>LS574032.1:104339-133182 GCA_900490775.1 Pristionchus maxplancki | reverse complement strand
GGAATCAATAAACAGAACGAAAATAGCGACGTAAACATGAACAGATGGACGTCAACAACGCACTGTCGCCTCAAAGGCCCATGCGCACTCGAAATGCGCCTTCGAAAGCGCTGTAAAATCTGCTAAACATAGGAAAAATTCCATGGCCATTTTGCGATATTAATTTTGCCGTTTCTGCTTTAAATACTGAACAATGTTATTAATTTTCAGTCCTGCTTATGAAAATCGAATATTGTAAACACAGTATTAAAAGGAATACCCGCCAAATTGGCTGGGAAGCGCAAACTCGTTTTGAAAGAGATGAAACTTTCAGAAACTTTCAACTCTTTCATTGAACAGTTGAAAACGAAAGGTATGATATATTGAAAACACCGCCTTTCTGAGAATATCGATGAAATTTTCAATACGATTTCTACAATATTTCTCACCCAATAGTCCAGTATAAGCCATCCATTTGATGGCAGTTCGCCGAAACGTCGTTGATATTCTGTGCGAATCAGTTTCATATCGATCTCTGGCTCTTCCGCTGCAGCTCCATAAATACATAAAATATAACTGAAAAAAACATGTTTTAGCTGACAACAAAGAACGTTTCCTAACCAAGAGATAAATCCAGTAACGAGGTTCGAAGCTAGAAAGAAAGCGAATCGTTTGGAAGAAAAGAGAGGAATAAAATGCGGATATCGAATGGACCAAAACCGGTAGACGAAGTTGATAATCAAGACAGAAGATGGAACGGGGTAGCAGGAGCAATAGAAAGCAGTTATTTTCTTAAAATATGTAAAAGTTATAAACGAATTTATCAGGAAAACATCACCGGATCTTCGTAATTGCTCACAATGCCAAAAATCGAGCCGGCAACAACAACTCTCTGAACGATGGTAACAAAAACTCACAAAAACTGGTCCTACCGGATTAACCACCGCATGTAATGCGATAATAAAGGTGTCCAAGGCTGCAAAAATCGTCAGCAAATGATTGTATGCCCCAACAGACTTTCTGGCGAACCGACGAATCGCGTACAGCAAAAGGATATTGAAAAGCACTCCCGTGACTGGCAAAGACAATACTGTTTCTAGACTCGAATTGCTCTTACCAATATTAAAGTATTCAAGAGCTACTCGCACGGTGACCATCTTTGAGATGCATAGAGGAGAGATATGATAAGTGTTTTAGCATTTGCCGATATGCGATGGCCTTCATTTGTTTTTCATAGTGCATTCACGAAGTTGTGAACATTATAGTTTTGTCTATCACTTTGAATGTAATGTGCATTTAGTGATTTGAGTTCTCCCTTTTTCACACACGCTTGTAATTTCCAGTGGGAGTGTTAGTTGACCATCTCACCAGCCACCGATCACCAAACATTATGCCGCATAATGCAAATGTTTGATGATCTGTAATAATTAATGCGCGCTGGAAATAACACGATGCTCCCGTGATTCCCTTCGTTATTCATATTCGGTATTTCGTCTCTACACGACGAAGCAAACTTCGATGGTGAATTTACGTTTTTTCCTATTTAATCCAACTTTTTTACCTTTCAGGAAAGTTAAAACTGTGCTGGATTATTTCTGTTGGTGTCGACACGAAGAAATGGCTGCGGCTCCGGATAGTGACAAAATTCAATGGTGCGTGAATTTATTTTGTTTTTTTCCCTTTTTCCTTATTTGATCCAACTTTTATTCCTTTTTCAGCAAAGATACCAATGTGCTGTGCTACGCTCTTCTACTCTTCCTTGTAATTGCCTGCTGGACGGGCGTACTCTCTCGCAAGATCGACTGGTGAAATTGTTCGATAAATTGTTCAAGATTTTTCGAACCCAATACGATTCCAATTTCGTTCTAACATTAGACAGCGTTATTATCCCCTTTGTTCTCTCCAGATAAGTTTGAACAAGGTGATTATTTTTTTAATTTTCCCGCGTTACCGTAATCGAGCTGCAAAACACTTTTGCAAATTGAGATATCTCTGAAACATTCTTAAAGTTCAGAATGAGAATAACGATATGTTTCAGCAACCTGTCAAGTTTCAAGTTTGCAGTTCGATATGTAAAAGGATCCTCCCCTTTCCGGTATAGAATGAAGTCAGTAGTGAACAATATAAAAAAAATTCAAGCATACCCAATTTATACTTTCACCCAAATAAAACTTTCATGGCTGGTCAAACGTTTTTTTATCAATTTTCAAACGTGCAACAATGTAAAAGTTCAATCGTGTCTGATCGGGTGATTAGGTTAATATTTCGAGTTCTACATGGAACGTATTGGAATACATCATTTGTAAATTATCTCGCTGAGTAGAGAATCTCCAGAGCACAAATCGAATAAGACCGAATACGTTCGATGCTCTTCGCTCATCAGAAGACCAGCTTCATGCAATACGAAATCAAAAAAAAGAAAACTGAATAATAAATAAAAAATAAAAACACTCATTTGAACTAAAAAAAAATAAAAATAAAAAATAAAAAAGCCCATTTGAACTGAGCGCCTTGCTCATTTGAACCGCAAATAAAGAGTTTTTTGTGAATGTAAGAGGAAATAATGAGACTGACACTGGTTGAGTGAGCGACAGTCATCAACGTGCCCATGCGACTCGACACTTCCGACAATTCCTCCCTCTTATAGTACGCCTGCAGTTCAGCGAAAACGCTCTTCCTCATGGACTCGAGCGTCTCGAAAATGGTTTCGGGGAGGTCGAGGAGAGATCAACATCACAGAATCCGAGTATCAGCAGTGCCATGAATTCAAGCTGTGAGACCCTCTCGAGAGTGATAAGCGGAAGCAGCAAATCGGTGTACGCACTGGCATAATTTCGCACAAATCTGGAAAACAGAAATCAAAACACAAAAAAGGGAGAAGCTTACTCTCGAAAATCGGCCTTGCGCTCGACCCAGTCTTCGTCCCTGATCCAACGTTGTCACAGTCGATGCAAGTAATGAGAGATACTAGGAAACTAGAACGAATTTAATCGGAAAATCAAGAATAGCTCACTTTTTTGAGTGGATGTGCATCAAAGATCGATAGAAACCGTCGACGATACAGAATTTACCGATAAAGTCTTGGAACAGCGCAGCCTGATCGTAAACGTTATTTGACATACAATTAGAGAAAATACCATGTCTTCAAGTATTAGCTCCTTTACGATAGGAAATACTTGCTCAAATATCTCTACAATCTCCTTGATTGTGGTCGGAAACAGTTCCATGAAGGAATGTAAATTGCTAATGTAGAAAACCTGGAAGTATTTGTTGTTTCATTTCTAGATGTCCGTTCACCTCAGTGGGATGATCAAGTGTCGTCAAATTGTGTTTTTCAGCCACATTTAGTTCATGATCGATTCGTTTCGCGTAGGATTCACTGAGAATTATAGTTGCTAAATCACGCAAAACGGTACTCACTAATACGCAATACGCATTGCTTCCAGTAATGACTGTTTCGTGTCACACGAAGACGAGGGTTCCTCAGTGTCATCCGAGCCATCCTTGTCCGTCTCATTCAAAACTGGGCTATACTCCATTCCGAGTTCAGTGCACTTATCAAAACGACAGCTACGGCACATAAATTTCTCGTCTGCAAAACGAATGAGAGAAGTTCAGTGACGGTGGGTAATTCGATTCCTCACGTTTCCGAAATACACACTGATTGTCGCCTTGCCGACAGATGAACCGCTTCCCACTGATCTCTGATCTCTTGTAGAATGCCGCGCACGCTCTGGAAAACAGAAGTTGACTTATTTGACTCATTTTTACTACAAAATCGATTTCTCAACGAAGAAATGACTCACCGACATGCGTGCACTCCCAGTCGTGTGAAACGAATGGGAACTGAGCAAATAAGGCAAATTTTAGGAGATGAAGTTAGTTCGATTACCGCTTCCTCCATTGTTAATTTTGTCCGGGATGGCAAGCTAGGGATCAACGAGAAAGAAAAGAGTTCCCCCCATGTGTGCAGTGGGTTCCTGTTTCTCTTCCCTTCTCACTCTCTGTTTTCCTTCCTATCTTTCTCCTGACCTTCCATTTTCTCATTCTCTCGTGTTCTTCTGTTGATCTTGAAAGGTTTATGTACCTCTCTTCTCTCGGTGGAGTTGAGAACGAGAAGGAGAGATTCCAGGCAGCGATCGATCGATGATGATATCTTCTACAGTACCTCGCACATCAATCATGGGACACAGCTGTCTTCGAATTGAGATGATAAGCAGCTCATTAGTGTTATGTGAAATGATGTGCATAGATCGCGCTTTGCTTTTAATAGAACACATTGCGCATTGACGCAGTTCTATCTCTTCATTAACAATGTCTACAATATTTTTTTATAATTTTAAAACATGAACGAATTTTAACAATCAAACTACCGAAATATTGGTCAACAAATTAGGACGAGGATTCAGGAGCAATGGACGAGCTCGTCATCATGCTTGACACTGTCCAAACTGATCCCAGAGGGTGCGGTTTCTTCTTTTTGATTAGTCCGATCAGACCGTCTCTGTAAACACAGTAAACAATAGTAAATGCACATTTCAATGTACAATCAACCTGTAGTCGGTCATCAGCAGAATGATAACAACCGCATCCCAGGTTGGAAAACAGGAAGCCAGGAATGAGTACGTTTCGTCTATGGAGAAGACTGGAAGTTGGAAGAAGGTTAGAGTTATGACGCCAAAGTTTGGTATGTACACGAAGAGGAATGGAATGAAGGTCTGAAAGTATTTTGTACTTTTGTTCCATAGTAAAAAAAAACCTGTGCACAGACTGCCATGAATAATTTCCATTGGAGACTCCTGGCTTTAGCTGAGATCTTGTCAGCGATTTTTATGTGATAAAAAGTCAGAGCACCAAGGATAACTGCTACTATGAATGAAGCAAGCATGATTCCGTCGACGATAAAAAGAAAAGAGAAGGGTAAAATGTTGAAAACACCGTCTCTCTAAAATCAAAATTATATGTAAACTTTGAATAAAATCTAATATAATCTCACCCAGTAGTTCAATATAACCCAGCCATTTGGTGGTTGTTTGCCGAATCGTCGACGATATTCAGTGGCTAGCCGAAGCATGTCGGTCTCCGGTTCTCGTTCGGTACCGACATAAACAGCTAACAGATAGCTGAAAGTGGGAAATGTCAGTAAAAAAGGAAAAGAATTCTTACCTCGCAATAAATCCAGTGGAAACGTACGATATAAGAAACGCTACAAATCGCTTTGACGAGAAAAGCGAAATCAAATGCGGAAATCGAATGGACCAAAAACGGTAAATGAAATGGATTATCATGAGAGCTGACGGAACGGAGTAGCAAGCGCAATAGGAAATTACTATTCTCTGAATGATCTGATTCCTAAGCGCTTTATTCAAAGCTACTTACCGGGTCGTCAAAGTCGCTTACGCTGCCAAACATCCCTCCTACTGCAACCACTTTCTGAAACGGAATCGAACAATGGGCTTGAAAAGAGGCCTTCCCGGTTGCGTAACAGCATGGAAAGTGATGAGAAACGCGTCGAAAGCTGCGAATATCGTCAGCAGATATTTGTACGAGCCTATGGCCTTTCTCGTGAACCGACGAATCGCGTACAACAAAAGGAGGTTGAAACTAACTCCGGAGACTGGCAAATAAAATTCAGGGTTTCAATTGAATACATGATTATTTCACCGATATTGAAGTCTTCGAGAGCCGTCAGAACGTCAACCATCACTCTGTCGTATTTCTAGAGTTATGCTGATAAACATCTAGTTAGTAATATGTGAAACGATGTGTGAAGGAGACGCTGCGTTTTTTCTTAGAACACATTCTTGTTTTTATTTCATGTCTGCGTGTTGTTTCGAATTGGAGGGATCACTGATTGACATCACTCATTTACATATTGCACGCTGCCAATAACACGAGGCTCACCACCATGTTTCCTCCATATTCTCTATTCCTGTCGGCAAAGGACGATGGATGACAGTGGCAAATCTCGGAGGTTTGTGTAATTGACGATTTTCGTCAGATCAAATTATCAGGAATGTGCCCACCTCACTCTGGTACATTCTCCTTCTCTTCGCTATGGTCGTCTTTTCAGCCGTCGTCGCGTGGACGCTAGCGCATCTTGCAGGTAGCGAACACATACAGGTGTCTTCATTCTGCGCTATATCGCTAATTCGAAACATCGTGGAGCTGTGCTCGTCAATTCTTGGAGTATTTGTCCCGTCATGATGTCTCTGTGGCGCTCGAGTGGATTAACTTGCAACTGCAGGAGCTACACTCGGCGCCGTCGGTGCTAGCGCGAACATCACTGATCGCGAGCCGCGAGTAACGCTTTCCACAGTTTACATTTTCGACAATATTTCTGACAAACACTGGATGTGCAATAAGCTATTTTCGAAGTTGCAGGCCTCCAATGACTCCCCAATCTCGTGCAGTCAATGTCGAAGCAGTCGATCGAACACAGTCTACTGATGATAAACGAACACTTCCTCTTCTCATTTCTTGTACTCGAATAAATATCAAAAATTTGGGGTTACATCGAAAGTTCAGCACGCAGAAAAGGCTACTGCCGATATCGTAGAAGGTGCTGTGAAGGTGCGTTGTACCTCTTACCAAAAAAACGCGTCCCTTATGCTGCGAACAGTGTCGACGTATAGACGATTCCTCTGGAGACAAATCGTCTAGACGAAATCGAGGGAGACGAATTCCCTTCTCACTCTCCTCGAGAATGGGGACTGGTCTACTCAACCATTTTCAATGAGAGAGGGGAATGGAGAATGATTACCTTTGACCATTCCTCTCATTTTACTGTTATTCCATGTGGGCGTGTTGTTTCGCATTGAAGGGATCACTGATTGCCGGGGCACTCATTTGCATATTGCACGATGCCAATAACAGCCGTCTTGTTTCCTTCCTTCTTTCCTCTCTCGACGCGGAACAATGGCCATGGTTGCTGATACTGCTAAAATTATGTGGTACGTTTTCACTTATTTCTCTCATTTATTGAATTGTTGTTTCCTATCCATCATTTTGATAACCCTACTCTAGATGCCATGCAAATGGAAATGCACAAATCTGTATTTCTAAAAAAAATTTGTCAGGAAACCGATCACTGCGATCTGGTACGTGCTACTAATCTTCGCCATGTTTGTGATTGCTTCGATCGTCGGCTGGGCACTCGCCCATCTCGCAGGTACCGAATCAGACCAGGATTGAGGCCCATGGAACACATGATTGACTCGTGGAACCCAGAAACATGTGGTTCGATAACATTGCAGGTGCCATGATCATCGGAACGGGCAATGCCGTTGGGCACGTGGAAGAAGAGGTGCTATTGATTGTCGATGAAGTGCAGGGAGCACCCTGTGAGTGCCAGTCTTGTTGTTCCTCGAGGACGGATGCATTGCAGGCTGTCATTGACTGTCTCCACGCGCAGTATCTGTCCCACCATATTGACCAAACCATCCGAATAATTTATGGAAAACGAATAAATATTTGTCTTCATACATTGATCCAATTTTTAAGGAGTGGGTTCGGGCGGTGCTGTCTAGTTTGCTGTTAGAAATTGAGAATAAATTGCCAGCAGCTGATTATATCACTGACTGAGAACGAATATGATTGATATAGAGAACGCGGCTGATTGCTCATTTCATACTGGGCAAATCAGCTAACCACGATATATTCCATAATGGATTGGTCTACTGCCTTCGCCGGTGAGATGTTTTCGCTATTCGAAAACTGATTCGGTTTAGGCGATAATGGCTTCGTCCTTATTCATGCAATCATATCCTACTCGCTGCTCGTTCTCGCTCTAATCTTAAATGTGCTCATATTCGGACTAGTAAGGTGAGTGCAACCAATCATAATAAACCTATGGAAGCCTTCAGATTCTCCAAGAGGATCGACAGTTTTCGCTATGTCTTCTACACTTATTCAGTTACAAATGTTCTATCCGCCGCTGCCTTTTCTCTCACTTTAACTGTATGAAATCAGTCTCACAGCAATCAACCGTCTTTTCAGCAATGGATTACGCGACCAGCCATAGCCATTTTTATGCCTACGGGACCTTTCGCTCAGACCCATTCAATCGTTCCGATCATAATGACGGTTAGGCCCGTTTTTTGATTGAGAAAAGAGTTTTCTTCCAGTTACAACCCATTCTATACATTTTCGTTATGTGTCTCGTGTGCGCCACGTGCGTCTATCGCTACTACGCCGTTGTGCAGTGAGTCCATTTCTCAATAAATCGTCTCTTCATTTCGCGTACTCTCTCACCGGTCAGAGAGCCGATAGAGTGTGCAGAATGAAGAGAGTCATTTCTTGCCTGGCCATCCCTAGTCCATTTTTTCGTGACGACTCTGGAAGCGCAGTTTCAGCAATAACGCTAAGCCGACAAGCGCAAAATTTCTGATAAGTCTATCCTTCCTGCCTGTGCTCATGTGGATAGCAGATAGCACTTTGTTGATGCGCCCGAACGATGGATTGAGGTGATTCTCCTCCATAATTTTTCATTATCATCATTTTTCCAGAAAACGAGTGAGCGAGGTTCTTCGAGACAGATTCGACTACGATTTTGATCACATGTTTTTCTTTGCCGTTGATACGAGGGTAATTGTATATATATTATTAAATAATTAACGGCAAATGCCTGCAGGTTACTCACATTGATGCTTTTATCGTTATCTCAAAAGCTATCGACACCGTTGTGCTAAATTTCACGATTATCGCAATTGTTTGGATGGGTCGGGTGATTTTGAATCATTTGGTATTCTGCCGTTTAAAGGTTTGCGCATGCACAAGACTATCCAAACATCATTTACGAGTGAGCGATCTAAAATTAAAGAAAGGAATGCTTTGCGAGTTCTTGTTAGTCAGGTGAGATATAAATTATATTCGCGAGCCTCTAATGCATTTTCAAGGCAATTAATCCAATAATTTTGTTGCACATTCCTATGATTTTGAGCGCTTTTCAAGCTGATTTCGTGCCTCTTCCTGAGCTGGTGCTTATTTTTTCAATATTTTTCCAAATATAAAATATTTACACTTGAGGTGAACAAAATATCGTGCGTAGTTGTGAACATTTTCCCAGTGACAAACCCACTGCTGAATATCGTGTTATCTATGAATCTGAGGAATTCGTTAAAGTCCCTTCTCTCTCGAAGAAAGATCTCATCTATATCGACGGAACGGCCCTGACCACTGCTTGTTGTTGTTATTATTCACATGCTACGATTTTGTGCTTTCCTTCTTTCATGCGAGTAAAGATTTTTTCAATCGCTAATTGATAAATATGACATCACAGAGTTCACACAGAAATGAAGTATTGAAAATTACTCGTAGGTGACTTACTCACTGATTGAGTATGAGATTTCATTGAGAACGAGACTGATTGCCTATTTCATTCTTGACCGATGGAGAAAATTACATCGTTTTCCAGTTTGTAATGGGCATTTCTACTGCCTTCGCTGGTCAGTTGTTTTCGCAAATTCGCACCTAATTTGTTTCAGGTGACAATGGATTTGTACTCATCCACGCAATCTATTCATATTCAATACTTGCACTTTCTTTGATTTTGAATGCGCTTCTCTTTCTTCTAGTAAGGTTTGTGGCCCAGAGTGGTATTTTCATTTAGTTATTGCAAACATTCAAGATACTCAAAAAAGATCGACTCGTTTCGCTATGTCTTCTACGCTTATTCAATAACAAACATAGTTTTCGCCTTTGCATTTTCGCTCACTCTGACGGTGAGTATTCGTCGTGCTTTGAAAACCTGATTTTTTCAGCAATGGATAAACCGTCCTGGGATAGCTGTATGTTTACCGACTGGACCTTTCGCACAGAACAAAGCAATCGTTCCTATTGTAATGGGAGTAAGTTCAGGTCAAATACCTGCGGAAGAGCAAATACTTTCAGCTGCAACCTGTGATGTACATTTTCGTCATGTGTCTTGTGTTCGCAACATGCATCTATCGCTACTTCACCCTCGTTCGGTGAGCGATTTTCTGCAGTTGTCCGAACGAGGAAATTCATCTCTTGATTTTCCATGATTTCACTCTCTTTCTTGTCGCTCTGACCGGTGAGAGAGCGTGCAGAATGAAGATACAGTTTTAGACCGCAATCCAAAAAGGCAAGGACGAGACTGTTAGGACTTTTTATGTGGATGGCTGATACCTCTTTTTTGATGCGTCCAAATTGCGACCTCAGGTGAATTCATCTATCCTTTTTGTATTTTTTTGTTGAAGAAATCGTGTGCGTGAGCTCCTCGGACGTAGATTCGCCTACGATTTCGACACAATTTTCATGTTCGCAGTTGACACGAGGGTGATATCGAAGGGAGCTTACAATTTTCAAATTCCTCTTAACAGCTCACCCACCTCGGAGAATTTATTATGGTCACGAAAACAATTGACTCTCTCGTGCTCAATTTCATGATTATCGCAATTATTTGGATGGGTCCGGCATTTTGAATTATATGGTAAACCAAAGTTTTGTAGGCTTTCGCATGCACAAGACCATTCAAACATCATTGACGAGTGAGCGTTCAAAAACAGTCGAGAGGAGTGCCTTACGACTCCTTTTCAGCCAGGTGAGACATTACTGTGACCTTAAAGGGGTATAGGCACGAATATCTGGCTAACTGAGCTCTCGACGTGAGATGATGGGTCGTCGTCACCCGATTACACTTTCGAAACTCCCAGACTGTAACTTTGAGTTCAAACCGAGATATGATCAATTGGCTGTGTGCCAAATGACCCTGCGGTGCAGGCAACGAGCTAGAGAGCGTGCGAAATGGAGAGAGCGCGACCAATATACCCTCTGGCTAAGATGACTCTATCTCGCTTCGTGCCTGTCCCCCTTTAATTCGTTCGCAATTGTTCAGGCAATTAATCCGATAATTCTGCTGCATGTGCCAATGATGTTTAATGCGATTCAAGCGGACTTTATTCCACTTCCGGATCTAGTAATACTATTATTATTTTTTTTATTTTTTAAATATTTTTTCAATTTTTATATTTTCAGATCAATGAAATAACCTGTGCTGCCGTGAATCTGTTCCCAGTAACGAATCCTCTATTGAACATCGTGTTCTCCATGGATCTCTCGAATTCGCTACGATCTCTTCTCTTCAAAAGAAAGAAGTCGACCGTTTCTCTGTCAACCATGTGAAAATTTTGAATTGAATTAAATGAATTGAGCATCGTCAGTACATGTGTCTGATTTGGTTTTTTCACAACATAATTTTGTCGACTCTGTGTGAAATGCGATTCGTGTTGAGATGCTCAAATGCGTTGAAATGTGATCTGAAATATTAATTTCAATACCAGTTCTGCAAAGTTAGTAAAGGTCGGCAAGGTCAAGTCTTGCGAACTCAGCAATTACTAATCCGACAAAGTCTGCACTTCTCAGTCAGCTCAATCATCTTCTCCTCTAAATGCCATCTTGCCCTACCCAGCAGCACATTCCCATGGTACTGTCTGAACTAGGACGGAAGATGATATTTTAGAGCAAAAACAAACACAACACGCCCAGGAGCAAAACCAATCATGTCTCCGGGTTGATGCGAAGATTGGTGCGATGAGCCTAACTGCCGCGCTATCTGTACTTCTTATCATTTCGAAGCAAGCAAAGATCTGCTCGATGAGTATGAGCGCGTGTCTGTTGTGCTTTGGTATCCTGAATTGAGTTCGAAATACTGATTGTCTCTTCTCTCACGGAGTGTGCAAAATGATGAGACGATTACCCGAACTCTAATCATGAATAGACAATCGGTGGAACATCACTCAACGTCACTACTGAACAGCACGAAAATACACACTGAACACTTTCCGTGCTCCAAAATGTCAAAGTGCTCGGTCAAGCGAAAAGGCCAGACATTGCCCACATCAGCGCTAATGGGCGATGATATGTCCAGCGAGATCAGGCGCATGCTCATGAACCGGAAAGGATATTCGAAAAGGAGAGGCTGCTGGCCATTAGCTTTACAGACACCTCGTGATGATCGACCCTGTGGCGGCTACGGGCATCATGCTCATGGTAAGAATTAAAATTGTTGTGATTAGAGCAAAATGAGGCATCCGCCTCCTCATTATCCTCTTGTCGCTTGTACCAATGAAAGAGCACCGTTGTAGCTCACACAAGCAACTTTTTGTGCTATAGCAGACACTACTTGCTTAATTGTCATTCAAATTGGATCTACCAACATTAATCATTTCAGGCGACATTCGTCGGCATTTCGGCTAACCTCACTGCTTTCGCGCTGATTCTTCGGTGCAAGTAAGTCACATCTCCAATTCAGCTGATAATCTGGCCCAAGATTCCTCCACAACACATTCGGCGCGCTGTGCGGCGTGTCGGCCGTGTGCAATTTCCTACTACAGATGATATTCATCGTGTGGTGCGCGCTCGGCCGCGGAATGTGCGTTTCAAATGCTAACTTTCTCGTTTTTCCGACTTTTTCTCACGAAAACATGTCAGATTCCAAGCCGAGGCGTTCACTAGTCAATTCGGCAAGCAGATTGGAAAGCTGTCCCTGACTCTGCTCTACATCTGCTGTTACACACACTTCGCTGTGGCCATTAACCGCTTCTTCTCTGTCTGCTATCCACTACGAGTATTTCGAAGCTCTTTTTTTGAAGTTCCAGAAGTATTTTTCAGTATCTAGCATGGAAATCGGGCCGGAGCAGAACAGTTATGATTATTGCAATTGTTGTCTGTGCGGCACTGATTCAGAGTTCACCACTAACGCTCGGTACGCTTTGTTCTAAGACCATAATTGTGTTTCGTGCGGGGTAGCAAACAAATATTTTTTCAGTGCCCGACTGCTATTTCCTCTATGATGGCGAGAGCTGGTTCTGGATTTTTGCGGAAACGGAATCCTGCCAATTCTTTGAGACGTAAAATTTTGAACGCGATGTAAAAAAGACTGTCTTTGAATTTGTAGATACATCGACTTCTCCTTCTCTGCTTTCGTTTTCTGCGTTGTTTTGAGCATCGACGCAGTGTCGTTTGTTATGATCCAAAAGGTGAGATGACGTTGAAAACATCTTTTTTCTCATTATAGAAGCTGAAAATGCTCGTGATTGGAACTGCTAACGATAAGAGAAACAAAAATGAGATGATGTTTTTCAAGCAGGTATCGTTATTTGTATTGTTGCCGTAATCAAACAATTGCAGTCCATATGTCAAATGGGCGTGTATCTGGTCGGCTTTTTCTTCTTCGATATCGTTTCTCGATTGACCGAATACGATTGGGTGATCTTCCTATCGACAACATTCATGTGGAGTCTGTTCCATGCGATGGAAGGGTAAGCAACAAACAGGTTAACTGAGTTCTAAAGTCAAATGACAATTGAAGAGTGAGACTGTCAAATAATGAGGAAAGGGAGCAGGGAAAAGTCAGTAATTACAGAATTGTTATGGTCTTCTTCCACGCTCGATTGCTCAAGCGCACCACCGCTGGGGTGGAAGTCAGCGTGACTGCCTCGACAGCAGTGCAACCTCGAGAGACCCAGAGATTTTGAATAATAATGTATTTTTAATAATAAAAAAATTAACGGATAAATATCAACGAAGTGAACGTGGAGGCTGGGGATCAGCGTACTCGATCTTTCTTGTCTCGGCGTATTCGCAGTTCATGCGCACACACTAGATAAGATCATGTACGCGAGTGTCGATCATAGAGAGATTTCTGTGCCACTAGTATGCCATCCCCTACAATTTTTTTATCAAAAATCTCTCTTTTCTTCTTCTAATGACATACACGACTCTTCAGTTCTTGCTTCCTTCCTCAAATAAAATTTGGTATGCCAATTTCCTATTTTTAACGAAAAAGGAGCGGAATTATTACGTCAGCTGTTTCAATAATCATGCTGATATCATTTTGATTCTTAGCACCTCTCTCGGCTTCCCTTATAAGCCCAGTCTCGTCAATCGAGTCGATCCTATCCTTCTGACCTGCTGAACTTTTCGATGACGGCCATCGGCATGTCCCCTCAGTCGGCTAAAGTTTGCGATGTCGAGAAGGGCGCTACGAGTTCTTCTAAAAACTGATTGCGAGCTACACAAAATGAATGGTTCTGACGACTACTACATCACTGAATCTCTCGAATTCGCTTTGTTTCTCGGTCAAGAAATTATCTTTGTCATTTCGAGTGTTCTGAATGTTGTTGCTATGATCTGTCTCATTCGCGAGACGCCGCCTAATCAGACCTCAATTCGTGTGTACCTTATCCTTATCCAGGTAATTATAGTCTTATCATTAATGAAAAGAATCCGCAACACTAAGGCGCTACTCACATTCAACGATATCTTCACTGACGCCCTATTCAAACCTATGCCTGTGTTTCCATTGATCGCAGCCTATTGTAATGGGCTGCTGTGTCAAATCAAGCTAGTTCCGGTGATGGTTTTTATGGTGATGACAAAATATTTTGAAAAAATAAATAAGTATTCATTGCAGGTAATTTGGGTCGGGCTGCTAGCACACATCGGGGTAGCCATCGTATTTTGCTGCCTGTTTCGTCATCAAAACGCCTTACGTAACGTCACACTTTCAAGCTCCAGCCGGTGGGCCATTCCAGCAGCTATAACACTGATAACACTGTTGTTTTAGCGCACATTATCAATCATCCGAGCCTTGCTGATTGTGATTTTCACACTACCCGTCGCCATGGCGCCAGTCTTCATGCGCATGGACACAGGTGCAATGGAGGAGACACTGGAACATGTATTTCGAAATTAACAAAATATTCTCCAAAATATTGTTCCAGTTTGCCCAAAACATTCGATGGATCAAAGACCGTGGTGCGATGTTTTTCGTGTTCGAGAAGACAATAGCGACCACGGCGATTTGCGGCGGTCTCATAGCGGTAGGGTTACAAAGAAAATGGATGAACAATGGCAATTTTTTCAGATTTTAATGCTGGCAACCTGTGGCGTGCTGGCTTTATTCGGTCACATGTTTGTGGTCCTAAATGGAGAAGTGAGGCATTGTTTCGAAATAAAAAAAACATTTAAGCAAATATTTTTTCCAGCTCAAGCTCAGTCCAGCCACTGTCCATATGATCCGACGCTCCTTCAAAGTACTCTTCATTCAGGTTAGCTCAGACAACTGTTTTCCTTTTCTCTTTTTTGTGTTGATGTGGCAAGCAGGCCACATCAACCCATCAACCCTCATTTCTCTCACTTTACAGCTGGTAGCTCCACTGTCGCTCATTTCCGCTCCAGCCATGTTTCTCATAATCGGAGTTGGATTCGACTTCGCCAGTCAGCGTGAGTCGTTATTTCAGAGACCGGCTAGGTAAGATTCGAGGCTTCGACCGCTATGACCCGACATCGATATCTCAGATCTCGTAAAAGGAATTAGTGCTAGGATGGTTCTCCTGAAGAATGGTTGAGTGTCATTTATTCTTCAATTAAGGCTAAAGGGATGGTAGAAGGGGATGGAGGAGAGTGCATCACAACCGTTCCATTTGCAGCAATCTGTCTAGTCTCCTTCTTCCTGCTCTCGACGCACTCAGTAGTGCACAACCTCATCTTGCTCTCCATAACTCCGCCGTATCGACGATTCATCGTCAGCGTCGTCAAGTGCGCCTGGAGACGTGAAGCTGTGGTTCTCGCCGCGGGCCAGCTAGCCGCTGTCAATTCGCTACCACAGATAAAGTGATTCTCTGAATGCAGTCAACGCCAGCGAAGAATGTCGTCCGAATCATACGCAATTGTTCCGGCGCAAATTAAAAAAAAAGATAAATTCAGTCACTCCCATCCCCGGAAAAAAAATAAAAACGACAGATCACCTTGCGGTCCCCAACTATAGAATACCATAATTCGGAAGAAATCACGGGCTCTGAACAGGGCGACACCTCAATAATGCTAAAGATTTATTTAAAGAGATTTCATCTCTTACGCTCTTCTGATCTTAAAATCCATTGGCTCTTATTCAGCAGCTGGAACTGTGATTGCTGAAGAGAACCTTTAAGCGATCGCAACGATGTCTGAAATGTCGGGTAGACCTTAGTCGATTCATCTCAGCAGTTTTCTTTTCTGTAATTATAGCTTGCTAACCATACGCTTACTCTGAAAAACGTTAGACAAAGTTTGCTTCGATTTTTCGAAAAGCAACCAGTTAGATTCTAGCTGAAATGGAGTTGGCTAATGACTACTTCATTCCCAAATCGTTCGAGAATAGTTTCTTTCTCTGCCAAGATATTGTCTTCACTATTGCAACAATTTTGAACCTGCTTGCTCTGTTTTTCCTTGTTCGAGAAATGCCGCCTCATCAATCGAGCATACGAATCTATCTCATTACACTCCAGGTTTGCTGTTTTCGTATGTCTGTTGATCTTTGTAATTTTTTAGGTTCTTCTCCTCGTTAATGACGTCTACATTGACGTCTTCTATAAGCCAGTACCTCTTTTCCCCTTAGCAGCAGGCATTGGAATTCTGTGCATGTTTCATGTTGCGCAGATGACGTATCTGGTGGTGAGCTTTTTTCTATTTTATCTTTAGATTATTGGTCGCAGATATTATTCTGCTGGATTCTCGCACAAATCGGCGTCGTGATCATCATTTGCACTGTTTTTCGACACCAGCAAGTTTTGCCTCATGGACATCCACTCAAATTGGAGAAGGTGATATCAATGCCTCTCGAAATTACAAAAATTGGGTTTTCCCTTCAGATTACACTCGGACTTGTTCGAGCGGCCTTGCTGGTTTTATTCACTGCCCCCGAAATAATAATGGGTTTGATTCTGAGAATGGAAGGTGCTTCTATAGATGAGGCTCTCGAAAAGGTTGGTGCTGCTCATCTTTAAGATTCTTTTTATTTTCTCAGTTGAACATATCATGGATCACAGAACGCGGATCACTGTTTGTGGTTTTCGAAAAGGCTATGGAAATAAAAATTGCTAGCTGTAGCCTTATCCTTGTGAGCAAATCATTCTATGCAACAAAAACACGAATTTTAGGTTTTGACGATCGCTTTCGTGCTTATCCTTTGTCTATTCTCTCACATGTTCTTCGAGCTCAACAGGGATGTGAGCGCTTGATTTGTTTTTGCAAACATTTATTCATTTTACAGAGATCATACAGTCCGACTACACTACGCAACATTCGTCGATCACTTCAAGTTCTCTTCGTTCAGGTTCTGGTTTTGTTTGTTCCTCAATTGTTCCTCAATATTTGACGGAACATGACTCATTCTGTTCCTCAATATTTGACGGAACACAGTTCCTCAATATTTGACGGAACATGACTCATTCTTTGGGACACATGCGACGAAACATCAGGCTCACTCTTTTCGAGATAATCAGCGGTGTTAGAGTAGTGTTAGAGTAGCGGTGTTAGATCTCTTGTAACGCGTTGATTTTCTCGCTTTCTTCTCTAAGTTCAGGAGGTTCATGTTATAACCTCGACGATAATATAACTAAAGCAATTAAAATAATTTACAAAAATAATTTAATATTGAATTTAGTTAATTATCCCACTCTCCCTGATCGTCGCGCCGCTGATTATTGTTCTAACCGGAATCACATTCGACTGCGTTGGCCAGAGTGAGTTTATCAATTTTTACAAAGTGTACTGCACAAAATTAAACAACGAAGGAAAAATAGTACATTTCTGTTTTCAGAAGTCTCTCTCGCCTCCTGCGCCCTGCTCCTCGTCCACTCAATTGTTCACAACATCATCCTCCTCTTTCTCACTCCGACCTACCGCAGAGCCCTCTCGTCATTGTTCCAGTGTTTCTCGCAAAGTTCTAATCTCGTTCAACCATCCGAACTGAGATTTGAAAGAGCAATTTCATTTGTCTTTCGCGGTAAGCATGCCATGTAATTCGACGTTTGAAGACCGTAATAAAAACAATAATTATATTCAACGATTGCTCCGTAGTGTAGTGACAGTATTCTCTGAAGAAAAGCAACATCGATCGTCAAAACAAAAGTCAATGAACACCGTTTCCCTCTCGACCGATGCATTGCAAGCGTGCTCGAATCTGCAACTAAAATTGCTCAAACATTTGTGAAATAAGGCAATAAGGCATTTCGTTGGACCATACTTATGTTACAATTACCTTTATGATCGTTGAGCTCTTTATGATGAACAACAGTGGAAACTGACAAGCATCAAACGTCAAAAGAGCCTGCGAATAATAACGATATACTGAGAAAAGCCATTGAATTCTCACGGTGACCACAAATCGAATAAAGACTAGGATGATTGCTGGAAAGTGTTGAATATCGACAATCATTGGAATAAAGAGGAGGGCGAGAGGAAAGACTATGCACACCATAGCTGCCCGCGTCTGCAAATTGCCTTGCGTGCTGCGGAAAAAATAAAAATAAACCTGAATCACAAACATGTCTAGCAAATATTTGGTCATTTTCAACGTCTTATTTGAGGCGGCCATCTAAGAGGAAATCCGATTAGTTTTAGTTTCACGTTTTGCTTTTGCCGATTGGATACTACGCAGATTCAGTACTGCATCTATAGTGATAATCACTGGAGCCGGCGCGATCGTTAATATCGAGGCTCCAAGAATTAACAATTCTGAAAATAAATTTTTGTAACAAACTACCAAAGCGATGATACCGTATCGAAACTGCGCAGTTTCACCGAAAGAGCCGAAAACAAACAGTCGACCGTCGCCGTAGTCGTCACTTAGCCAGCGAAGTTCAGGATCCTTGAAGGTTATGAAACGGACGGTTATTTTGAGAAGG
The DNA here is from genome assembly GCA_900490775.1 of Pristionchus maxplancki. Taxonomy (NCBI): domain Eukaryota; kingdom Metazoa; phylum Nematoda; class Chromadorea; order Rhabditida; family Neodiplogasteridae; genus Pristionchus; species Pristionchus maxplancki. The sequence goes on along the minus strand of LS574032.1, from coordinate 114,511 downwards.
TATGTAACTATAGCTTTGATGACAGCCGCGGTGTCAGGTTCAACGGCAAAGGCGACAAAACCGATTATGTTCGCAGCCATCGTTCCCACGTAAACGACCATCATAAGGGCTGTCCAGCTAAACAATTTTTGTTTACTAAAAAGTAATTTCGAAATAAAGTACCCATTAGTGAAGCTCAGCGTGCTCCGCAGCCCACCGCTGGTTCTCTTGTGCATTCTCATCACAAGCAGCAGAAACCATGGAATGCTGGCAGTAAGGGACGATGATAGAACAAGCTGAATTTCGAAAATACATTTTTTTTAAAACCATAAAAATTACCATGATGATCCATCTGCTTTGTATCAGCGTGCAGGCCGGTCCGCCACAGTAAAAAGCCGAGTAGGGCGTGAGAGGGTACATTCGGAGCAGGAAATTGAAGATCCAGTCGTATGCGACGAGCACAATCTTGCATTTTTTTTATTTCTTTCGAAATTAGTATAAAAATAGGAAAAGACAGTACTTCGGTGAGAAAATATGCAAGCCGAACGTCGGCGCCCATCGCTTTAGCATCTCTCAACATCATCAGCATGATTGGGTGCAACGTGAGCGAATCGATGACGGGTAGAATAATGCGGACGCTGTGAGCCGACATTTTTGTGGGATTCATAGTCGACAAAAGCTGATGGATCATTCTCTTCATTCGGCGAACTGACTCGCCGGTCGACCGATTGAGAGATTACGAAAAATGAAGAAAGTGATCCATCTGTTTTTGTCGACTATGAAGAGGAATTAGTAATTGAGATATCAGCGAAACCCCTTTTTCATGTCACAAACCGTGAATCACTTACTAGTCCCAAATGTCGAAGAGGAACTGGCGCTCAATATCAAATCCGAAACGGAGGAGCGTCGAGTTTGGCATTATCGAATGTGATGTGAGTGAAATTAGCGACCATTGGCAACAATTAGTCAGTAATGGAATACAAAGATCTATGAACTGATCTTTTTCTTATAACGTGGACAACATAATCACGTGTTTAGTTGAAAGATACAAGCAATGTGGAACAAGAATTGAAGGGGTCCCAAAATTTTAAAAATTCTACGAGAAGTGAAAGGTGGTATCATAATTAAAGGGTCCCAAGATATTTAAAGGTATAGTTCTTTTTGTATCCACAGCAATCAAGATACAATCGTGAATATGTTATGATCACGACGCGTCATCCCCCATGGTCGGTTCTTTCGAACGCGAAAAGCCTAGCTCGACCAAGCATACTGCTCAATGTAATAAATACATTTAATAAAATACGATCATCGCAATTTGGTGATAGTAGTTTCTGAAAACAGATCATCTGGTCAAAACGTAGTAATTACTATACCCCCTTCTTGACCGAGTCCGCGCAATCGAACAAGCAGTTTAGACTGAAATTTTGTATATTTTCTTCAAAGGAAAGACGAGGTCAAAAAAGTCATCCACCTTGTTGGCTGCGTTGCTCTTCATGATGAAAAAGAACGGAAATTGGAATGAATCAAACGACAAAAGTGTCTGCCGAACAATAATTGAAAAATTACTTTTAATTCTCACCGTGACAACAATTCGAATAGAGAGAAGGCAGACTGTTGGATAATGTTGAATATTCACTATCATAGGGAAAAAGAGCAATGCGAGAGGGAAAACCATGCTAACTAATGCTGATCTAGTCTGCAATTGTGTTTGTATCGTAAGTTTCCTGACTCTTTCATTTCGTAATGCTCTCTCTCCAGTCAGAGAAGCGAGAGAGCACGGGAAAATGAAAGAGATAAATGATTGCTCATCGTGATGAACAACGTATCGCGGCAGTGATGCTAACCAACCTGCAGCACAAACATATCCAGCAAATATTGTGTAATTTTCAGTGTCCTACTAGATGCAGTCATCTAAACGAACAGATAAATGATCAAGGTGCATTTGTTAATCTTACGGACTGAATACTGCGCAGATTAAGCACCGCATCGATTGTGATAATAATTGGCACGGGGCCGATCATGAGTATCGAAGCTCCAAGAATAAACAATTCTAGAAAAAAAATTGATATAAATTTTTATAAAAAAAGGATACCATAACGAAAGTGCTGCGTTTCGCCGAAACTTCCGAAGACGAAGATGCGTCCACCACGCTCGCTCAACCACCGAAGCTCAGGATCCTGGAAATATGGGAAAATAATGGTAAAAAGACTTTATCGACAGTGAAAATTCGAAATTGGCAATGTGAATGCAACAAACCGCTCGTACGGTGTGTGCGTTGTCTGACTCTACTGCAAAGGCGAGAAATCCGCCAATATTGGCGGAAATCGTCCCGATGTAAATGACCATCATCAAAGCAGTCCAGCTAGACAATTTCGTACATCAAAATGTAATTTCGAAACTACCGGTTTGTGAAGCTCAAAGTGCTTCGCATTCCGCCACTCGTTCGCTTGTGCATTCGCATCACTAAGAACAGGAAGCACGGAATGTTCGCCGTGATTATCGAAGACAGAATCAGCTGAATAATTAATTAATTAAAATCGATAATTTATAGTAACCATAATTATCCATCTGCTCTCGATAAGTCTGCAGGCTGGCCCGCCACAGTAAAAGGCCGAATAGGGAGTGAGGGGGTACATTCGAAACAGGAAGTTGAATATCCAGTCGTATGCCACGAGAGAAATCTGTGATTAAACATCGAAAAGCTGCATAAGACTGCTACCTCTGTGAGGAAATAGGCGACTCGAACGTCGGCTCCCATCGCCTTTGAATCTTTCAACAGAAGGAGCATTACTGGATGGAATGTAAGCGAATTGATGACAGGCAATGCGATCAGCTGTAATGTTGCCGCCTCTCGAGAATAGAAATATAGAATAAAAAAAGACGCCGGAACGTTTTTTTTTGTTCCCTTGCTTACTAGTCCCAGAAGTCGAAGAGGAAACTCCGGTCGATATCCAAACCAAAACGCAGCGAGCTCGAATTAGGTTCCATTGCTTCCACTTTCATGGAAAAAAATTATTAAAAATGAATGTATCAATTGAATGTCTAGGCGCTATTAAGTAGTTTTAATAGGCAGCTGCCTGTTCTAAGGCAAGTCTCTGTCTGACAATGTCGATAACATAATTACTAGGCTAATTGAAAGACACGTCAAAACAGAGGAACAATAGAGGCACTTTTTTATTCTACATATGAAATGTTTGTCGAGGTGTATTAGAGTCAGTCCATGGATGTAATCGTGAACGTTGAATGATCGCATCGGGTCACATCAATCGACGGAGCTTTTGGACGAGCGAAGGTTCGCTGCCAGATCTCAGCGAGGCACACGGCGCAGTGGAAACTGGAGTGAAATTATGTTTTCGAATGAATTAGAAGTCAAGGTTTCGAACCGATAAAAGATGATAATGGGCGCCGCGGCCAATTTCAGGTATCCCTGTGTGGACGCGAGCTCGTTCATGATGCCGAACCTGCGTTTTTTCTTATTTTTGCCTATCGCTTTGGGTGTACTAACCGATCGTTCGACGACTCAAAAATACTGAAGAAGAACAGTATTATGTTGACTGTGAGCAGGAATGTGACTGCGATACGGCCTCGCAGCTCGCGCAGCCTTGGAGTGGCGCTCAGACGCATTCTGCATATGAATCAGAGATCCGTCAGCAAGCCGACAAATAGTGTCATTCTGACCTACTAGCCGCCAGTATGAACCATGTCTGTGAAAAGACGTGGACCAATCGAAGCAAAGTGAACGCGAGCACCATCCAACCTTGTTCCAGATCGACTAAAATTAGTCTAAAATAAAAATTAATACGTGGACATGATACCTTGTCCGGTCAAGAAATTGGCCATCTCGGCGCTGTTCCAGACGACCTCGCCGACGAAAGCGACGTACAGAAGGATCTCGTCGACCTCGTCAGAGTGGTGAGAGGAGGTGGGAATCATGGAGCGCATTCTAAAGCGAAGATCGTCGTCGAAGATCAAATATGCAAAACAATTACGCAATTGAAGCTCCTGCGACAGCAACGATGCACAAGAAGTAGCAAAGCGCATCGAAAATGCCGAACGCCAGCGTCCCATAGCCCTCATGCTCGAGTGCTGAAATGTTCGATTCCATTTATTTCGATGGTGGTCAAGCCATGAACCTTCATAGATCGCGGCCGTTGATAATCCAGCTATTGCCAGTACGACGCCAGCGAAGATGCCGGGCAATGTAAAACTGAAACATAAATAATGACTTATATTTTTTTCGAAATTATGAATTGTTCTAACCTGAAGTCCACGCGCAATGGCCGCTTGCGAGGGGCTATAGTGGGCGAGTTGATCTGGATTGATTTTCTGAGGTTGACTCAAAATATTATTCTAAACTTGTTTCCAGAACATGTACATCACTGCAGCGCTGATAACTGAGTATTCAATAAGTGAGGTGGCAAGAAGAACAGCGAAATCGCCAAAATGTCTACAAGTTAAGTTTTTTGAACCTGGAAAAGGTGAAGGTGGAAAATAAAACACACTCCAGCATCCCCAAAATCTCCAGTCCTGCTTTGACTGTGGCGTTGGTTGGCTCGTATGGGACAATAATTGGATATGAGTTAGCAGCCATTGAAACCTCCTACACTGTTTTGTTCTGGTACTTTTTAGCGTGCTGCGATATCATTTTGCTGTTACTTTCGAGATATTGCCAACTTTGAGCACAGATTCGTGGAATTTCGCCGCCACGAAGCGATACCAAGTCCAAACATTCACAGCGAACAAATGCATGTAGCCGAATTGGCACACGCTTTTGGATGAGTGGATCAGAAGCTGAAAAATTCAACAGTTCTTGAAGTCATACAATTTCTCACTTTGTAGTTCACATTCATGAAGTACATTTGCAGAAAAGTGAACACGAGCCCGAGCGCGGCTTCAACTATCGCTGATTCGACGAGAATTGCATCGATTTTGTCCTAAACATTATGTTTAGTCCCGAAAATGTGCAAACCGAACTGTAATAAGGAGAAAGAGGAGTAGCGCAAAGAGCACTGAACCAGCCCCGCCGAACACTAAATGGAATCGTTTTTAGGAAAGATGATCAGAAAAAATTACGAATGATCCCAAGTCGTAGAAACAGGGAATTCACAGCTCTGGCATCATGAGTTGCAGGCGAAATGTTGTAGCTCTGAATGTTGAACCCTCATCGCATTAAAATGAGTAATCACCTTGGCAGAGCGAAATCGGCTCAGCAGCCAGTTGATCCAGCTCGGATGAATTACGAATGCATTGATGTAGATCAGGAACCCGATGCCGACTGCGTACATGTAGAAGGTGAGCGCATTGCAACTTCTCTGCAATGTATTTATTGAAATGGATCTCTGTGCTCCTCCGAATCGTCGAATACTACAATTACACAACATGAAATTGAGTGAGAAATATTACGAAATGATGAGCATTATCTGGCGTCAATTCAAAGCTCGCGTGCTCCACACAGACGAAAACGATAATGAAAGCGGCGTAGAGTAAAGTTGCGAACGAGAAGGCGCTGACCCTGTAAACTATCAATCATCGAGAGCAACATTGGAATTAACTCACTGCGCCCCTTTCTCTTCGACCGGAGCCGCCTCATTATCGCCTGGATCATTGTGCAAGGCTGCCGAGGAAACTGAACGATTGTAGTCTGGAGACAGTATTTGCAACTGGTCTGGGCGGTCGTTTCCACTGTCGGTTTCGGTCTGAAAACAACCACTCGTCGTGCTGATTTGGCGAAAAGGACAGGCACCCTGGTGTGCAGCGACCCGCTCTCCGTGAGGCGCAAGTTCGCTGGAATCGGCGGCGCTGACATCGAGCTATGCCCATCGAAGGAGCACCGAGGAAGGAAATCGAATCGTCACCATTCGCCCCTTTTATGCGGCATTTGTGTACGTCGATCTTGCTGTGAGCAACTACGTAGCGGAAGAAATAAAATACGCTCGCCTACGAGTTATGCCGATTGAATGAAACCATGCAAACAAACGCGATTTGCAAAGGTGAGGGAACAAACAGTTCGTGACAAGTCGAACTACGCACAACAAGTTTCGTATTTGGTGATTCATATTCTCGGATTTTCAGGCGGACGAAACATGTCGAAATCGTTTACGAAATGAATGTTTGATGTTATTCAGCCTGATGTTGAGTCATGTGCCGCATCGTATTTCTCTAGCAAATGCGACAATCTCTCAATTAGTACAAGTGAAACTTACTTCGTGTGATCCCATTGATTTGCAAAGAATGCTACTATGAGCGATCAAGAGACTACTGGTTCTCAGGCGGCCCTGATGTTCTCCTGCAGACTACATCATAGAGCCAATGATCGGGAACGAATATTGAAGAGATCTTTCCCACACTCTAGTCCATGTTCGGAGAGATGTCAATCACAAATAGGCGAATATTTAGTTATGCCAGGTAGAATAAAGTGAATCAGCCAAGGAGGTCAATAAATCAGCGAACAATCCGTGACCTCTTTTTATTCACTTTGCTTGCATAGAATGACGATCGGCTTGCAATCGACGCGTATTTCACATTTCATATTGTGTGAGATTCCTTGCATCATACGCAAATGACATAAAATTCCACCCACTGCGACGTGGAATGCTCACATTCTAACCAATCTTTTGACTTTTAGCGATTGGATAGAGTCAGGAACTGAAGAATCCAGCCAAAATCGAAAAACTCCCCCAAATGCCGCCTGTGCACATATGGAACATCTCTGGTCTGCGCAAATTCGAGGAATGGCTCGACTCTCTCACTTTTCCATGCTCTCTCGCCATTCACAAAAGCGAGAGAGCATGGGAAAGTGCGAGACGAGCACATTTCTCGTTCAAATGAAGCGAGAATTGGTGGCAAGAGATTCGCACCAAAAGCACCAAAAAAGAGGAGGGAAGAATCTTTCCTTCATTGAATATTGATCTCAACTGTTCTTTCGGGCGAAATCTTTCATTCTGTGCAGCATTGTCACTTATTAAATGTTTTGTGTTTTGTATTAAAAGAGTATTATTTCATCTGTGTCTGCGTGTGCCAGTCCGTCCGTCTGCCTGTTCCTCTTTTTCTTCCATCCCACAAGCAATAATCCCCACTAAAATGAATCATTAATCGCATCACGCGTTTGGCAGCTACTACGTTTTTAAAATAGTCCGGACATAACGTAATTCCGCAGACTAAACCCATTTTGATTCGATTTATGCGCATTGCAACCGGTCTATCTAATCATTTCAACTGTAGCTGACTTAATTACAATGCGAAAAAATGTTAGAAACTATTTCGAACACTTAAATCCTATTTAAACGTGTTTAAATGGATGTGGTGTGGTAGAACGCCTTTTTCGACACTCGTCAATTTCCCCATACGCGCGGACCATTTATTTGTCAAGTTTTGTGAAAAACGTAGTATGTAGCTTCAGATAATTGGTTTTATGGGCCATCACATTCGTCTACGAGTGTTCTGACCGAAATTCGCAGTCAGTTGTTTTCATTTTTGCAGACACTCAGTATCCTCAGGCACGCAGTATCCTCAGGCATGAGCAAGCCTCACGCAGCGCACCAAAAGAGGAATGACATACAGGTTCCTTTTTGTATTCATTTTTTTAGAAGAACAGTTTTTTCAGGGCCTGCGTGCGATTGCAATATTTGGCGTGCTATTGTTTCATCTAGCCCCCAAGAAATTCGTCAATGGATTCCTCGGAGTGGATATGTAAGTGTTTTCTACATGGCTCCCCATTCAAATTTTGCCTATATTCCGAAAATTAGTAGACTTGCAGGTTCTTCGTCCTCTCTGGCTACCTCATGTCATCCATTCTCTCTCGAGAATCACACATTAACAGTCGAGTGATCAAGACTTTTTACATTCGTCGCTTCAAGCGAATTGTCCCCCTCTACTCAATAATGCTTGTGATTCTGGCTGTAAGTACCGAACAATTTCTCCTCGAATTTGTTGATAATCGCAACCATTTCCAGATCATAACACCGCTTGTCTTCCTCCCCAGCGATATCACTCACTTCATCACGGATCTCGAGTGGGCGCTACCATTCGCGGAGAACATGCAAAACGTCCTCAAGCAATTCGACTATTGGGATGAAGTAAGCTTTTCTATGTTTTACATCACTGTTATTCAACGAAAGTTTGGCAATGTAAGGATAGCATATACCCAGGAGATTATCACGGCCGGTACGATAATCTGCCACGATAAACAAAACATGCCACGATAATCTCATGGGGCACCAATATCCGTTCAGAGCCGAACGTTTTTCGCTGAAACGCCTAACATCCAGAAAAATGAACACATCCATGGCGCGTCTGCTGTTAGAGAAACGTCAAATATGACGAAAAGCAAGAGTTCAAAATATGGTAATTGTCTCTTCATCTCGCACACTCTCTCGCCTCTCTGATCGGTTAGAGAGTGCGTGAAATGAAGAGACGGTAACTCGTATTTCGAACTCCACCCTTCAGGTCTTCAACTCGCCCGTTCTCCTCCACGCGTGGTCGCTCGGCGTCGAGATTCAATACTACCTCCTCGTCCCCTTCATCATGATCGTAGCGAGATACGGACAGACAAGCAGCTATCGAATGACCACCTTTCTCGGGTTCATTGGAGGTTTGCAGCTTTTTTTTGTGCAAAATACGCGGGCTGGGAGTCGAACCAAGAGGTATATTTCAGCCTCCTACTTCATCCACTTCTGCGCCTCGACCACCGTCTCGTTCGGGTTCCTCTTCGCTCGAGTATGGCAGTTTCTGACTGGAAGTATCTTCTTCGAGTTGGAATCGGTGGTCGAGGATCCAAACGTGGCGCAATATCAGGTGGGCCTTCTTCTAATAGTCTTGGTGCCTTCTTCTTCAGTTGGTAGTCGCATCTGTGGAGAGGCTTTCGTGTTCTCTGCCAAGCAACGCGCTGGCTGATGTTTCACTGCCTTGTTTTGTTGGCACAGAAGATGTGTGACGATACAGGGAGCTTTGCTGCTTTCTTGCTCTTTGTGCGGATTGTGAAGGGGTCTTTTCGATTTCTGTGCACTATTGGAAGAGTCCAGAAGAGTTATCGCAAAAAGTGAGGAATATATGTGTGCAAACAACGAATGGACTATGAACGCTCCTCTTTTTGTCTGCTGAAAAAAGGGAAAAAATGAGGGGATTTTTCAATTTGTTCATAATTCTGCCCATTTCACCTCATTTCGTTCCAGCCTATCGATCAGGAGAAGCTGCTCGAGGATGACAAGGATGGGTACAAGGATGAGGACGCAGAGATCGGTCGGTATTCATTTATCCTCTTTCGAAGGACTTCATTATCAGAAAGGACGAGTTTTCAACTGAAAGAGATACCAATTCTTTAATTTGATGTAAAGTGCTGACTTAATCTTTATTTTCTAGGAGATAAGCCCCAGCCCGCTCGCCCTACCGCCTGGCGCATTCGCGAGTACTTCCCGCTCGTCACTCTCTCTTCCTACGGAGTGACCATATACCTCCTCTGGATGGTCATCGTGGCGATTAGTGGACCGACACTGAGTCGATTCTTGGTAGGAAAGCCTGTTCAAAAACCTCCAATAATGAATATAATGGGAAAAATCAAATTTTATTCAGGTTACGCTCGCTACTGGCATTATTCTGTTGACGGGCAAGTTCCGGCAGAATCCGATCCTGTCCAATGAGTGCGTTTCATACGTTTTTAGCCAATCCGAATTTATAAATCACTAGATTTCATATTGTTTTCGCAGAATCGTCGTCTACATCGGCGATCTCTCCTACACGATCTACCTCGCGCACTGGCCGGTTATTATCCTGTACAAGTACTACAACGACCTGTCGGAGCTGAATGTATCAGGTACATTACAATTAACGCATCTCGACCAGTCGAGTGACAATTACCACGTTTTTTTCTAGATTTAAGAGACCTTTCGCGAGAGAACGTAACTTTTAGGAAGGGTCGACGGATGACTTTTTTGCAACCCCTCCCAATATTTCACCGGTGATGTCCCCATACCGAATGCTGATAGCCGGCCAAATATGGACCTATGGAATTTTCTAACCATAAAATTCGAATTCTACGTGCAAAACTGCATCGGTCTGAATTTTTTAAGAAAAATCGATCGATGAGCCCGGCGTTTAGAGAGCCGAGAATGAAGCATACTTCGATATTTTGGTAAGCGTTTCGATCAGAGAAGTCGTGATTGTGATGTCATTCCATCCAATTCAATGCACAAATCAGT
>LS574032.1:83628-103884 GCA_900490775.1 Pristionchus maxplancki | reverse complement strand
AAAATTCGAATTCTACGTGCAAAACTGCATCGGTCTGAATTTTTTAAGAAAAATCGATCGATGAGCCCGGCGTTTAGAGAGCCGAGAATGAAGCATACTTCGATATTTTGGTAAGCGTTTCGATCAGAGAAGTCGTGATTGTGATGTCATTCCATCCAATTCAATGCACAAATCAGTTATTTAGGCCCATAACTTCATTGTATATCAAAAAGAAACTTATTCCGTGTTCAATTAACGAAAAAAAAATTTTTCCGAAAAAAATGAGATTTACCATTTTTCGTTTTTTCGATTGAAATTTCAAAAAGAAAGGATTTCATATGATGCGTAGCAGTAGCAAAAACTCTTTAAACACATACTGTGAATAAAAAAATAAAAAATTCACCCACTAATCTTATCTAGAAACTTAATTATAAGCTTCTGAAAACCGATACTCATCGATTTTGCTGAAAATTGAATTTTCAGATCATCCCTGTTAGCGCATTCTGGCTTCAATGGGTGTGATTCATGCATAATACTTTATCACTATCTCAATAGTTGATTTTCTAAGCTTTAGAGTGATTTTTAAGAATTTTTACAAATTTCATTTTTTGACATGTTGGAATCACCGAAAAAAAAGATTTTGTTCTGGAATACTCTAAAAAGCTCAGAAAAAAAACTATTGAGATAGTGATGAAGTATTATGCATGAATTACACCCATTGAAACCAGAATGCGCAAACAGGGATGGTCTGAAAATTCAATTTTCCGCAAAATCGATGAGTATCGGTTTTCAGAAGCTTGTAATTAAGTTTCTAGATAAGATTAGTGGGTGAATTTTTTATTTTTTTATTCACAGTATGTGTTTAAAGAGTTTTTGCTACTGCTACGCATCATATGAAATCCTTTCTTTTTGAAATTTCAATCGAAAAAACGAAAAATGGTAAATTTCATTTTTTTCGGAAAAATTTTTTTTTCGTTAATTGAACACGGAATAAGTTTCTTTTTGATATACAATGAAGTTATGGGCCTAAATAACTGATTTGTTCATTGAATTGGATGGAATGACATCACAATCACGACTTCTCTGATCGAAACGCTTACCAAAATATCGAAGTATGCTTCATTCTCGGCTCTCTAAACGCCGGGCTCATCGATCGATTTTTCTTAAAAAATTCAGGCCTATGCAGTTTTGCACGTAGAATTCGAATTTTATGGTTAGAAAATTCCAGGTGAAAATATTTTTCAGGAAAAATAAAAAACGATGAAAATCGAACTTTTTCTCATTTTATCGATACCCAATCCGTTCGAAAGTGACTTTTTTGGAATCTCCATGTAAAAATACACCATACTGCGTTTTTAAAAAAACAATTATTCAACTTTGAAAATTTCGACTTTTTTTGGGACCGGTCTGGCATTTTTCGGAGAGTGCACCAAAACTCTTAATATTTGGCCGGCTATCAGCATTCGGTATGGGGACATCACCGGTGAAATATTGGGAGGGGTTGCAAAAAAGTCATCCGTGGGGTTTTCACGTTCTCTCGTGAAAGGTCTCTTAACTACGAATTGGCTTGTTGAGAGCGAAATCTCCAGATCGTTCAGCGATTCCTTCTCTCCAGACATGTCCTTTTGCCTGCTTGCCACGCTCGTCATCTCTGTGCTTGTTCACCACTCACTCGAGAGGTTCTTCATCTCCTCCTCGACTACAGGTGCGTCAGTGAGATTGGCAAGGCTACTGTATACAGGGTTGTTGGGTCAACTATTTAGCCTTGGGTCACAATAATGATTTAGTCGCCGTCGTCTTCGTTGGCGCCGTCTACTCGCTCATCCTGGTCGCTCTGTTGACGGGCTGCATGCAACGGCTGTCCGAGCACGCGCATCCCAATGGGATTACGAGTGGGTTTTTGCACAAAAATTCGCTTGGTCGGCTCGAGAAAATGGTGATAAATAGAGCTCGAAATACGAGTCGCCGTCTCTTTATCATGCACGCCCTCTCATCAGTTGACCGTGTGAGAGAGCGTGCATAATGAAGAGACGGCGACTCGTATTTCGAGCTCTAGTGATAAATAACGTGATAGATGTCGACGCAACGGCGCCGCCGACTGATGGAATGAACACAGCCTCAGGGAAAGGTAGGGAAAAATGAACATCCAATGCTCAATTTGCCCGTTGCAGCCACGTACAACGTCCAGGAGGCCATAGCCTGGAACCAGGCGCAATCTCGGCTGGTCTACTTCAAGAATCCCGATGGTTGCGTGCGAGATTATGAGGCCGAGAGGTGACTTTACATACTTAGAGGCACATGAAAATATTCCAAAAAAAAATATAAAAAAAATCCAACAAACTAACAAAAATCTATAGATGGACTGGCCACAAAGGAGAGGCCGCTCTACGCTGCGTCTCGGTAAATTTTCTTGATTTTCGAAAATAATCTGATTTTAAATGTTCCATTTTAGTCCGGCAACGGCACGGCCAAGGTGCTCGTGCTGGGCAATTCGTACGGATACAGAGCCTTTCCGGTCCTGCATCGGATATTCGCCGGAAGATATGCGCAGATGCGCATGTTCACCATGAGTTGTGCGTATTTTTGCCTTTTTTGGGCATTTCTTTGTTTTTTTATGAAAAATGAGGTATTTTAGCGCGCGTCTACCTCACGGAAGACCCGAAGACGACGTCCTTTGCCGCCAAGGAGAAGATTGTCGTCGAGAACTTCCAGCCCGACATCACGTTCCTGGTGGAGAAGTGCGCATTTTTGTGATCCGTCTCTTCTGGTGACAGAGCTTTCGTGATTACGTCGAATTGTTCATTCTGATTATTGATCGAGTGGAACTTACACAACTACTATTCAGAGACACCTTCAAAACGCTGCTCAACCCCATCGAGGGAGCTGTGGAGGAGGATCCGATAACGCGCCATGTACAGGCAGCGGTTGATGTGCTAAGGTGCAGTGGCTATTTGTAATAAACTGCGATCACGGAGCCTGAATAATGCCATTTTCACTGCAGCAAGAACTCGGGCACTCTCGTCATCGATCGACAGTACCTCAAACCGGACCTCAAAGACGGCATCGCCTACATGATTCAGAAGCGTCTGCAGCTGGGCAAAACGGATTTCGAGGATCTGAAAATGTCGAAAAAGGTTTTCATTTCGTTTTTCACGACCAAAACTCATTTTCAGGACTACGAATCTCTTTACGAAAATGAGATCAAGCGAATGGCGGCGATCAGGAAGAACGACACTGTGATCATGAATAATGTGGAGGAGCAGTTGTGTCCGAGGGATATGTGCTACTTGTGAGGGCAATTTCCTTCTCTCTCGTTCCATTCCTGCATTGAACGACCCTACTAGAGCATTCGAGTTCGTTCCATATTTCATACATGTGTTGCAGCTACGATCGAGGTAGCATGCGCGCCTACTATGGCGACGTAGCGGCCCATTTGACGAGCGAGGGACTAAAGTTAGTTTATCTCCGATATTTTCGAAAATCTGGTGCAGGTTTAAATATAATTCCAGAATGCTCGAGCCCAAGTACAGCGAGATCATCGAAGATTTCCTGTTACGATTGGACTCGAGAACGAGCGTGGAATCGAAAAAGAGAACCCCCGAAGCATATTAATTAAAAAGTTATTTTAGGTGTTTGTCAGATTTTACATTATAATATGGATAAAAAGTACGTGTCCTCCTCTTTCATTTATTTCTTTTCTATTGCTTGCACTGAACGAATTTGAGACTTGTCCAACCATTTTCGCTACCGAAGCAGATGGGACAATATTGCATTCAGGCGATCGATATCGAACATTTTCCGATATAGGCTTTTTTTGGCTGGCGAGCATAGAATACATTTGCAAGCGATTACTGGTGTGAGAGAAAACATGTGAGAAATAATCTCAGTGTGGTGGGCGTTCGACAACTGTTTTCAGTCTCACCTTGCCACAGGATTATTCAAATAAAACTTACGACTCACTGTTGAATCCTTTCACTCCCCTGCCCACGCCCCCCCCCATATTCTGCCTCCTGCCCAACGTAATCCGTCCAATCCATCGAACAGTGTGCCGTGTCCACTATTTAACTTCTTCAGCATCAGTCGTATATCATTCTCAACTTTCCGTCTTGAGAATGATAGCCCTTCTCCTTCTCATCGCATCTCCTGTCCTGGGCTGGGACGTTCGCTACACCAACAACTGCAATGGGACAATTGAGGTAGATGTTTTTCACGGCAACAGTGAAAGTGCGCCTTCCGTTAAACATCTTTATGCTCGTTCAGCTGCGCTCGGGTATTGTCGATGAGCTTGGCGATGTGATCAGCATTGCGGCAAATATTGTGAGAATCGAAGAATTCCCCACCCTGGATTCCGTTCATATTCTGGTCGGTGAGGACTTGGCAAAGAACGATGGTAAGTAACGAATCAAGCGACTTTTTTTCTACATTTTCACGCTTATTTTCGAAACTCCAGGTCATGCATCGGTTTTTATCGATCATGGCTCGATCGAGAACCTATACGTGCTGGAGCGTCATTGGTCTGAGGCGCGTGTCCTGACAGGAGTATCGGTCGCACCGAAGAGAAACAATGTGTGAGTTGGCCAAGTTGGCGATCAGGACGCGAACATATCGTCAAATCGTCAACGCATCGATTGTATTTTTCTAGCACTTGGTCTGATCGCTCTTCTGACCCGACGCTCTTCTGTACTGCAACCGGTTGCTCCTCGATGGACATCAGAGGAGTAGTCACTAAATCGGAAGATTACAGAGTGGTGAGCAATGCCTGGTCACTTAGCAAGCTTTCAAAGTCAAGTGAGCAAGAACCAAATTAGAGTTACAAGATGTGTACCACTTTTTCCGCGTATGGGGCGGTGGCTTCTCATGAAATGAAACCAATAATGCGTGTCAAATAAAAATAATAATAACTTATTAGGTTGTTGTCCCGGTGTATCAGCAATTTACGCATTCCAGGAGGCCAAAACGAAGATAGAGCATTTCGCCGTCACTTTCTGCCCGGAAAATCACAAGAAGTAGCCTTCTTTGGTACTTCTGCTCCCTACCACCCGAAATATTCATTGCAACCCTGTTCACCCCCACTTTCTTCCAGACATTTGTTCCAGTCTATGTTGTCTAATTCTCAAAGAACACACACATTGTCATTCGATAAATCATGCACATCTTTCGCTTTCTGACACAGTGAAATAAGAAGATGACCGTGATTCATCACCCAGTTAATAATCATCTGAATATCTCATTTCGAAATGTTCTCTCGTCGATCAGAGAAACGAGGAAGCGTGTGAATATAGGAGAGTCAGATCATTCCTCCACCCAGTGGCTGGCTGGCTATCACCCAGAGGAAGGTGGAGCGCATGATGCTCGCAAGGCATACTGGAGCATTGGAAACTCGCCACTACTGTGTGGACCCCATACAACAGGAATCGCCTGCCCAGCAAACCCAGGCCCGTTGGAGGGATGACTTGTCCCGAGCCATTGGCAACAACTGGTGGAATTTAATAAATGAAGAATTCCGCCCCATCCTCATCTCAGCAACCGTTGCCTGATATGTTAAATTCATTGATGATTGACACATCTATCCTTAGCTTAGCTTTAATTTTTACCCGCTCTCACAGAACTAGGCGCAAGTTTTTCCGATTCACAGGAATATGTGGCATACAGCTGTTTTCGCTGCCACCCCCCTGTCGCATTATGCAAATTATGTGTGGGATTAGTCACAGTAATATCAGCATTATATTGTGTATCATTTGCCATGTCATGGGTCGCATGGGAGACATCTGTATCACACTTTAGTGAATTAGAATACACAGAAATTGTGTTAGGTCGTCGAGTACGAATTAAAGAGCGAAGCGATCAGTGCTCTTTTTCATTGGTACAAACAGAAATCAGTAGATATTTTTCAAACCGAATGATGAGGCATTCTACTCCTGAACTCAATTCCACTGAATTGAGGAATCTTTTCGAGAGCTCTATCTACTAGTTCGAATATCCGCTCAATATGCGGAAGCCATTGCTGCGGAACGCGAATCGTCGGTTGAGAGAAGAACTGGGCCAATGCGGGGTAGTCGAAATGCTCCACATTGAAGGAATCCGACGCAATAGCGTCGATCAACGAGAGAATAACCTGAATTTGTGGGTGTTATTTCGGAAGAGCGATCGCATGGATACAATATGCACAACGTTATAATCGAATGAAAAACAAAATATGAACTTGTTTTGTCGACGGGTAGGTCAACATCCACAAACATCGATACCTTAGCTTCGGCAGATAGCTCGCCAGAAACATCTCTCATGAAATCGCCGAGGATAAGAGGATCAGACTGAAAATGTGGAAGTAAGGTCACTGTTTGAGAACTAAAAAGTATTCAAAAACTACGTACCTTCGGATCCATTTGGTTGGCGCTTCTATGGTAGTGCTTCGTCTTTATCCCCACCTTATCTTGATTATATATCTTTTCTTGATCGAATAAGAAGGTCAGGTAAGCGGGTTCGCAACGGGCCGCAGCCTCTCAAATGCGCATACACTCTCGTCCGAAAGTGATGTGATCAATGATTCCGTGCGTTTCATTGACCACTCGACCTGAAATAGGGGGATGTAGCCTTACAACGTAGCATAGAACAATGTCAATCGGTGCTCCCGCACTTTGCCTGAGTATTGGATGCACATTAAAGATGGCTTCGCAAAAAAAATGTCTCTTCTTTTCGCGCACTCTCTCACCCGTTACAGAGGCGAGATAGCATGCAGAATGAAGATTGTCATTTCTTGACAAGCCATCCCTAATGCACATATTACATGGATATTACTGGGCATGGTTGTCGGGGATTGGAGGATGGTTGCGGGATGTAGTAAATGTAAGGGAAAGTGCGGGAGAGTCGATCAATCGAGACGGGATGCATAAGATCGTGTAGTGAGAATGCATGAGAAAGTGTAGTGAGAATGTGTAGTTGCACAGTTGACTTGCACAGTGCACAGTTGTTCCCGTTGTACCGAAAGATCAGAAAACGAGCAAGGACAAGGAAGAATGTGATTTAAAGCTGGGATAATTTGAAATATGTCACTCAGAAAATGTATTCTGCGCAATCACAATGTTTTTTTGCAGCATTTTTCTTTAAGAAATTTAAACGGTTTACAATTTGCAATATATTGATACGGTTATTAGGGCCAACAATATTTCTCAACAACGTGCTTGCATTTACATTCCTATCTCGAATGTGACGACAAATATGAAGACATTACGCACAATTTACGTAATTCTTTTCTCAAATCCTCCCTCGGGACAACGAAGAATAATGCGGGAACGTACACAATCTCAATCAAATACGCTATGGAGATTCCTCCGATTCGCTTCAATCTTTTTCTCGATCGCTATTAAGAGTGTAACTGCAGGTTTTTTTTCTTCTTTTAAAGCAAATTAATCCATTTTCCTTAGTGCGGTGGGCGACGTCGACTGGTCTTCGCAAGGCCTGAGTCGGCCGTACTTTGGCGCTTTCTGCATTTTGTTTGGGATTATCACGATTCCTGCATACTTTGTTTGCGCAATGGCCATGCTTTCCACGAGTCACTGGACCGTGTACAAGGTAACTGACCTACCGCCCAGGTATATCTAGAATAAATATTTGCAGATAATGATCTACCTGGCAGCAATGGATATTGCCGATCTGCTGTTTTGCTCGATCGGCTTCGGAATTATGCTAATTACTGTAATTATTTTTAATTATTTTATTTAAAAAAATACATTCGTTTTACAGGGAGAAGTTTATTGTGCGCATCCTCAATTTCAGCGATTATTCTCTTTCGGTTGCGAATGTCAGCACAGATGTTTTTCATATCCAAACTTTAACTCCAGATTTCTTCTTTTGCTCTACAATGACTTGCCTTCTTCTGGCATTGAATTTGGTGAATTGCTGTCTATTCGACCAATTGCTTGGCTTTTCAAGGTTGGCCTCAGACCCTTTAATTTTACAATTCTGATTCAGGGATCAAAAACCTGGTCCATCCTTTTGATATGCTCAATTCCATTTGGCTTATTCGTGTCTCTCTTCACTCCACCGGTGCTTTTCAACTCCAAGTACCACATGATTCTGTTCGATCCGGTAATTTACGAAGGACGATTCGTGGTTTGCTTTTCATCAAGACATAAATTACGTTATTGTTCGCTTTTTAGTATGTCAATTATATTCACTTTGCATCTAGCTGCATAGTACCGTCATTATCTTTTAGTATCTATCTGATAATGCTGCTTGGTCTATTGCTAAAGCATGGAAATGTAAGGATATTTATTGAATTACAGATGTTATTTGTTTCAGGTATCGAAAATAGAAATTTCAAATGCGTTAGGTCGAGCTACCTTCCAAATAATAGTACAATCTGGAGTAATCATTGATATCCACTTAACGACGTGCATTTGTGAGGACTTCGAAGTAATATCCATCACACCTTTTCATTTTAGCCTTTGAAATCCTCCAATTAGCTCCGACGAGTGCCGTGGATTTTCTCCTGTTTGTTGTTCATGTCGGATGGATGATGGTGCATGGTAACAATTGTCCCTGATATCTAAAGTTCGTGTTAAAAATTTTCAGGTACCCCTCCTTTTGTGTATCTAATACTCAATCAAGCTATCAGAGATCGAATATTACATAGCCATCAAATTAATCAAAACATGATTACAGTCAAGTTGGATCCCTACATGAAAACTGGACACCCCGGGTGTCCCCCCGTGTCCCCCCGTGTCCCCTCGTCTTCCCACGGCTCGGGTAATAATTGCGCGAAATTCGTAATATTCGGACTCCTCAGGTCATTCCCGATCGATTCATATGAAAAACAAAAATAAAAATATTCCAGAACATTAGAACAAAATTGTTGAAAGAACTAGTAACCTGTGTGCTCCACTTGGACTTATCGTAGTTAAAAGGTTTTTACCTTTTCGCAGATCTGGTTACCAATCATGAACTGAAATGCTTCTTCTGCAATTTAACATAATTTCACTAAGTTTTGATATGCATTCGCTATAATTCAAGGTAATGAAATGAAATCAAAAAAAGCATAACCAAACGCAATTTAAAATTATAAACCAGCTTGCGATTCTGTAAAATTACTACGGTAGGTTCACGTGGAGCACGCAGGTTACTAGTTCTTTCAAAAATTTTGTACTAATATTCTAGAATATTTTTATTTTTGTTTTCATATGAATCGATCGGGAATGATCTGAAGAGTCCGAATATGGCGAATTTTGCGCAATTATTTCATCACCCGAGCCGTGGGAAGGCGAGGGGACACGGGGGGACACCCGGGGACACCCGGGGTGTCCAGTTTTCATGTAGGGATCGAACCGGACTGTAGTATTGCAACAACAACATGGAAGAGTTGAACTATTAGTCATTGTTTTTCGTTTCTTGACAATTTTCTTCGAATTAAATTATATGTTCCCTCCCTAGAGATTTGAATAATAATGGTTCGAACTCTCGAAAGATCGAAAACCATTAGATTATCTGATAATCACGAAGGCTTCATTCATCGTGTTGGCGCACATTTATAAGATCAGTAGGAAAATGATATCAGCGGACATTTTTCATCGAATTTATTCTGTCCAAAGACAAAAGGTTTCTCGAACAATCATTCAACAATAAATAGCTTCAGAATTACACGTGAAAGATAATTCAAACACAATCTGTACAAATCTAGTGTCTAAAAACGTTTTACTACAATCCGCTCACGCATCTACCCATGTTCTTCGGAACCGCGACTTCTTGTGAGAATCTGTAATTTTTTTCCAATTTATCAATGATTAACCTGATTTTGGCCGCTTTTTGACTCACAGCAGTGGATTGTAGCCATAGATTGAGGTGAACATGTGCATGCACTCGTCTCGCTTGACGTAGTGACCGCCGCGCGCGGAGAGCCCCGCCTTAGAGCCGTTACTGAAAAAAAGTGGTCCAATTTTTCGCAATTTAAGTGAAAATTGCCCAATATTACGTACAGAATTGTCACAATCGTACCTCATCGATAGCTTCTTGACCACTTTCAAAGGCGGACGCCTTGTCAGATGCGCGACAAGAAAGTTCATAGCAATGTCCTGAGAACGTTTAAATTAAAACGACTGTATTTGAAAAATGCAAACCTCGCAGTTCCTGTGGTTGTCAATGTGCTCGAGGATGGACGGGTGCTGATTGTAGGAGAACTCGTACAGGAATTCCTGGAAAACCCTTCTTTCTTCGCACAAATCATGGCACTTTCGTCACAGGTGTGACAACCACTGCACTGTCTGCTTTTTCAATAGGCTAGGGATAGAGATAGTGGAGTTAAATGGAACTGCCTACCTTGTGCATCATAGCGAAGCCGGTGAGCACCAGACTGTACGTGCAAGGCGCGCCCAGTCCATACGCGAGCTTACCGTTTTTGACGCGGTGGAATCTGCAATATTTCAAGGAAAAATGGCTATTTTTCATCAAACTTCAAGCGAATACCTGTCCGGATAGCCCACAATCCGGTCCCGATTCTCCCTCCACATGCGAAAGGCGAACTCCATCTCAGGCTGCCCGAGGCCCGTGTCGTCGTCCATGGAGACGACCGCCTAAACTATTATTGTTTATTGCTTTCAAATTAATAAAAAACAAAAATAAAATAAAATCACCTCAGTCTCGATGCGATCGTACGGCAGGAATCGACTGAGGAGCGTGTTGCGCTCTGCGAGGACGAATCTACAACACTTTCGAAAATGCAGATTGGAATCTCACAATCAGCTTCAAGACCGCGCACTAGTCAGATTTTTGCTTTGCCAAGTAGAATAAACAGTGATAAATGAAAGAAAATGCGTCCTACTCGACAGGCACGTGAATCTCCGGCCAGGTGCCGTTCGGCCGCCGCTCCAGGTTGTTCCACACGATGATGATCTGCAATGAGCGATTTTTAGCATATTTTATTTATTTACGTTTTTCTTGTCCAGACTTAGGTACCTTGTTGAGATACAGGCAGCCCCGCAGCTTCTCAATAATCTTCTTCACGCCAGAATCGCGATTGTATGTGAGAATCATAACTGAAAGATGTAAGATTCGCAAAGATCGCAGATGTCAGGGTGCCTGTGAACTGTTCTTGATCTCTAAGGAGGCCGAGTCCTTTCTTGCCCGGCGCAGCTGTGAGTCCTTCCTTAAATGACATATTTTGGCGTGCGCTGAGGCTATCATTATTCAATCGAAGACAACTCACCCTTGTTCCCTCGAACATTGCCGCATCGCCGGGCATCTGTGGCACGTCGAACACAGTATTTGGCGTGTACGTCAGATCTCTTCCACTATTCCAGCGCGCCCGAGAGTACTGCAAAAGTTGTTCTCAAATTTAAAAAAATGGCCAAAAGACTACCAAATTGTTAGTCGTAAATTTCTGCACGCCTGTTCTTGAACGGATTCTTTCTGCGTAGATTGTTTCGTTCATGCTATCGGTAGATCTTTTCTTCACTATCGTTCCGTTCGTGCTTTCGTCAGACGGATAGATGAGGTTGCCGGGTACCTGAATATTTTATGCATGTTAGAATCATGTTAGACAAATAAAGTTATCACCTCCGGATACACCTCCAGACTGACGTGAATCCGCTCGGACAGCGCTGCCACGAGGCTCTTGGAGAGCGCTGAAACGGCATCAATCTGGTGCAATTCTTGATATTTATTGTCTCTTCCCAACTCATAAAGCTCGACATAGAAAGAATACCTTGAACATCGTCAATTCGGTCCAGGAACACCTTCCCTCTCCTCCTCAGCTCCAGTACGTCCTCTTTGGCTATTTGCTGCAGCATCTCGGACACGTAATCGACCATCGACGGAGGAATTCGGAACGAGGCCGTCTTCCAGTCGATCTGATCTGAGATGAGGTATAAGAGAAAAAGCAGCATGACGGCGAGATTACGAGGACGAAATGGCAGCGCGAAGGAAGAAGTTACCCTGGAATGGTAGCGGCTGAGTGGTGGAGAGGATAATCGGAATGCAACGAGCTCTCAGTGCAGACAGCAGTCGAGTGTGGAAGGTGCGCGAGGGCGGTAGAAGGCAGAATGAAGAAGAGACGAGGGACGGGACTGGAATGTCATGAAATGTGCTCGTCCCATGGACTAAGAAATAAAATCAGAAATGACTGACAACAATCTCCCACGCAAGGTACTTCAGGTATCCGTGACTCATTGGAATTGCTGGGCGAGTCGACGACTAGCGAGAATGCGACCTGAATCCTCACGATATATGAAACAAGTAGAATGTGAGCGGCACCTCCCTCTTGAGTGGCATGATCGCAGGCCGCACTGTCCAGGCCTCTCGGTCGAATGCTAGCACGTCAGGAGACAGGGAGAAGTCGAGATGCGAGCGGAATCCTCTCAAATGCATCATGACTGGAAATCCCTTCGCACGTCAGAGAGAAGCGAAACATGGCTTTTGATGAACATTGGCGCTGAGCAAACGTTGTCTTTCGACAAATATGATCTACATCAAGACGCCTACTCGCTATTTTTGTTCGAGATCTTTAAAAAAAAAGAAAGGAGATACTAGAAAGATAACTTAATAGACATCCCATTATTCGGTGGTGATGGCCAGCTAGGAGCCACTGCTTGAATAGGAAAAAGTTTGAATTACCCATTCTCGAAGCTCGACTGAACAATCATCTCCCTGCCTTCGGGTGCGATTGAAACGTCCTTGTTGAGGTTGATGACGACGTGGTTGAGACCCGGTTCTCCAAGGGAGCTCCAGGAGGAGGGCTTGGACGAGTAATCTAGAAATAAAACTCATTTTCGTACGAAAAAATTATGGAAATTTGGGGAACTAACCTGCTCCAGTAGTGAATGCGATGAAAAGGCAGGCCTCCTTCTCGTCTTTTGTTGCAGCCGGGTGGTTGGATAGCGTCTGAACTAGGTGATGTGGTGAGTTTGGAGTTTTAAATGTGCATTCTGCATTTGAAGATATCCCAACCAAAATTTATTTATAAGCACTGACTTCTGCAAGTGGATGACTGAAGGAATGAACGAAGATTCGCAGTGGCGCGAGAGGAGAGCAGCGACTAAAATTCAGCTGACTATTTTGCGTCAACCCCCCCCCCCAACCTGTAATTGATTACGTCCTCTTGTAGAGTCTGGTCGCGCGGTAATTTATCAGGGTCGGATTCACCAGCCGCTCCCCGATTGCTTAAAAAATCATGCTGTCGGATTGTTAAAATGAAAAAAGTTCATGGCGATGAGTCAATCATGAAATAGATGAAGGATAAACTGACGCTCTGTACAAATATCCTGTCCAATCGTCGGAACATTCCGTTTGCGAGAACCAGAGGTGGAAAATGATCGTGGTTGCGGCGGCTGAGACACATAGGAGAACCTGTACTAATAAAATCAGAAAAACCTATCCAGTGGCTTGCTCACCGTTAAGTAGTTCGAACTGAGCATGAACCGGATTTCCTAGAAATATAAACTTTAACACACGACCACACGCACAACAATGAGAACAGTGAATGACTCAGCGCATCTCAGTTGATGAAAGATAACAACACGCGAAGTGAGATGTTATCAGAGGTGATTCAGCAAGTATTTCGGATCAGCCAAAAAAGCACGACAATCGATTGCAAAAATGTTTACCCGAATACGCTTTAGAAACGTTTCATCGATATCGACGCTTATTTTGCTGGAAAAGGCGCAGGTGCGGCCACGTATGGAGGTGTCTCACGGCGAGAAGCGAGAAGAGGCAGCGATTCTGCGCAAACATTAAAAGCCCCCCTTCGCCTATCCCATCCCCTCTCATACTATCGAAATTCCTGGCGCGCATTGTGGCTGTGCACAGCTGCCTAGTCCAGGAGAAGGGGGAATATGAGGAAAGCGGCGTTTGACATATGTCATGACGCCTGAACGACATCCAATGTGTTGCTAACGACTCCGTCGAGCCCTCTCATCGTGACTGAGTCGTTTGTATGTCTCGCACCTTTGTCCCCAATCGTCGTACAATTCCCCTCCATTTCCGCGTCTCTTGGGCACATTTTATTGCTCAAGAATATTCCACATTTTCGCTTTTTGATTTTCATTATTATCAGACAGGAATATTATTCAATTGTATTTTTTAGGCAATTGCTAATTTGTAGTGCCAAACGTCTTATCGCATCATAAATTGGATCCCCCGATGTCCACAATGTCTAACAACAAGCGACTGGACATTCAGGTGGGCCATATTTCACGTTTATGCGCTTATCCTTTCTTCACTTCTCCTCGCCCGGTGATGATGTTTCGGGGTCTCTCTGAAGATAAAAATCGTCTGGGGGGGGGGGTTCGCCTGGATAGGATGTAGTGTGGTTATGCGCCTGTCACACTAGCGAAACATATCCTACTCATAATTTCGTCTAGTCCTCTAGGGCACTCTATCCATTTCTATAATGACTGTCAATAAGCGGCTGGACATTCAGGTAAGCTGGTGTGCATTTTAGAAGACTAATTTTCTTCATTTAATTTTATTAAACTATCTTCAGGGAGTGCGAGCGTGGGCTGTCGTTGCCGTCGTCATCTTCCACTTCTTTCCCTCGCACCTGCCTTGGGGCTACCTCGGAGTGGACGTGTGAGATCATTAATTAATTAAATAGTATCAATAATTAAATTAATTATATGATCTCAGGTTCTTCGTGCTTTCCGGATTCCTGATCTCACTCGTGCTAGAAAGTATATTGTATTTTTGGGAATATTATGAATTTTGTGTTTCAGGGAAGCCCTGCGCCCCAGCGACGTATTCCGATTTTTACTTCAAGCGATTCAAAAGGATATTTCCATTGGCTGTTCTGGTGAGCGACACTCTAATTTCCAATCATCAATTTTTTTTAAAAACTAAAAGTTTAGGTCACTCTCCTCAATTTGCTTGTCATCTATCGCATTGATGACTGGAAAGCAGCCAAATTCGGGCTCAAGTTTGTCATATTTTTCGGATTTGAGTGAATAAAAAGTCTTCAGATGTTCACTCTACGCGCTGTTCTTCGCCACGAATTACAATGTGCGCGATGAGGGAGAGGACTACTTCGAGGCGGTATGATATCTTCCTTTTTCCCGAAGTCAGGGCTGATGCACAATTTACCACAGAGTTGTTGAAAATGAAATGCACTTTGAGATGCAAATCATAAGGGGACACATCTTTGAGGCACATATTAGCCGATAAGTAATATCTTACCTTCCAGCTCGACCAAGCCAACGACACCTTCACACACTACTGGTCGTTGTCTGTGGAGATTCAGTTCTACGTTCTCGCGCCGCTGCTATTACACATGCTCAGGGTGAAATTTCGAGCGTTTTAGGACTCCTCGAAACTTTGATCTTCAAGAGGCAATAGATGTTGAAATAGAGTTGAAATTAGGCCGGCGCCTTTTATTCTGACGTCCTCTCTCGACTGGTCACGGTCACGGTGTTACGGTCACTACCATTTCCAGTCATTGTGGAAAGGGGATAAAGGGGGGAGAGGTTGAATTCGCCGAGAATGAAACACGCATCAAACATCAAACATCCTCTCACCTTATCCCAAGCGTAGCTTTCCCGACAGACGATCTGTATCTTTATTAAGGCGCCTGCACGTCAGTACTTGGAGAGGGAAAATGTAGAAAAGTGAATAGCCCACCTGGATGTCCAATCGCTTGTTGTTAGTCTTTAAAAAGAGAGATTTAATGACCCGATTAATCAATGAGCGTTCTGCAAAGACCTAGAGTCACTTCTGAGTGTCGCTTATTTTAAAAATAGCAGCCCTCCCTCACTCACCCAACCCGCTTGCTGACCTACCTCTCCTCGGCTGCACTTTGCTCTCTCGCTTTCTCGCGTACTTTATCGCAGCAAGATGCGTTCTCATCGACCTTGAGCAGGTTTGTAAACACTCTTTTTTTGGGGATTTCATTAATTTTTTTAGACTCTGGCAATTCATCGCCGGCTCCATGGCATTCAACCTCGGAAATGTGAGAAAAACAGCTAAAAAATTTTTTTTTAAGATTCAGAGAAAGTTAAATCTTACAGATTGCTTCTGAACACCAAGCGCTCCCATCCGATACATCAGATGCGAAAGTTTCTCAACCGCCCAACAAGATCGTGTACGGTGAGTCGATCCTTATATTCTCCGATATATATCGAGCGAAGAGATCGCATTAAAGCGGAGATCTAAATCGCATTTCCCTAAACTCCGCGATATTTCAGCTGTTCCCATCGCCGCAATCAGCATAGCGTCGGCTGCACTGATTTCGCTGGGTGACACTGTAAGTTTTTCCTCAATTTCGCAGCCTAGGCTCTCGTTTTATCATGAAACACGAAGAATATTCTCGTCAGGGCAGCCTAACTCGTCTGCTCGTCACAACAACCGCGGGCTACCTACTCTTCGCCCAATTGACGACCTCGCTGCTGTGCCATCCGTTCGTGCTGCTGCTCGGTAATGCTTTCCTCAATTTCTCCCATAGCCCTCTCATATGGGCTATGAAAACTTTTGATTACTAGGTATTTCTTACCATTTCATCAACACAATATGTATGGTTCATAGCCCTTCTGGACCTATTTCGCATAAATTTTGTTGAGGTGACGCCTCCTACGCGCTGTACCTCCTCCACTGGCCCGTGGTCTGCGCCCTCAAGGATCTGGAGGTGGAGGACACGCTGAGTAAGTCGTCTGACTAGACCTTCTTCGTACCAAAACCCTATCTGAGGCCTCCTCATCGCCATGCTTTCTTGCGTTGCTCTCTCCATCGTTGTGCATCTGACTTTCGAGAAATGGTAGGCATTCATGACTTCAATGCGAAATATTCGAGAGGAATGGTCAGACTCTCTCATCTCGTAACACTATTTCGCTGGTCAGAGAAGCGAGATAGTACGGGAGAATGAGAGAGACAGACGATTGCTCATATTCTGATGCGCAGGTACCTCTCGCTCACGAGTCAGCGCACGGTCGCACTCGTGAACACGCTTTATCTGCTCTGCTTCTCAGTGATGATTATCACTGCATCCAGGCAATCGCAGTGGATGAAGCAGGGAGAATGTGCGTCTTTCTTAGCTGCTCTAATGAGTAATCAATAATAAGGTTCAGTCGACCCAGCAGAGACGCTCCTCAGATGGGAACCGGGCACCTCCTACAATTTCACTGAAGGTGCATTTGTGTCATGAGTCCAGAGATGTGAAATAAGAGAATTCAACGGCAGTTCGGCATCATGCGGCATATCCACATTTCACGCCTTCTGCATTGAGAGAATGTGCAAAATTGCGAGACGACGCCCGTATTTTGAGTTCTGAACGGCAGTTGAGCAAACGATAACAGAGAGTGGAAAAGAAGGGTGAAAACAGGGGGATTTGAGGGAAACTTTGCGTGAAATTTCGATTCTTTGCAGCGCAAGTGAGGCAGATGAACAAACTGTTGGGCGCGCAGCTCGCCGAGAGTCTGACGCTGCCCGACTGCATTCCTCGACCGGATAATGAAACGACCAATCGATTCCAGTTCTGCGAGTTGCCGGTACCATCATTTATTTGATCCGGACTAAATCAAAAATTTTATTCAGAAAGGAACCGGAACTGATTCCTTCCTTATCATCGGTAACAGCTACGCGCTGAGTCCCGGGAAGCTAGTGCAAAAGCACCTCAAGCAGCACTACTTTAGGATAGCCGTGAGAGCAGTACCACGTAAGATGGAAGCGCATTGGACATAAGAATCCTAATCATGCGTCGTCAAGGTTGCGAGCCGCTCATCGAGACGCGGAATCACATGTGCAAGAACATCCGGCAAGCGCATCGGAAGTTCCTCGAAGACGTCGAAAGAGTGCAACCGGATGTATTGTTCATCTCAGCACGGTTTGTCCAGAAAAGATACAAAAAAATGAATTAATATCGATTAAAATATTGTTTCCTGTATAGCTATGAGGATCCCGGTGTCCCCATTGTCGGGGATATCACATCCGATCCACTTTACCTCTACATGCTCGATAAGTTGAGAACCTACGAGAAATTTGTGAAGAAGAAGGTATGAGTTATTTCGAAAAAAAAAATTTAATAATTGTTTTCGGATATTCATTCTCAACTCGTTTCCCCGACTCGCTTCTCCCATTGATGTAGACAAGAAGCGAAGGGAGCAGAATCTTCCGATTGAAGGATACATGCCGGTTTGCTGAAAATAGCATTCAATTCTCACTTTTCATGTCCCAAAACAGTAACATAAATAAATAAAATGTTCAGGAAGCAATCCTATCTGACGACGAGCCAATGAGAATGCGAACCATCGAGGTGAGTCATTCAAGTGTGATAATTATGGAAAAAATAATCTCAGCTGGCGAAGAACTGCGAAAAGTGCGTCCTCTACGATATTCGAGGTTTTAACTTGAATAAGCAAGGGCAGTTTATGGTAAGTCCATTTACTAGTATAGATATCATGCAAAAATTATTTCAGACGGTCGACCCTGATTCGAAACTGTGGTTCTTCGAGAAGAGCATACACTACACTTCTGTCGGTAAGAGACAATCTGAGGTATAGAATTGTTGATGAGAACTTATAATCGCAGGCCTCAAAGTAATCGAGCCCCTGTTCACTGGAATGGCACAAGAATACCAACGATTGTTGAACTCAAGATATCCCGAAAACGTCTTCGAGTACAATCCATAGTTTCGTACCGTTAAGTAAATTAAAAGCGTTGTTGTAGATGAAAGTAACTTTCTGTATACATGTGTGTAAATATTGTATTTGAAGCAGCCTTTCGATATTATAGATATTTCAAGAGAGGCTGATGGAAAACGTGGGATAGAATAGTTGTTGAGCAGGTGTTTTTCACCGATTACCGAGCAACATTGTCTGAGTTGCCATTCATTCGGCATTCTTCCTCACTTCTGAACGGTAATGTGGACAGACACCCATATGTCTTCGTCTTTTTATTTCTCTTTCCTTGGATCACATATCCACATTTTAGGAGGTGTATCGCGAGAAAATGTAGCAATATTGGACCCTTTGGGAACAACTTGCAAAAAGTTCAACGGATCAACGGAAGTCAAGCCAAACTATAGTATGTCAATACCCTAGGGACAAGTTTTCGAAAAATATAGGTCATTTGTCCCAGAACCGGCTTTTAGGAAATTTCCGGCTCTGGAGCCGGCTATGTCATATCTCAGCTCTCCGATGAGCTAGAGACCCGTTCTTTGGCTCAAAAAATCCGGAAAAATCAGGCGAACAATTCTTCTGTTGACACCAAGACAGTAGGTCAACAGACAAAAAAGATAAATTTGAAAATATGATTTATCGATCATTTAAAAAATGATGGCACTATTTAGAAATGAACTTGCATGGAATATTATTGCAGTTTATGAAAGAACCTATCCAATACTATAATATAAAAATTTAAAAAGGGGACTTTTGTCGTCCTTTCGACAGTGATTTTTGGGCTCGAAAGTGAAAAATCGCGTTTTTCGCCCAAAATGGAAGTTCAATATCTAAGCTGGAAAGCTCTGTATGACCTTTATTTTGCAAAATAATGCATCAACTAGTTCTTCTACGTCTCCTAGCAAAAAGTTATTACGATAGGACTCGAGTTTTCCAAAGTCACTATTTTGACCATGACCCGGGGTTCATGCCTACAGTGCCAAAGGACCAAAAAATTTTTTTGACCAATTTTCGACTCCCTGCATGTCACTGGGCTACTGAAGTATACATTTCTGCATATCACTTGGAAAAAATCCAAAATGAATTTTTGGGCTCATTTTTCATGACTCCGGGTTCAGGCATGAACCCCGGGTCATGGTCAAAAAAGTGACATTGGAAAAATCGAGTCCTATCGTAATAACTTTTTGCTAGGAGACGTAGCAGTACTAGTTGATGCATTATTTTGCAAAATAAAGGTCATACAGAGCTTTCCAGCTTAGATATTGAACTTCCATTTTGGGCGAAAAACGCGATTTTTCACTTTCGAGCCCAAAAATCATAGTCGAAAGGACGATAAAAGTCCCCTTTTTAAATTTTTGTATTATAGTACTGGATAGGTTCTTTCATAAACTGCAATAAAATTCCCTGCAAGTTCATTTCTAAATAGTGCCATCATTTTTTAAATGATCAAAAAATCATATTTTCAAATTTAACTTTTTTGCCTGTTGACCTACTGTGTTGGTGTCAACAGAAGAATTGTTCGCCAGATTTTTCCGGATTTTTTGAGCCAAAGAACGGGTCCCTAGCACATCGGAGAGCTGAGATATGACATAGCCGGCTCCAGAGCCGGAAATTTCCTAAAAGCCGGTTCTGGGACAAATGACCTATATTTTTCGAAAACTTGTTCCTAGGGTATTGACATACTATAGTTTGGCTA
>LS574032.1:52460-64755 GCA_900490775.1 Pristionchus maxplancki | reverse complement strand
CAGATCCACCCAACCAAGGGGGTTAAGAAATATTGGTAGTGAGAAATCACGATCCAAATTCCCCATCGGCGTGCGCACAACTCGCAGATTAGTCTGGCAACAGGCCACTGAGAAATCAGGATAGGCCGCTAGTTGCAGAAGACGTGGGGTAGTCGAGGACGCGTCACGCGTTAGTAAGCGACTCACCAACTTTACTTTAACTTTACGATATATTATTTCGTATTCTGTTAGCCGTCGCGAGCGGTTCCCTCTCCATTCGCTCTGATGGAGAGCGGTTTCCCCTAATTCCCCTCGTCTCCGTCAACGACTCAACAAGATCGGAATCCCCATCCAAGCCGGACTGGTAGCCGTGTGATGGGTATGACCGTCTAAGATGTTTGGTCCCTCAGAACCTAGGCTCGATTCTCTCGCTCAAAGATAGATCATTCGAGTTTGGAGGACTCGCGTTCACTGAAGAATCCAGACCACGCAAGGCTTCGTTTTCGACCTACAGTGGGATCTATCAGTGTGCAATGCCATCAAACGAGTCATCAAACGTCCTATCGGGAACCAGGAGAATGGAACTCTCTCGCCAGTCGTTGCGACTGTGACAAGGAAAGATGACCAATCTTCTGACTCGAGACCCCTCGAAATGACTATCTTGAAATCAGAAGAACGACCCTCTGACACCCCATCTTGATCAGCGCCCAGAAAGCGACACTGATAAATATTGTATTGTAGGGACGAAATGCTACAGCCTCGGTGTACCCGGTGCGACGTTCCTCCAATATTGAGTTTTCATTATCACCTCGGTTCATCTCGCTCTCTCACTGAACTGCGCGCTAGAACGTAGCGTGAACGGATGTGAACGAGAGAACCGAACGGCATAAAAAGGTGATCTCTAAACTGGAGAATCAATAATGTGTGCGGGAGGAGAGATGTTTCACACGCTGAGCCGTCGACCTATCTCGACTATGATCCTTCGTTTTTCAGATTGCTCGATGCTTCACGAGCCATCTACATGTGAATTTCTGCCCAATTTTTACAATTACTAGACTATTCCTGGGGTCGGGTGAGTGGTTATCGTCCCGAAATGAATGCTCCCAAAAGATTTGCCGTGCATATGCACCCCACTTGATCGTATCGCCCCATTTATCAAACCCCTTTCGATATTAACGGCTCGCTTCGCTCCTAACCTTTTTCTAATCGCTCTGTCTCGTCTATCTTCCTTTGTTTCTCTGAGATCTGTCACAGTTCGCACCGTCTATCCTTGTCGCTCACTTCCTCACTTCTCTACTCTCTCAGCGTGTGCTTATAAGCTCGATTTTGATCACAATTGCACCCGAACGACCTTCGCACATCTAATACTTCCTTGCAATAACCAAATGTAATGGCACGACGGTAACCTCATGGAATTATGTTATTCTGACGCGAGACACTGAGCCGATATGTTTCACCCATTTTTCACTTCCACGCTACATTTTTTATCGCATTTCTCTTACTTTTTACAACCATTGCGCGTTAGTTCTGTGATTCCAGCTCAATTGTTGTTATTTTCTGTCCTTTCGTAAAGTTTGAACATGCGATTCTTACATGAATGTGGTCTACGACTGTTCCCTCATCTCAATTCAGTTCAAAGTTTGCGAGAATATCGTTGTTTTTCCAGAGAAAATGCGCGAATCTCGATACGATCTGCTCTGCGCGTTCCTGCTCGGCATCGGGCAGTTCTGCATGTTCACCGGTCAGCGTTTGAGTCATCTAAGAGATGAAAAGGACCACTCTTGGGGCCCAGATTTTTGAGGAATTTCGAATCCGTACCGCTCAGGTTACGACACGCAGCTGACGATCGTCGAGCCGGTGCTGCATTCGGTGCACGATCGGTCGCCCTCGATCATAGACGCGCACGCCGGCTTCTATGGGTAAATGTTGGACTTTTTTAACCAAAAAACATGAAACAGCGCTCCATTCCAGACCATCCTTCTGCGAGCTCGTTTTCATGGTGGCAAGCCTCGCGGCGCCCTGGGCGCTGGGCATTCTCGGGTCGAAAGTAAGAACTTTATCCTTTTCCTGGCAACAGGCAGATAGAGATGGGGCAATAAATCTAGTTCAGTACGCACTGCTGCTTGGCTCAATGTTCTTCTCACTTCACATCACCACCTTCTTCTTCATTCACTGGATCCCGTACTATGTGACGTCAGCTCTGCTCGGATTCGGCTATGCTTGTAAGTACGCATTCGATGAAGTTCATTTCTCGTTACTCCGAAATTCAGTATTCTACGCGGGTCACGGTGGTTACACGACCGAACACTCCACGAAAACGACAATCGAACGAAATTCGTCTCTGACATGGGCGCTGGCGCAGTGTAGGTCAGTGGAATTTTTCTGTTCTAAATTTTTTTTTTCGAAATTAGACGGTCAAAAATTTCAGCATGATCTTTGGTGGAATAGTTATGATCTTCACTATCCCGCCCTCTGCTTCGAATGTTACTCAATTCTCCAACTCTACGAACGTCGCTCGAAGCTATCGTAACTATTCGGACAATGAAATATGGTCAGCACAAATTTATTTCGTGAGACTACGTGATACTTGAGGTTGATGTACGGCTTGTTTCTGCTGGTCACCGTCAGCTCGAATGTGATTTTCGCGTTTATTCCCACCAGAGCCGTGAAGGGTTCACTGGCCGAACTTAAAGATAGAGAGAACAGCGAAGGATTCGGCGTACAGTTGAGTAGGTTTGTTTT
Source organism: Pristionchus maxplancki (assembly GCA_900490775.1). Lineage (NCBI taxonomy): Eukaryota > Metazoa > Nematoda > Chromadorea > Rhabditida > Neodiplogasteridae > Pristionchus > Pristionchus maxplancki. The sequence continues at coordinate 62,034 of LS574032.1, read as the reverse complement.
ATTGCCGAGGCCTAACCCAATATTTTACAGAAAAAACGCTGTGTGCCATTGGCGAACCATATCTTCTGTTGCTGATGCCTCTATCTACCTACGTTGGACTGGCGATAAGTTCGCCTCGCTTCAAGGTGCATTTATTAATAATGCTATTCAGGTGTTTGGATCTCAATCTATCCGACGACGTTGATCTTCACCAAGCAACTATCGGGAATGGTCTATCTCCCGGCATATTACTCAATCGTATTCGGACTAAGTGATATGCTCAGTCAGTTTTGCAATAATACATCAATAACAAGAACGCAACAACACAATAACACAACAACAAATGTGTTTCAGTGGGCTACGCAATTGGCGCGGTTTGCAAGCGAGTGCGCAACTTCTCAAAGCTTCCCACGCTAGCGATAGGTCAGTTTCATTTTTGGTTTTCGTCATATGATGAATTTAGTCACACACACTTCTTACATGCGTTTATTTCAGGCGTTGCGAGTTTCTCTCTAGCTATGATCCTCATGCTACTTTCAACGCCGAAGTGGGCCACGACAACGCCCACTGACGAAGATCCGCTACTGATTGAGCCAAAGTGCGTCCTAATTGTTTCAGTTTCGATGTTTGAATGACGTATTTCAGCTTTTACCTAGCGCTTCTAATCGCTGTGCTGCTCGGAATGGGCGACAGTTGTGTGAACACATCACGCACAGTTATCAGCGCGCTGATTCTCCCCGAGAAGCGAGCGCAGGTCTTTTCCATCGCCAGGTTTGATCAGGTTTGCGGCCATTTGAATGAGTTATGCAAATTTCCCCCAAAATATAATCTCTCAGTCTCTAATAAATGCACTGATCATGTTCTTATCTCCGTTCTTCTCCGTGTACGTTTATTTCACTCTCATGATTACTGTCGGAATCGTGTCACGTAATTTTAATTTTGTTTAGCAAATAGTGACATTGCTTGCAGTCATTCTCTACCGAGTAGTGATCGTCGATGTGGAGGCTAAAGAAGGTCAACATGCTAAAGAGCAGCAGGTTAGATTCCAGTCTCAATCATAATGATGATAGAGTAAATTGCAGGCAAGCCAGCTGAAACCGAAATCACATCAAAATGAATGAATAAGTTGGAGAAATCGGATTTCTAAGCTTTCGCGAACGATTCAAACGTGTTCGAAAATGCGAATAAAGATTTGCCAAACATTCATCGGCATTAGAACACAATCACAGTGGAATTCCATCGGCATCGAGTTTGACCGGCTGAAATGGTCAATTTCGAACCTACTTTCGAAAAAAAAGAGGTTCGAAATTGACCTACCGCGATGTTCTCTTTGCCCCAGTAGCTCAAGAGTACGATGAGAATGGACAGATGGACGAGTTCGAAGATGACGAGAAGGGCGACGCGGATTCTACGGAAGATCACGCTCCACGACTCGGTGATCTGCGATTTTCGAAATGATGACGTCGTCATGCTTGAATAATTCATACCTTCTCATTCTCGATCTCCTCTCTAATTCTACCGATTGTTGAATACGCAGAGTTCAGGAACATCTTGACCCAGCGCGCGAGGTCGTCTGAGTCAGCAAGGGCTCTGTCAAAATTATCTTCTTTTTTAGATTCCGTCCCGCTCCTTTTAATGTTGTGTGCACTAACCTCAGCGAGCTAAGCTCAACGAGCTCGACTGAATCATCTTCTTCTGGTTTCACATTCCCACAACAGATTCTAACGAGCCATCCCGGAGGCCCATCTTCGATTTCCCCAGCGTCCACTCTCTGAGAAGCGATTGTCGTTTCTACCCATAGCCAGGGCTTGAAATATCCCAGAACCTTCTCGATAATTGCAATGGCGATGCTGAGAAAGGCGGCGGCGCACATGATAACGAGAGTAGCGGTGATGTAGTATCCTGCGAGTCAATGTGACACTAGATCGGCTCCGGAAAACTTTAAAAAAAGTTCACCTAGCAGAGGCAGCTCGGACGACTTCGGAACAATGCCGGAGAGTATTTGGAGCAGCATTGAAATGGTGAGAAGGGAAGAAAAGCCGATATTTGTCTGAAAAAAAACACGTTTGTTGAAGTTTGATTCAAAACAATCCAAATTTTTAAAATATCGTCGAAAACTGACGATGCAATCCGTGTTGTTCGTGCCGAAGAATCCGGCAGTTGCGATGAACGAGAGAAATGCTGTCGGCACGATCAGAACGATGACGTAGCTGAGCGAATGACGCGCCATTCGGATAGTGATGTAGATCTAAAAATCATGCGGCTGTCGCGCAACTTTTAAATTGTAACCCCTTACGTATCGCAAGGCACGTGTGAGAGCAAGAGGTTCTTCATCACACAAATCATACGGTTTTAAGACCTCGATTGCAAAACGAATGTAATATTTACCTCCGACTTGGGCACTCCGAACTCGCTGTAGTTGCCCGTCGACAGGGTGACATTGCGGATTTCGAACTCGTCGTTACCCTGAAAACTATCATTAATCTGGAGGAATGACATGACAAAACATGCATAAAAGTCAAACGTGCGTCCCTCCATGGCCACCACTTCGTCCGAGCTCAGCAATGGCGTTGTTGCAGTGAGGAAACAGTCCTGGACGTCGAACGGGAAGTAGGCTGTGCTGATATTTCGAATGTTGGCCCACTTTGGCGATGAATTAAGATTATTAATAATATGTACCCCATCCAACACGAGGAAATGAGACTCGTCTGCGCAACGTAGTAGACGTCTCCATTATTCGATATCTTCGAGAGATCAAAGATCATCGGGGTGAATGTTAAATCACTTACACGAGCAAGCCGCGCGTTCTCGTTCTGCAGGAACTTGAACTTGACGCTGCAAAGAAGCCAGTTATCGATTGGGATCGTGGATGATCCCGGATTACTGTGACCGACACTCACGAGTTGTAGAAGACGAACGGCGGCAGCCACACGACATAATCGGGCAGGTTGATCTCGGTCACGTTTGAGTGGTCTGGATTTATTTTTTAGTTTTTTCTCAGGCAAACGTTATCTCCAATTCGACAATGACCATGCTTCATCACACGCGGTAGTCTAGCATTAACCGAAGAAGTCGTGAAAAGGGATACCTGCCGGATTCCACCTCAGGCGGTAGTCGTTCCATCGCATGACATACATGAGACTCGCAGTGACCGTGCGTTGATTGGATTGCTGCAAAGACATAATGATATTTTTTAATACTCGTAAGGGGGTGCACCACTTTGGCCAGATGGAATCCCGAGACATCGAAGAAGACTTCGACTGGGCCTGCGCAAACAATTAGTAGTACTTCAAATCCAGAGCTTACCGTTGTCACATGGCGTCAGACTTCTCACATATCCTTCTAGAATAATGTCCGATATTTTTACGCCTGAATTGCTGATTAGGGGTGACATGAGGAGGAACACACTGGGCGTGGACTGATTCACAGCCGCGGTTTCTTCCATTTCATCCCGATCCCAGATGTACTCTTCAGTTGTTGTAGAATTACACAGGATTGAGATCAATAACTGAGAAAGGATGAGGAGCGGGGGCAGCATCTCAGTATGAGGAGGAAGGCGTTTGACAAAGGGAGTAAGGCGAAGTAAGAAATGGGGATATCCGTGAGAAAACGCGAGCGGACTTGGTGTCTCACTCGGTATTAACAATTCAACCCTCAAGGCCGGGTGCAGTGGTGTCATTTCCTCCGAACAGATAGGGAAAATTCTTAGTAAATCTTCATTAAAAATCAACAACAACATAAATCATACATCTCTACTCCGCGGCACTAAAGTCTTAATAGTCTTTCCGAGCGTCCAATTGCGGGTAGTGCTCGCTTGGAGTCTGGAATGATTACTTTCAAGCCAAATTCCAGAGTCAGGCTAGACCTTATCCAACTCCTTCTCTAATCGCAATCGCAAGTCGCTGATTGTTGGCCGTAGTAAAGGATTATTCTTCCAACATTCGGTCATAATTTCAAATCTGTAATTTCCGAATTGGTGTTCAATTTTAGGCTTCATCTCTTACATAGCATCTGGGCAATTGTCAGGTCTTGCCATCCTCTCACCAGCATCGAGCCGAGATAGGACCTTAATTTATCTTTTAGTGTGATTATTTGATAAGACAAACCTCGCCCGGCTCCCAATCAGGATATGGTGAACCGCCTAGTGAGATTATTTCGAAAAGAAGAATGCCGAATGACCATCTGAACAAATGTGATTGAAGATTCGTCGCCGTTTCAAAGTTACACGTCGCTCGCGTATGATGTCTCGTAGCGCTTCAGGGATTCCGGAGCCATCCATTTGATGGGAAAACGACCTCCCTGCATTATTTATTTATTTTAATAATTAAAATTTGAGTTAGAGTGTTGGGATCGTTTACCCTTGCGTGATACAACGGATGGTCCTCTTGCACCTTTCGGCACATGCCGAAATCGCCGATTTTGCAGCGATTCTTGGCATCGATGAGAATATTTCTTGCTGCTATGTCCCGATGAATGAAGCCTTGACTGGACAGATATTCCTGCAAATTTAAATTGTACGACCAGCACGAAATAGACAACATACCAACCCGCATGCAACATGAACGGCGTATTGCAATTGCTGATCTTGAGTGATAACTAGCGATAAATCAACAGTTCGGTAGTCAACATTTCGTGGTAAAGATAACATGTATTGTCGCCTAGATTCGAATATCTAAATTAAACTTTAGACAATCGATAGTGCAGTCACCGTTCTCTCAAGCTCCTTAGGAGGTCTCCATTGGTACAATATTCCGTAATTAATAGATACGGCGTAGTTTTCGAAACGCACGCAACAAGATTCACTGCAATAAAAATTCAAGCTCTGATGCCCCAGGACCTTACCCAGCCGTTCATGAAAACCGATGCCTTTCATAATTTCGATTTCTCGAAGGAATTCCATCTTGTCAGGTTCATCAGCTGTCTCTAAAGTGATCAAATAGTCACCGAAGTCATGTTATCAATCACCAAGTAAGAGTTTCACTGCAACTTTTCCCTCGCTCAAGTCCAGCTCCGATATTTGAATGGTTGACCGCGTCGGGTTCTGTAGAAGACCCGAAGTGTCAATCTGCCCTGAGGAATTCAGTCATTTTCTCGTACAGGTTTTATTCTACCTATATGAACCATGCCGAATGCTCCTTTCCCAAGGATCACAGAATTGTTAATAGTGACTTGATCACGATTGATCTCCCAGCCATCTTGCCTAGAAATCTCGTCGATTTGAAAGACGAAATAAATCAGACTCACGTTGTTTCGACGTTCTCATAGTGTACAGCAGCCTCGGCATCATCAGCTTTTGTTTTCTGAAATGTCAAAATAAAAAATATGAGAAAAATTGAGAGCCTACTTTTATAAGCTTGATAAGCTTGAAGTATTTCTTGCGGAAGTAGAAAGCCAAATACACTAGTCCGCCGATTACGGAAATTCCGACCAGACCCCCGGCGATTTCGGCAATCATCGTCAATATTGTGGCTGTATCAGACTGTTCTGCGGCAACGCTGAGATATTAAGATATTGTGACGGTCAAGTGGAGAATTAAAAGTAACCATATTGGTGACCCAGTAGCAAGGAGAAGAAGCCATCTCATCTGCTCGGAATTCGCCAAGTTAGACAGCCTGAAAATCATCACTCAATCGTACTCCGATTACTTATCTAACCAGTGCCAAAATCATGACTTAACCTAACCTCACATTAACTTACTTGTTAGATGCGGATATTCATCAAAACGAAGAAATGATTGCAAAGAGAAAGCGCGGTGAGTCGCTCTATTGATTTCCATCTCACTTTCTCGCATAGAGAAGGCGAGCGGATAAGGCGAATCAAAAGAGAGTGGAAAGTCGTAAAAATGAGCAGAGAATAGTATGCCCATCGCTCATCGCACAAGAGAAAACCATCTATTCCAGCAAACCACATGTTGTGACAACTCAATTTGTGTTGCTATGATTACCGGGTTCTGAATTTTTTACAATCTAACTGTTTGGGTTAGAACTATTTTTTGACTTTCTGATTGACTTGTCGACGCCATCTTTCGTTAGAGGTTTTGTCTCGGAATGATGGAACGGATTTAGCCGCGCCTCGGATTTAGCCTCGCCTCGTCTGAAAGTCATCGCATTGCGTCTCTCAGAATGCTACGTACCGCCACTATCAGGATGACTAACGCAGATAAGAGACAGGGGGAGATTAGGGGAGAGTCTGAATAGGGGACGATCTAGAGTGGGAGTCACTTGGAATCGAGTCGTGCTCTGAGAGAGTCGCTCGTCAGCATGTCCAAGGTACTGAACATCTCCACCGTCGGTCAGTTACTGTTTTGCTTAATTCGCTATTTTATTTTATTTTTTCAAGTGATATTTTAAAAATAACTCGCGAGAGGTCATGTTTTTTTCACTCACTATCAGCCAGTGGCATTTCCAGATTTAAAATATAAAAAAAAATAATTGCAGTCCTGGTGGTGGTAGCCATCGGCATCGCCATCGCCTCGCTCGTCTTCAATATCCTCGTTTTCTATAAGGTTGGAGCCACTTTTTAAATATTTTTTTACTTTTCGGATATCCGATGTTAGCCCCGGATACTCTGCATGTAGAGTGAGTGTGGATAATAAGAAAAAGTAAAAGGTTCGATCTTCGATCTCTCTACATTGTTTCGTAATGATACATCGTTTCTCTTTTCCCTAGATAAGCGGTTTATGAATCATGAGATTATATTCTTGTTGCATTCTGAGCAACTTTTCGAATGACTGATTTTTTGTTCACTATTTGTCATCACTCAGAAAACGGTCAACGACAAAAAGTATCAAGTTTACGATAGAGTAAAATAAGATTTATTGCAGCTTCCCGATAATGACGTGTCAACTACGGTAGTCCCTGCAACGGTTCCCACGACGACTTTGCTCCCCTCGACCTCGCCTGCGCCTACTCAAGGATGCCCGGATGTGGTGCGTTTGAGAACGATCCATGTCTATTAGTCTCGTCATTTCGAACACTATCTCAGCGATTCAACTGTCGAGATGGTGCGTTGGCAGAACTAGAAATCGAACTACTATTAGTAGTCTTATCATTTTGCATCTCGGATGATCCAAGTGCCCGTTTTTCGAACAATGATGCCAGCAAAAGATCGATTTCTCATCTTTCATCTTCGCACGTTTCTAAGCCGCCGTTGCATACTCATCGCATTTGCCTGCTCGCCCCTGATAAGGGGCGCTTAGGTGACAAGAGAGATCGAACGAAAGAATGACTATGATTCCATAGTCCATTTTCTTTCGAAAATAATGACAATGGTTGCACGTAGATTCTTTCAAAGTGAAACAGTGAACCAAACTGATAAGCAACCGAGCAGACAGACTATGATTCCATGAAAATATTTGTGATGACAGATTCTCGTGTACAAAGTATGACACAAGCATATCAACTAATTCCTAATTTCAGGTCGCTCCTGGAGATGTCTCCGACGATCCCAAGTGGAAGGTGCGTTTAACGAAACTTTTCTGTTTTACCTTGAATGTACGTAAAGACATTATTGCTGAGTACGACATTTCATCTACTCTGTCCATAATTTTCATCTAGGACGAAAAGAGGTGTCGTTTTTTCGAAATTCGTCATCAATTATCTGTTCAGGAAGCCGCTGACCGTCTCATAGCCAACGTCGATCGGTCGGCCGAGCCATGCGATGACTTCTACCAGTTCTCGTGCGGCAAGTACATCCAGGACACCGACCTCGCCGGACAGCAAAGGAAGAGTGAGTGAACACTCGAAAAGCAAAGTATATACGATAATGGGCGTATCTATGGCGCGATTCGTGCGCGTTCGCGGCGACTTTCGCGCTTGTTTTATCTGAGATGTGTTTGATCAGGCACGTTCGACGAGACGCAGTACGTGATCAACCTCGGAATCGCGGATTACTTCGACGCAAAGGAGCTGAAGGATCTGGCCTCAAACACGGAGAAATACCAGAAGAACGTTGGTTATTTACTGTAATTGGTTGATAATTTTTCTCAAAAAATCTAATCAAAAATGTCTGTCTATTCAGTTCCTCACCATGTGCTATGCTGACAGTCAGAAGGATGGATCCGACAAGGACGTGAGAAAGGCCAAGTGGACGGACCTCTCCAAGGATCTCAATGCTGAGTACGACATTTTTTTCTAACTTGATGTCGGTGTTGGCACAAAGAGCCAACACTAACGTATTCCTTTCTTCCAGAGTACTATTCCTCGGGGTCATGCAATCTCTCAGAAGACTCATTTTAATATCTCATTGCCTAAAATGCAGAAAATCTCTTCGTTCAGTCTCGGCTTCCCTCTCTTTGGCACAAAAGCAGTGCCGACGACTAACGATCAACTGTTCAATGCGATGGGAAACATGGAGCGCAAGGTACTTTTGCTGATTTTCAAGCGAATAAAAAAAGCGATTCCCTTGTTGAACCCGAACATTTCCTGATTGCAGTACACCGGCGGACCCTTGCTGACGTCGTTCGTCACTGCCGACTTCAAGGACCACCTGCACAACGCCCTCTACATCAACCAGGTATTCTTCCTCACTTGTTCAGCATCAAAAACGGTTAAATTCGCCTTCTATTGCCTGTTTTGGTGGCTTTCGTGTCTTATTGTGAGGACTTTCCAGCCGGCCCTTCACTTCACCCGCGACTACTTCGTCAAGCCGCAGTACATCGACAAACTGGAAGACTACGCAATGGACATCAGAGATGTAAGTCCGCAAACTTTATGTTCTTCAAATACACTTGCGACTGTGTACATGGTAGTGTCAATATGATTATTAAAATCTTAAAAAAATGAAATTGTAAATTTAACTTTAAAATTCGAAAACTGCGCTTTCCAGCTCCTTGTTTCCTACTCCGACAGCTTGGGCCTGACCATCGACAACAAATTCTGCACAGACATTGGAGACAACAAGAATTGCGCCCTGCAGGTACTGTGAATTGCAATGAATTCCTCATACATAGACCATACCGGCACTTTAGAAAGAGTAGCCTGGTTTGAAAAAATATAAAGAAATAGTAGTACCGTATCTAATCGGATTCGTATGCCTACAGTAACCCTCTATCGATTTCCAGGTGGCCCAGTGGGCGGTGCAGCTCGAGAGATCGCTCGCGATGTCCTCCTGGGACGGCACCGAGCTGCGCAACTACCAGCAGCAGTACACGGCGTTCCGCAAGGTACGCGATCTGTGTAGAAACTTGATGAGGATCAGTCATAACGACTGAGTCCACGACTCGCTAGAATGCTAATTCTAGAATGATAATGATAGAATGATATTGAATCCGCAATTTCCCCTCCTTTACCAGTGCGATCAGGCGTGCCTCAAGGCTCATGCTTAGGGCCTTTACTATTCATCCTTTTTATTAACGACATTTGCTCTCGCTTTCCCAAGACCATTCACTATTCCATTTACGCTGATGATCTCAAGATCTTTGCTGAATCCCCCAAGTTTTCTGATGATTTGCAATGTGCTCTTGACATAGTATCCGACTGGTCCTCCCAATGGAATCTAGGTGTTTCAGAAACCAAGTGCAATATTGTCCATTATGGCCTGAACAACCCCCGTAGACAGTTCTTTATCAACGATGTCCTTCTCAGTGAACCGATTG
>LS574032.1:32396-44929 GCA_900490775.1 Pristionchus maxplancki | reverse complement strand
TTACCCAAACCTATGTTGAGCGAGCTTCTCTCAGTTATATGAATCGTGGCAAGATGGACATTAATATGCGCAAAAATGACTACAGCGAACAAAGCTAAACATAAAATAAGTAGGTGGCAATAATTTAGCAAACAAATTGACTTACTTGTGGCCATTCTAGAGCTGCCGCCGCCGTGCCCGCCATAACCGATGACGATGGCGGCCTGTTTACAGCTTCATTAATCAACAGTTATTTAAAATACAACAACAAAAACAATAAATGGCTCAATTTCGCAGTCGCGACATACAGCGAAAACTAGAGCCGGGGAGTTGACCGGGAAAAAGGGCAAACCGCCCCACTGTTTTTTTCACTGATTTTTCAGGCAAAGTCGGTGTAATAAAATTGTCGCAAGATTTTTGAACGAGTGGGCGGGGTTTGCGAGCTGTTTTGTTCATGCATTGGGACCTGCCTTTTCTTAATACTGTGTGCACGTCTACTTTGCGTTAACAATCTCCTTCGGTGCTGTTACAGGTTTGACTTGTTTTTTTTTTAAAATTCGATACAAAATCTGTTACAGTGGCACTCTATCGATGTGTCATTAACGATGTGGGAAAAAATAAAATCGATGGTCAAACCTAATCGACGAAAATTTGGCCATTGGATACCTTCTGTTGTTGTTTCTTCTGATACCTGTTGAACAGCATTTATTTGATTCCAAATGGATATTACGAATCAATTGAGAATATTCTCTACTCTACTCTCCGATTTTTTATTACGAGATTACACGGTGTGTTCAATACTCAAATACACACTGATTCGTGTTGGTTGTGGGCGTCGATTGTGTCTGTGATCTGCCTTTTCGTGTTTCAATCTGTCTAAAATAATTAGCACTGTCAATATTACGCAACCATTGTTTGCTTGTTGAATCGGACTTTACGATTGTCAGTTGTGAGGAGGAAGATGATTTGCCGGCACAGACTAGAAACGATCATGCCGACCCGTGATCTCAGTCTCGTCTCCCGCGCACATGATTCACTGTCCCTTTCCTCTCCTCTTTCTCTTTTTCCCCCTTTTATGAGACATAAAAGCCAACAAAACACAATAATTAGCTACTGAGCGCGACCAGAACAGTCAATAATAATGTGAGATCAAGCGCTGCTCGTGCGCTCTCGCTCGTCGTCGTTGCCTCTGTAGTCGTCGATGTCGTGGGCGCCGTTGCCGACGTGGCTCGCGTCGTCGTCGTGGTCGTCGTACTCGGCGGCGTGGCGGCGCCAACGTCGAATTGAATCGCGAAATTGCTTGAAGCGGTGATCGATCGCGCCCACGAGATCGTTACGTCGACATGATCCGTTGTATTGAAGGACCCCGACATGGGCTTGCCGCCGTAGAGCCTGAACACAAATTTGTCAATTTCATGCACAATAAAGAAGATTATTGATTCCCTTTCGTTTCTTTGTTCGTTTCTTGTATGACCCCTATTGTGATTTCCTTCGACTTGGATTAAAATGATGATGATGTGAGTTTCGAAATACCTGAGCAGTCCTTGGGCAACAACTCACGGAAATTGATCGCCGTTCAACGTGATGCGGACGGCTTACATTCCTCCATGGGAATGTGCAGATCCGCCCAGAAGTCCAGGCTGGTAATATTTAATAATTTAAAAAAATTTAAAGTTTAAAAACATGAATTTCATACCTGGTGGCATCGGCGCTGAACCTGCTCTGCACCGTGTCCGAGACACTCGAGTAAATCTGGTATTCGATGTACGAGCAACCGACGTAGCCTGCAAAAGAACCATGAACGTTTTCCTTGTTGAGAACAAAATACCGGGAGATTTGAAGACGAGGGAAGAGCTCGGTGGCGTCTTGTCGATGGCTTCTATTTTCTGGGCACTGGAAATGACGTTAGCCTTTGCCTTCGATGGTCCATGGTCGATAGTCAGTATCGGGGACTCAATCGTCACTCCTGAGTTGAGTGCGAACTCTTGCGATCTAAATTAACTAATTAACTAACATAATTAACTAATTAGCCAATTAATAATTTGCCTGGCTGTGTACACGGGCGTGCACGATTCCTCGCTCGTCGCATCGTAGCCAGTGGCGTAGATGCGAGGGTAGCCCTCCTGAGTTTTCGAAAATATTTCATATCACATTGCACCTTATATCTGTGGTGAGAGCTGAACCAGCCCCACTTGCGTGCGTGAGTAATGTAATCGAACTCTAATCCCTACCCAAAAACTGCCTGTTCACCTCGAATTCTCCATTGGTATAGATCGGGAATGCGGGAAAGCCGGCTCTCAGTACGGTGACCCGCCTTCCTCCAGGAAAGTAGACAAGACCATTCATATATCCGTACACCGGCGTGTCGAGGTTGGCTGGAAATATAAGTTTTCTCCAATGTTTTTTTTTATTTTGAATCATAATCTGAGCGGGACTCACGCGCTTGCAAGTCCACTACGTAAAATACAAATAGCGGCGCCGGTCCATCGCTCCTCCACTCGAGATTGTAGTTGTCCCATTGCTGAATTGTGCAAAATGATCTCAACAAGCGTATTTAACCACTCACCGCTAACTCAGTCGGATGCTTATCCCCGTCGGGCCTGCCCATCAGATAGAAACTGAAAATAGCTCAATTCATGCTATGAAAAAGCTGTATTTCGTCCCACTTTTGCACGTCCGTCCCGTTGCCGTCCGTGATCCACATATTCTTGTCTTGGCTGCTGCTGTACACGTAGCAACCATTCTCGCACTTGAACGCGGCCTAAATCACGTCTTTTATGCTTCAAAACGGCGAAATACGCACAGTATTGGCAGTGTCCAGGTCCGTTTCCTGCAGCACTTCCGAATGCGTGAATGTTACGCGACAAAGCGTCACTGCGAATAAAAGCAAATAAAATGAAATAAAAAATAGAGAAATTACGAATCCAACGAATTTGCTCACACACTTCCAATATATTGTTCAAATAGTTCAAAATGTATAAATTTACCTGCAATGATGACTGCAAACGAGAAAAGGACAGAAAGATGAAGCATAGTGAAGAAAATATCGAGTGTCAAGCGAGGAGAAGGCGACAATCTCGATCGCTCGCCTTTTTATGTACAAAGCTTATCATTCGAATTTCTAGTATGGTGGCATGTTAGTCTCTGAGGCATAAAAAGCCCGCTGAAAGCACATCGCAATGACTCACCGTTGTTCTGTTGCTGTCTGTAAGCAAACAAAAGAAACAATAAAAGTTTTAAAGTTTTGGTAATTTCGAGAGTTTCATTAATAATTACCTCTGCCTGCACGAATTAGCACATAACTCTACAGCACTAGGCTTGGGTAGGGAAAGATGTCGGCTACCAGGTTGTATTTCTGCTTTATTCCAATGAATATGTGATAAATAACGGACTTTGTGACCCTACAATAATCCTTTGTCAGCGGAACAGGCGATAATGTATGCTAATGCGGAGATCTTTCGGCGCGATTGCTCTCACTTTTCCGTTTTAGCGCACTCAATTTCTGGCGATCTGCTCCGCACACTGCAGATTTTCTGCATGAATTCAGTTCAAAGTTTACGAGTTCACTTTTTTGAAAATGCGTTTTCAGAGAAAATGCGCGAATCACGGTACGATTTGCTGTGCGCTTTTCTGCTCGGACTCGGGCAACTCTGCATGTTTACGAGTAAAAATCGATCTTTTTAGCTCAATTTTCACGGTTTTCTCAGGTTACGACACGCAGCTGACGATCGTCGAACCGGTGCTGCACTCGGTGCACGATCGGTCGCCGGATACGATTGACGCGCATGCGGGCTTTTATGGGTATTTCATTCCCGGTTTTTCGAAAATAAATCAAGCTCAGCCTTGCCGCGATGTGCATCATTTTCACGCTAGGCAATCTCGCCGCGCCCTGGGCGCTGGGCATTCTCGGATCGAAAGTGGGTCTTTTCAGGTATTTTCCAGAATTGAAGCATGTTTTAGGGCTCCCTACTGCTCGGCTCTATGCTTTTCTCCCTGCACATTTCCACATTCTTCTTCATTCATTGGATCCCGTACTACGTAACTTCAGCACTGCTCGGATTCGGATATACGCGTGCGTTTTTATGCTCAATTGAGGCAAAAAGATTCTGTAACACCATCAACAAGAATACTTTCAGTGTTCTACACGGGTCATGGCGGGTACACCACAGAGCACTCCACGAAAATTACCATTGAGCGAAACTCCGCGCTGACATGGGCGCTGGCGACGAGTTGGTTCGAAAGTTGTGCAAAGGTTTGCTTAAAAGTGGACTTTTAGCATGACCGTCGGCGGCATTGTCTTGCTGTTCACCATCAAACCAGCAACCCCCGAAAATGTCGACATGGCCGCTCTTCTTGGATCTAATATGACGGAATCCGGCCGCAGCTATCGCGTGTACTCGGACAGCGAGATTCGGTTTGAGTTTATTTTCACAACTTTTACGCAACCTTAATGCAGATTCATGTACGGCGCCTTCCTGGTCGTCACTGTTGGCTCGAACGTAATTTTCACGCTGATTCCGACCCGAGCAGTCAAGGATTCGATAGCCAAAGTGAACGACAGCAAAAATCGGATCGGATTCGGGCAACAAATGAGTGCGTTTCGAGCAGATATTTTCCTGTTTCATCATTACGCTCCAGGAGTAACAAAGGAGACCATGAGTGAGAAATACATGCTGCAGCTGATTCCGCTGTTTGGCTACATTGGAATGGCTGGATGTGAGTCGTTTTTATCCTGGATGATTCCCTTTTTCTCATAAATCAGTAGAGGTGTGTATTTTGTTTTAGTTTTGGCTCTGTCCGGATAACTTGGTCCCAAAAAGCTCATGACAATTTCTTGGTCCCATGACCGCCCTAAATACCCACTAAGTGCCATGGAACTCAGTTATTGCCATGGAACCCAGTTATTGCCATGGAACCCAGTTATGCTGACAGAGCCCGATTTTTTCAGGCATTTGGTGCTCCGTCTACCCAACGACGCTCATGTTCACGAAGAAATTGTCTAGCAACATCTACCTTCCCGCTTACTACTCGATCGTGTTTGGGCTGAGCGACATGATGAGTGAGTCGCAGAATTTGTTTAATTTCCAGGACCCGAGAATTAAAAAAAAGAGAATTCAGTGGGCTTCGCAATCGGCGCGGTGTGCAAGCGAGTAAGGAACTTCTCCAAGCTCCCCACGCTAACGATCGGTATGATTCCTTTAATATTTTCGGATAGTAAATTTGGCGAAACATCGTAAATATGTCCAGGTTGCGTCAGTTTTTCCATTGCGATGCTTCTTGTTCTACTTTCAACGCCAAACTGGGCGACATCAATGCCCACTGATGAAGAGACGCTACTCGTCGAGCCAAAGTAATGCTAATGAATAGCATTTTTTGAGAATTTGTGAAACTTTTCGCTATAGAAATATGGTATTTTCAGCGTGTACCTGCCGCTGCTCATCGCTATTCTTTTCGGAATTGGAGATAACTGCGTAAATACGTCTCGAACCGTAATTTGTGCACTAATCTTGCCCGAGAAACGTCCTCAAGTATTCTCCATTTCGAAATTTCACCAGGTACGGTAAGATAAGTTTTTTTTAAATCGATTTTTAGTCTCTCCTGAGCGCAGTTATCATGTTTCTCTCCCCATTTATCTCGGTCCGAATGTATTTTGCCATCATGTTAGTCTACGGGATTGTCTCTCGTGAGTTTCAGAAGCATTTGACAATCGGAAAACATATTTCTTTCAGTGATTCTCTACAAATGTGTCGTAAATGACGTTGACGCTGAAGAGAAGCAGGTATGGCAAATAATTTCGGAAATATTATAAATGTATGGTTTCAGGATATCGAAAATGAGAAACCGGTTCCGCAAATTGTTGCCTAGTGAAGACAGACTAATCTGGAAATGGAGATTAATATGTTATTCACTCGTTCATTCGTTGCATGTGCACACGGTCAATACTTTTTGATCCGTCAATAAAGTCGATGTGTCAATAAAATAAGATCCCATGGTGCATGAAACGTCGCTGCACCTGAGTGCCTGACTAATCACTAGGAATGACTAGTTGGAATGACTAGTCTGATGATGAGCAATGGTCATTATTTGTTTGCAGTGTTTACATAGCTACCATGATACCGCACCGCAGAGAAATACGGAGAAAACAACAACGAGAAGAATTTAAATTGATTTCTACTTTTTTCCAGTCTTTTCTTAGAGCATGCTCTTCTTCTAACTGGACAGTGCGTCCCACTCCCCTTGAATTACCCAATGTTTGCCAAATTTAGAATGAGTAACGCCACGTGTTACGCCACCTGTCTCTTGTCAAAAACACACATCGACACGCGGAATATGCTTAATTTTGAAAGAAGATTACTGAATGTTCGAGCCATTCCCACTCCAGAACAATACATCGCACATGCATTCCTTCTCACTATTTTCTCTATTATTTTCTGAAAAATCATTTTTAAGGGTAAAATGCGCGAGTCGCGCTACGATTTCCTGTGTGCGTTGCTGCTCGGACTCGGACAGCTCTGCATGTTCACAGGTATTTCATTAACTCCAATTGAATCATAAAACCAACTGCAGGCTACGACACACAACTGACTATCGTCGAATCAGTGCTACACTCTGTACACGACCGCTCGCCGTACACGATAGATGCCCATGCGGGATACTATGGGCAAGAGTGCTTACCCTGTTTCGAACGATAACCAAACAGGAAATAAATAGCAAACCGTTCCAGTCTTGCGGCCGATTGGATCATATTCACGTTCGCGAACCTCGCGGCGCCCTGGGCACTGGGGATATTGGGATCGAAAGTGAAGTTATTCAGTATTTTATCCATAACGTTGAAACTATACGCAGTATGCGCTGGTGCTTGGTTCAGCACTGTTCTCCCTACACATTTCCACCTTCTTCTTCATCCACTGGATCCCGTACTACCTCACTTCCGGTCTACTCGGATTTGGCTATGCTTGTGCGTTTCTTTCAATTACGATTCAGCGTAAATGTAGAGTTATTGCCGACACACAGTGTTCTACACGGGTCACGGCGGCTACACTACCGAGCATTCAACCAAGAAAACGATCGAACGAAATTCTGCGCTCACCTGGGCGCTGGGAACAAGCTGGTTAGAGACTATTGCCATTTTCATGCCAATATTATGATTCCAGCATGACCGTGGGCGGCATTGTAATGCTGTTCACCACCAAACCTGCGTCCGAAAATGCCGATGTGATACGCGGAACAGCCAATGTGACTGATCGACCACGAAGTTTCAGGGTCTATGGCGATAGCGAGATTAGGTGCAGATCATTTTTGCTGAATTTCGAAAATAAAAATTCCACTCCAGATTAATGTACGGCGCATTTCTCATCGTAACTTTGTGCTCAAACGTCATTTATGCGCTCCTTCCGAAGCGCGAAGTGATGGATTCCATATCAAAGATTAAGGACAGCAAGAACCACATTGGATTCGGACAGCAAATCCGTGTGTATTCTATTCAAAATATGCGCCAAAATCCTATCATGAATATTCCGCCATTTCCAGGCAAAACAGCGGACACCATGAGAGAGAAATACATGCTTCAGTTGATCCCCCTGTTTGGCTACATTGGCTTGTTCACGTGTGAGTGGGGGAATATTGTAGATACTGAGAATTCAAATTCGACTAACAAGGGAAGGTCGCGATATCGATATGGAGTTTCCAAACGAGACCTAGCGGGAATAATACCCCTGAGGTTGTCTGGGCTGTAGTGGAGTTTAGGGGTTTTCGGGGACATAGCCTCATAAATGACCACCTACTCCGCTACAGCCCAGACAACCTCAGGGGTATTAAGCACCTTTTTTTTGTTCTTAGAATTTTCTCCTCTTTCGATCCCACTAGGTCTCGTTTGGAAACTCCATATCGATATCGCGACCTTCCCTTGTAAGACATTTCCAGGCGTATGGATCTCGGTCTACCCAACGACGCTGATATTCACAAAACGGCTTGCTGGCAACATCTATCTGCCCGCATATTATTCAATTGTTTTTGGACTGAGCGAGCTGCTGAGTGAGTTTCGAAAATCATCGAGCGAAAATAAACGGAAACGGAGCTGTACATTTCAGTGGGTGCTGCAATCGGCGCAGTGTGCAAGCGCGTGCGCAACTTTGCCATGCTTCCCACGCTCATTATTGGTGAGAAATAGCAGATAAGATAGGAGAGGAATCGCCAGAAAATCGGGGGTCCGCGAGGGTAGAAAACTTAGTGAAAAGGGAGAGCATTTTGAACGATGCTTGCTCTATCGATAAACATCAGCCGGTGCATCAAACTCAAAAACGGGTAATCGTCTCTTAATTTGGCATGCTCTCTCGCCCGGTCGACCGGTGAGAGAGTGCGCGCAATGAAGACACGATTACCCGTATTTCGCACTCTAAAACAAAGATTCGTTCAGGTTGTGTCAGCTTCTCTCTGGGAATGGTGCTCGTGCTCTTGTCGACGCCAAATTGGGCGACCATGATGCCTACTGATGCGGAAACGCCGCTCATCGAGCCAAAGTATGATTTGGCATGTACATATGCATGAAAAATGCCCAAAATATGCATTTAAAGCGCCTACCTCCCACTGCTGATCGCTTTTCTCTTCGGAATGGGCGATAACTGTGTGAATACCTCGAGAACCGTGATCTGTGCGCTGATTCTGAAAGAGAAACGACCGCAAGTCTTCTCCATCTCGAAGTTTCACCAGGTTTACAACCCGAAAAAGCCACGAATCGACTAGAGTTTGCAGTCCCTGTTGGCATCGACCATCATGTTCCTCTCCCCATATCTCTCAGTACACATTTATTTCGCGCTCATGCTAGCTTTCGGCATGGTCACAGGCATGTTCCAGATGACATTTTATATTTAAGAATAGAGTGGCCAAAGGAAGAGGGCAGAGTGCGCGGCGCGGCGAGGAATGAGAGGAAGAGGATAGGGAGAGGGGGCAACTCTTGCGCAAGAGTGAGGAACTCTTGCGCAAGAGTAGAATCGAGAATGGGGCGTTTTTCGATTGTTTGACGCCGTAATCGATTCCAAATTGGCATGGAATTTGCATAATGGTCACAGATTAGTATGCTAGATCATTTTAACATAGTTTTGGCTGAACTTTCCTTTGCATTGAGACGATTCCTCGTTTGCGCCCTCCCCTGGCTGTCTGAGGTCGTTTATCTGTGATCTTTCTATGATTTCTCGTCGAATGACCGTCAATGCCTTCAATTAGTATTTTTCGTTAGTAAATATAACGTACCCGTCCGCCATATCCCAACCGTACCCCGTATTTTCCGGCCACCGTATTCGCCTACCGTAACCCAGACTGTAGTACACCCATCCCGAATCTGAGTCTACCGTACACCGTCAATGAATTTTATTTTCCGTTAGTGTATCCGACCTGTGGCTCAAGGTTTTACCGTACCAAGCAATCGCAACGCGGATTACACAGTATCCCGTTACCGTATCCCAGTATGTTCGGTTATCGTAACCCAGACTTCCGTCTCCCATTGCTCTACACTGGGATTCGCCTACGAGGAGAGGTAACAATTAACGGAAACGGAGCGAAAAGGATGTCTAGAAAGGAATCTAGGCCGCGTTAGCGTCAAAGTGGTGGTCTCGCTGAGAATACACGGAATCAGTGAGTGAGATCGAAGATTAGAGAGAGAGACTCAGAATCGTATGCCAGAAATGCATTAGGTCACGATTGAAGGCATTGACGGTCATACAACGAGAAATCATAGAAAGATCACAGATAAACGACCTCAGACAGCCAGGGGAGGGAGCAAACGAGGAATCGTCTCAATGCAAAGGAAATTTCAGCCAAAACTATGTTAAAATGATCTAGCATACTAATCTGTGACCTTCATGCAAATTTCATGCCAATTTGCAATCGATTACGGCGTCAAACGGTCGAAAATGCCCCATTACCGATTCTACTCTTGCGCAAGAGTGACTCTCTCTCCTTCTCCTCTTCCCCTCCCTCTCATTCCTCGCCGGGCAGAGAGGCAGAGTCTTCCTTTCACTCTTCCTTCGGCCACTCTATTTAAAACGCGTTCTCTGTAAGAGTGGGACAGTCGCCTGTAGGGGGTGGCACAATGCTTCAAAATTGTCGGATGAAGCTGAAAATTGTTGTGGGGAGTGTCTATGGGCAGGGTATGCTTCCATCCTATTTTTAGGTCGATTGGTCAACTTTTCGACCTACCAAAAAATTTCATTTTTTGCCCTCATGAAATACACCATTCGAGAGGGCATGAAAAGTTATGTCTGTAGCTCGATTATCATCACAAAATATGCAAATCTGAGAAAGTTATGCATCGAAAAGTAGGTATTTTCACAGTTTTTGATTTTTTTAGTTGCGAAGATTTCATTTGTACATGTTGTGTTTATGATTTTTGGATTCCTTGTGGAATTCTGCGTCGATTCCATATTTTTAAAATATTTATTTTGAACACCATTGTTGTCGTATAAGCCAAATAGTAGCATGCGATCGTCGGCGTGGGTTCAATTCCGGCTCCCAACATGAGTCTTTTGCCAGCTAGTTTTTGCTCAAATTGACGTTTTTTCGACGTGAGAACATTTTTTTATTAATTCTTACGATGTTTTATCAATTTCTCAGATGAAATTGTGTCCATACTTACCATGTCGACGCTGAGCTTTTTTCACATAAGGGTCCCCCCTTTGGTGAAATGACGCTGTTCGAAACCAAAGGGGGTACCCTTATGTGAAAAACGAGTTTTTCGTCTAGTCGGAATTAAAATCTGAGAAGTAGTCGAAATGTCATCAAATAAAGTTTGAAAACATATGAAAAATGTTCTCACGTCGAAAAAACGTCAATTTGAGCAAAAACTAGCTGGCAAAAGACTCATGTTGGGAGCCGGAATTGAACCCACGCCGACGATCGCATGCTACTATTTGGCTTATACGACAACAATGGTGTTCAAAATAAATATTTTACAAATATGGAATCGAAGCAGAATTCCACGAGGAATCCAAAAATCATAAACACAACATGTACAAATGAAATCTTCGCAACTAAAAAAATCAAAAACTGTGAAAATACCCACTTTTCGATGCATAACTTTCTCAGATTTGCATAATTTGTGTTGATAGTCGAGCAACAGACATAACTTTTCATGCCCTCTCAAATGGTGTATTGCAAGAGGGCGAAAAATGAAATTTTTTGGTAGGTCAAAAAGTTGATCAATCGACCTAAAAATAGGATCGAAGCATACCCTGCCCATAGACACTCCTCACAACAATTTTCAGCTCCATCCGACCATTTTGAAGCATTGTGCCACCCCTACAGGCGACTGTCCCACTCTTACAGAGAACGCGTTTTAAGAACAGCTTTCCAGTGCTTTTCTGCAGACGTGTGATCATTGATGTGACCGCTGAGGAACAGAGGGTTAGTTGTATCGAGTGGAATTGTATACGCCTGAAAAATATTTGCAGGCAAGCGAGACTGGGAAGCAACCGCATGCAGAGTCGGCATCGACAACAACTCTGTCCGAGTCCATTGAATAGTACTCAATTAACGAAGTACAATAAATCATCACATACAATTGACGCAATAACAAATCCGAATGTTAATTGAAACACATTAAACTCCGTTCTTCATCATTTTGACGAAATCACCGATTTCGTTCTTCGGCATCTTGTAGTTCAAATCGCCATCCTTCACTTCCGATGATCCGGTCACCTAACGAAACAAAGTGAATAAAGTAGGGCAAAACATTAGCTACCATCTCCAGTAAAAACGAGAAAAATAGCGAATAACCGCCGAATCTCACCGAATCGTACAATGCAATTGCTCTCTTGTTCCAGTCAAGAACGGTCCACGTGAGATGGTCGAAGTCGTTGTCCTTCACAACCTGAAGAAATTTGCCGCGTTTCGCATAGCCATTGTGGACATTGTTAACTTGCCCCTCGCCCTACGAGGAGTTTAATTGTCCCAGACCGACGTGTAGTCGTGTGTACCTGTGCAACGGCGGCCCACAGTCGCTTTCCGTACGACTTTCTCCGATGCTCTTCGCGGACGAACAGCGCGTTCATGTGAATAATCTGAAGGATCGAAGGTCAGAGATCAAAGATCAAAGATCACCTTCCCATTGTAGCTGTCGTACTGTACATGATAGAGCGCCATGCCGGCCGTTTTCTGGGTCTACGAAATGTATATTTGTCCAATTTCAAAACGATATTTGCAACCTGTTTCTCGACAGCGACAAACCCGTGTACGTAGCCTTGCTCAAAGTCCCTCGCAAATTGATCCCTGCTAAGGGTGAATTGCGATTCGAAGTGCTCAAAACGCGCGAGATCCTGAAATTGAATTTTGCAGAATTATACCTTTCACGAGAAAACGTACCTGTTACTTGAGGTGTCTGAACTGGCCATATGTTAGTGTGAGTCAGCTGAACAGAGAGATGAGACATAACCAGAGCGCAGGCGACAGGAAGAACGGAACACAAGCTGTTTTCGGCAACCAATGATTAGCCAGCTTACTCACTAAGACTCCCACTCTGTATTGCCACTGTTCTCGAGCCTACACTCGGAGTTGGCATCTTC
>LS574032.1:18095-29033 GCA_900490775.1 Pristionchus maxplancki | reverse complement strand
GAAGATGCCAACTCCGAGTGTAGGCTCGAGAACAGTGGCAATACAGAGTGGGAGTCTTAGTGAGTAAGCTGGCTAATCATTGGTTGCCGAAAACAGCTTGTGTTCCGTTCTTCCTGTCGCCTGCGCTCTGGTTATGTCTCATCTCTCTGTTCAGCTGACTCACACTAACATATGGCCAGTTCAGACACCTCAAGTAACATGTGTCAAGGGATTGCTTTTCCGTGTTATGTCCTTATTAGTCATCACTGGGAAGTCAGAAGAATAGTCTGGCTCCTCTCTCGTTCCGTAATGCTCTCTCGTCAGTTCGAGAAGCGCGAGAGTACGAGAAAGTGAAAGAGAAAGACGATTGTTCGAAGAAGTATCGCGGATTAGAACCAGGTGAGGCAATGCCCAACACATTCGAGTATCAACTAGTTGGAATAATTTTATCGGCAAGTTCGTGACATACTAACTAATTAGGGTCACATTTACTAACTATTTTCCGGAAAGAAGGGAAAGATGTCCGTTTAATCTCTATGAGGGATGCTGGTAAAGCACAAAAAGAGGAATCGGATATAATTCTAGAATGGGCATTAATGAAGTTGGCTTGAGTTTCGAAAATGGTGATGGGTTTCCTCAGAACTCCTCGTTACCGGGCAGCTCGAACGGCGTGGCGAAAGCCTCGACCTGTAATTCCTACAGTAATCGATAAAAAAAGTAAAAAGGTAACACCGTTATTCTAGGCACTTGCGTCCTGCGGTGCGCCACTGCTAGGCCAGTGAAAATCGATAATCGTAAAGTTATTCACATCGATAACTTTACGGTTATCGATTTGGCATGAGAAAGGAATTATTGATTGACCTTAGATGCCACCTCAGCCAAATCCTTCTTCATCGCGTCGTTTGTCGCCGTGAATGTCTTTAGGTCCTGCAACGAAAGTGTAGATTACGGTAATCAATATCCGAATTACGGTATTTCGCTTATCATCTCTCACCTTGAGAGTGCTGCCTGCCTGCTCCTTGTACTTGAGCAGGATGGAGAGTGCCGCGTGCACGAAATCGGCCACCTGCGAGAAAGGGGGCGTGGCTTGATCAAAAGGGGCGTGGTCTCAGCAATCAATGCGTAGTACCTGCACGAAATCGGCTTCCTTGAAGCCGCG
The DNA here is from genome assembly GCA_900490775.1 of Pristionchus maxplancki. Lineage (NCBI taxonomy): Eukaryota > Metazoa > Nematoda > Chromadorea > Rhabditida > Neodiplogasteridae > Pristionchus > Pristionchus maxplancki. Next base: position 27,895 of record LS574032.1, on the reverse strand, counting down.
CGACGTGAGCGCCGGCGTGCCGAAGCGAATACCGCCTGAGAAAGGGAATCAATACCGTATCCGTAGTAGGGATAACTGGGCAACACATGACTCTTTTCATTCTGCACGCTCTCTGACCGGTGAAATAAAAACATTATTTTTTGCGAAGCCCTTACCCCCCACATACCGGGTCGGAGGGCGGATACATCTCCGGGGCAGGTGTTTTTGTTGCAGGCGATGTTGATCAGGTCGAGCACGTGCTCCGCGCGCGCACCGTCCAGAGCCTAATTAGGGTGATTTAATTAGTAGTTATTTTGACCATGATTATTGATTTGATCAGCATTCTTATCTATTTGACAAGAGAATGAAAGGCGCTACGTACAAGAGCTATCGTTTCACATTTTGTATTGCACCTTGGGTCTCAGGTCGACCAGCACGAGGTAGTTGTCCGTGCCACCGGTGGAAATGGTGTAACCGAGCTGCATGAACCGATCCGCAAGCGCTTTCGCGTTTGCAATCACCTGAATTATTTTGATTAGAACTATCCTGCGTATCTCAGCAACGACACGAGGGTGTCCAGCACACATTACGGAACACTTAATGTAGGAGCTGAGACCCCGTGATCAACAGATACTGTCCATAGTTAGGAACGGTATTACCCCTCGAAGCTACCGCCGTACCTGCTTCGAATACGCAGCAAACTCGGGCGTCAGACATTGGCGCAGTGCCACGGCGATTCCTGCAAAATCAATAACTCAGCCTACCGTACCCCATCCGGCTACCGTAACCCCTACCGTACCTGTGATGGTGTGGTTGTGCGGACCGCCCTGCAGGCCGGGAAAGACTGCGTGATTAATCTTATCGCCGAGATCGTACATGTGCTGTTCGCCTTTCGCGTTCGTCGAGCGGACTCCTGAGTGGAAGAATTCAAGAAGAGAAGATACCGTAGCTTGAGGATTATAATGGCGTTTTTGCAGATTATTGAGAGTTCAATGAGAGATTTTCTCTCATTGAAATCACACTGAAGAAGAACTCAATTCCAAGATCTCGTCCATTTGCTCCCCATCGTACCCTTTCTGTAGAAGATGAGGGCGCCGCGCGGGCCGCGCAGCGACTTGTGCGTCGTTGTCGTCACAACGTCTGCGTATCTGCAAAAAAATCCAATTTTTGTGAATAAAGTGCGCGGCGCGCGGCTGACAATCGCGCGCCAATCAGCTTTCAACTGTAATCTACCGTACTCGAAGGGTGACGGCACGATGCCCGCGGCCACGAGACCAGACGTGTGCGTCATGTCCGCCATCAGCAGCGCGCCGCACTATAAAAATAGTAATTTTTAAAAAATCAATAGTTATTTCAACCTCAATCAGATTCAGCAGAAACACTGCAATTGCTAACTAGCAATCGATAGTTTATAACCAATACCGTAGGTATACCTTGTCGGCGATCTTCCTGAAGCGCGGGTAGTCAAGGTGGCGCATGTAGCACGAAATTCCTGCATTTGCGTCATTATTGATTTTTATAAAACCGTAAAATCAGTCGTCGATAGCACTAAGGTACGGTACCCGCAATGATCAGCTTCGGTCGGTAGAGCATCGAGTTCTCCTCGAGTTTGTCGTAGTCGATCAGGCCAGTGACCGGGTCGATCTGATTACCGTAATCCATTACCGAAGTACTACCGTAACCTTCGCAGTACCTTGTAGGGCAGGGACTCGAAAAACAGGGACGTGGCGGAGACCCTCTTTGAAGGCGTATAGAAACTGAACGAATATCCGGAGTTATATACTACTTTTTAGTGAGTTATATATTACTTTTTAGTGAGTTATGTATTACTTTTTAGTGAGTTATATATTATATCCGGACTATTTTATAAAAATAAAAATATAAAATAAACGTGATACCCGTGAGTGAGATGGCCTCCGTCGGGCAGGGCGAGACCCATGATGCGGCCGTGCGGCTCGACGAGGGCAGTGTAGACGGCGACGTTGGCGGGCGAGCCCGAATATGCCTGGACGTTGACGCCCCAGAGGCTGGGGTCGAGGCCGAACAGCTGGAATTGCAATGGTGGCTTATGGATATTATGTACTTGGATACGATTCTGTGTATATCATTCACCAAAATAGTTGCCTAGATCATTATCGGATGTGGGAAATCGCCGTACCTCGAGGGCGCGATTCTGACAGAGGATCTCCATCTGATCAATGTACTCGGTGCCACCGTAGTATCTGCAATCGATAATCACTCTGGGCTACAATACCCAAAGATTGTCTACAATTCGGTTCTCAAAATGACGCAAAGGCTCTCGTCACGATGATCCATGCCTCCCATACCTCGCTCCCGGGTATCCCTCCGAGTATTTGTTCATCATCGAAGAGGACAGCGCGTCGTGCACAGCCTGTGATATTTGTGAAAAAAATCAAAATCAAAATGATAAAAAAAGAAAAAAGAGTTTAACCTTCGAGGTGAAGTTCTCTGAGGCAATCACCGCCAGGCAACGACGCTGTCGAGCGCGCTCCTTAAAAAGCATTTTTAAAGATTTTTTAAAGATTTAATTGTTTTTACATACCTGAACCATTATGGCGTATGCCTCGGGGTCGGCACACTTCACGCCGTCCTTGAGCATGTTTTGCCCCGGGTAGGTGACTCGATTAACCGGCACGAGTGGGGTATGCACGCCTGAGGAGGAGGAGAGTCCATTGCTGACGGGCTGCAGTGATTGTGAGATGTTGTTGAGACTAATTCGGGTTTCTTTTCGTTTCATCATACCTTAGTTTGGAGAAAGTTAAACATGTGAGAGGCGGTAGAACTTGCAAGATCTACAATTTCAACTGAATTAGCTGGACTCTAAGAGGGAAAAGGAATCTGTGGGAAACATCGTGGGAACAATAAATGAGACAGGAAACATATAAACAATGAGATTTGAAGGATCTAGAAGCTGAGAGAAGGTCGAAGCTGGCAGCTCCTCCGGCCTTCCTTTTATACCCCGCACTGTTCTCGCGAACCTCACGAGTTTGCCTAGTCTCTCATTTGTTTTCCCCGATGACCACTCCGATTTCGATCAAACAACAAATGAGAGATGATCTTTACGATAGCAATAAGATTTATTTGGGTAGTGACGAGCAATGATTCACAAGAAGCGATTGCTGATTTCCGGCGTATTATTTGTTTGAATAGAGTTGTTTTTTTTTGTTTTGTTCATTACTCCCGATGAAAACAAGAAACAAGCGACAACAGCAACAACCATTTCTCCCAGAATGAGTGATGTGTCGTCAACAATGTATATTGGAGCAATCGAATGCCGATTTCAATATCTGATTGATCAGTGGTTCGGCGTTCCCTATTAATAATATTATTGTAACGACATAACCAGTTGATCTAAAGTTTAGATTAGATTCGTCTGATACATTTTAAATGATCTTTGGGCCGCCATTTCAAAATAGATTCTTTCACCTGATCGAATTCTACGATCAGAGTCTGCGCTATGAAAAAAGTTAGAGAAGCCGAAACTTGGCGACTTTCTCAATCCAGCCTCAGAGTCTTCTCTCCCTTCAAACTGGCATGGCCGGCTTCGCCTGCAACTCGATCTAAATATTTCCAGACCTAATCTCCACTTCGTGCCGCATATTTCCACTGTTCCACGCGTTCGTTGTCATCCTTGGTGTGAGGAGCTAAAGGTTTGTTTTGAGCGACGAATTTATGCAAATTTACGGGGATCGTCGTCTTTTTATCATTGCAGACGCGCCTTCCTTGCATTCTTCGATTGTTGTACTCGGTTTACTGTTAATGATAGTTCGGCTGCGAATGCTCTCACGGCAGGCGCAGTGCAAAACAGAAACTAATGAGAGCGACGTCTCTGATCTCACTCTTTCAAAAAAGGTAAAGTTGCTTCCACAATCAAGGCGATTTTACAGTCGTCTGGAGCCAGTCGACCACGCCTGGTGGTGTACACCGATAAGGCCGGGTACGGCGAGACCTACGTAACCCATGCTGGTCAGGCTTCTAGGGCACGTTTACCTCTTCATTCGTTACTCATTCGAGTGCTCGGAGAAAAAGGATGTGTCAAAAATCATTCCAACTACTCTCTCTTCTCGCTTGTTTGATTTCCCAGTTAATGAGAAGTGGTATTTTCAACACTCAAATGTTCTTGGTGACGCAACTCAACAACTTCACTGAGAAGGAAACAAACAACTCAAATCACGTAAATGATTCGTAAATGACAAATGATTCGAATCAAAGGCGAACGTTTTTTATACTTTTTTTCACTGCAAAACAGGAAAAATAGGGGGAACAATGAAAAAACCCCATACGGTGAGAATGAGTGGCTTGGTTTTTTTAGTTCTTAAAAAGGGCGAATCCCCCGATCGTCACTCCGACGTCGACCTGCTCGAGGTGCGCAGAGAGAACGAGTGCCGCGCTGTGGATCTGAATTGTTTTTACTTAACTATTGCTCGATATTGCCTAAAAAAGCAATAGAAATGCAAATTGCGTGTATTCTCACGCAATTTCGTTGCCGGGGGAGGCTGCAACCTCACGCGCAATCAAACCATCATTATCTGCGCATAATCGCCGCGATAGAAACGAATATCGCGCAAGGAATGATCATGGCAATCTCGAAAAAGACGAATCTCTGAAACGGTTTCACGTTGGCGCTACAAACCAGGGCTGTGCACTAATTTCCAGCATCCAATAGTGATTGACCAGACCCATGGCGTGTTTTTGCACAGCTTTCCCCAGTCGGTTCAACATGGAATGGCCGGGCCCCCGGACTACGTTGAAGAGAAAGAATGGCATTGCCTCGAATGGAAACTTCGAATCAGTTGTGTCTAAGGTCTACGAACCTCTGTGACGGGATCGAATAGTTCCGCCACAAATGATTTTTCGAATATTTCGGATCCCTTTTCGCACTAGAAATTCTTTTTTACCCAACAAAGCATCGAAAAATTATTGACCGCGTGGGACAGAGAAGCTTTTCGGTGCATGGAGATGAGCTCAGTGGACTCGACTGGGCGAGAAAAAGCAAAAAAAGCCGACGTGGGGAAATAGGAGAGGAGTGGGAGGAGAAGTTCGGCTTGCGAGGAGTTGAGAAGCAATTAGGCAAGCGAAAAGATGGAATAGGGGCGCTTCTGTGCACAAAAAGTCAATGAAACAACAGGGAGGCATTGGGCAATGTTCGCATTTTTCAAACCAAAACAATATCTGAGAAACGATCTACCCGTTCTACTCCTTATCTGCTCGAGTCTCACAAATCGAGCATTTTCATGACTGGATGCGAGATAGGATATCTTCGTCCGGGGAACCATGCAGCGCTTATTTGTGAGTTAGCTATCGAAACGAATATCAAAAAGGTATCATCGAGTTTGTTTGTCAGTCACGCTCTTGACTTTTTCGAAAATCGACCTTTGTCAGGTGCCAAAAGAGGTGAGAACTAAGTTTGTTGTAACTTTTCAACGTGTACGCAGTATATCAATCGAAAACTCTCGTCGAGCCCGAACGATCTATCCAAAATCTGCAATGCTTCCATTTTTTTAAATTTGTGTTCAACCAGGGCGGTCGCACGTTTACGAATACCCAGTTTCAACCGATTCCATCTTGTTCACGGCTGTATAGCCTCGCGCACAGGTCGCCGATAATTTGGCACAGGCCGACTGCTGAATTGGCTCGGGGGTGGCAGAGTCCGTCTTGCGACGATACGCCTAACGCCTTTACTTTACTTTACTATCTTGTTGAGCATGAAAAATGCATCGATTCATTCCCTGGGATCAATGGGAAATCTTTTTTATTCAGATGAGCTAGAAATCACATTTTGACGTGATCTCCTGAAAAACGAATGATCGAATGGGTCTGTAATTCTTGCTGGGCTTCCCCTAGTAGAGGGGTAACAAAATCTGAATAAATCTGGGGTCTCGATATGCAATGTGAAAATCTCGATGTGCAAAGAAATCGATCATTTGAATAAATCCTTCGGCGAAACGCCTGATAAATACATTTTTAAGTTAAAACTTCATTGACCACAATCAGTCAATCATTCAGTCGATGATTATAATATATTCAGGAAAGCATTCGGAAAGCGGGAAAAGGCAGCAGTGGGTTGGATTCTCGGGACAAGCGTTGATCACGACAGCATTGCTTCGTCTAGTCACCGACGCACTATTGTCGTGGTTGGTGAATGTTGTAATGTAGTAATCAGGCGATTCACTTGTCAAGAAAAGCACAGTTAGATGTAGGAAACCTTTCAATTATTTCACTGAACGCCTCTCTCGGAATCGGACCAGTCGACACTTTCTGCACGTCGTCTAGGGGCCTGACCAATAGAGATTCATAATGCATCTGAGAATAATAAAATAACGATTCTTCTTACTAAATTTATCCGGAACCGTTCCCCATTTTGAATAATTGCTTATTATCTGGTTCTATCCACCGATCTCCTTGCTTTCACAGCTCCTTCTTTGCTATCGAACAGATTTGCTGACGAAAATAATGTATTGGAAAGCTATGCAAGGTTTCTTTCCAGCCCACTCAATTTGTGAAATTGGCTGGATCACAGGGTTCCTTTTTCTGCTTGCAGAAAAATCAGCTACAGTATCCTCTAATCAAACCGTCGTAAATTCGTAAATCGTAAATCTTTGATCCTGCAACAGAACCTCAACAGAACGGTAATTATGTAGTCTTCCTCTAAGAGTATATTCACAAGATTTCTGTCTGTCCGTCCGTATGTGGGTATGTGGGTGCGTATGTCATTCAAAGTGCTCGTACAGACCCAAGACCGACACCATTCGACATCACACGAAAAGATATATCAATACCTATTTCATCATCACTCAATGTGACGAAATCTGATTTCGCGCCATTTTTTTACTTTTGAATTGTTCGTGTGATCCAAAAGTGCTATCAAGATCAAAAATAATCGATACCGTAATCTGTCAACACAAATTCCATATTCCTTCAGATTTACGATTATTGTTTATTTCGTATACAGAAAACTCATAGCAGTAAAAATGGTTTGTTGGGTTAGGTTTTTTTTCTTTGTGGTACATTCGAAATTGAGAAGATGGAAGGGAGAGAGTAACGAACAATACAGAGAAACAATTAATAGCAGGGATTGCACGAGTGAAGAAAGGGTAATGTTAGATATTAGCATGAAATCTAGTAGTTGTAGCAGTACGAGTATGAGTGAAGGAGGGGGAAGGGTTAGATTCCCATCCATCTCAGTCGGCATTGCATCGATCGCCGAAGCAGCAGCAGAATGAAATTCCGCGGTGCTTGCGACCGGCCGAGCACACGCGCTTCTTGCACTGACTGCGCATCGCCACCTTCAAGAAAAAAATAAATGTGCCAATAACGTCAAAAGCGAACTCGATTCGATTGTTCAGCGCGAAAGAAGCATATCAAACCCTAATACAAACCTCCTGAGTCGAATAGCAGCCTTGCTGCATGACTGTGGTGCCATTGAAGATAGTGAAGCAACCGACCGAGCGAGGATCGAACTGGAAAAGGGCTTTCCGTTCTCGACTCAATCTCCCTTTAAAGACGGACTTCAATTGATACGAACCCCTGCGGTCACGATACACGGCTGAGTGGTCGCGGATTCGAACTTGGACGAGATCACGCATTCTGTGGTTGGAATTCCATCTTCTTTTAGGGACACGAGACCCTCAGAACTGCAGAAACATAGACGATTTGGATCACGAACTGAGAACTTACAGCAGTTCCAAGGAGAGTTCGCAGAATATTGCGTCCGCATATGCGACGGTCGTCAGAGATGTCCATAGGAGTCGGCACGCGTGCATCTCAGAAGGTGAATATCGAGGAGATAAAAGGTTTAAAGTCGCGAGGGAAAGTAATTCCAGCCAAAGCCTAAGAGACGATGTTTTTGTCGGGCTGACAAGTAAATAGCGTGTTCGGCGTTTTTCTAACCGACGAATTGGCGTTTCATGTTAGTGATACTATCAGGAAAGGTAAGGAACAGCTAAGTGTTTGCCCTGCGTACTATGACACGTTTCATGCTATGCGAGTTCGAACTAATAAAACCAAGTGTGACCGTGACCAAGGCGCGTTTTCTACCGAACGTGTGTTTGCTGTGTGTAGCGATTTTTCCACCACTGTGTCCCTCACATTGGGCGGAGCTAGTCGGATGGTGAGGCGGAGCTAGTCGGTGATTGGCGCTTATTGCTATCTGATGAATTTCTACCCTAAGATTCTTATAAGAATATAAATTTAGCAAAAATAGGAAAATCTTAATCTAAACAATTAATTCAAATAAATTCGATTTAATCGCCTAAATGGAAGATCTGCTGCACACAAAATAGTGTTCTTGGCTACAGTATCATATGAGGCTGTTTGTCTAAGAATCGGTAATGGCCTGTCACACCAAATTTTCGAAAAAGTAGGTACGGAGGTTCTCGAGTGTGCTGATCATCATGGTCAACTTCATGTTGTTCCAACTCGATGCAGCCAAGCTGCAAAACACGATTTGTCTTTTTTCTACTGAACCGAATGGTCAAAAAAAACAATGGAATGATATTCTGAAAATTTGCATACACTTGTTCATGAATCATTTTCGAATACAAGATCGAAGTGGTAGCTGATTTTATCACCAAAAGATAAATAAGTAACTTTTGAGAAAACATGAGGCCGTTTTCCGTTTTCCAAGGTCTGGCATAGTCGAAAAATATTAATTCTCTCAAAATTTGGGAATGGGGTTCTCGAGGATGCTGATGACGAAAGTCTACTTCATTTTTCATATTGAGCATCCGACTGCTCCAGACGGTGTCACGTCGAAAACGCCTTTTCGAGTGCGGTTCGGCTCACGATTTAGTTAGATTCATGAAAAAATGGCTACCGGGGTTTTTTGTGATGGCGATCATGTCTAGCTATCTACTTCATTTTCAAAAATTATTAAAAATGAATTTATTGAATTTATTAAAACGTCGTAGAATCAAGGGCAATTGGTAAGAGTATCATAGATCGAATCGCAATGATGTTACGAATCATAATTTATTAATTTAAAATTCAATTAAAAGTGTCATTATAAGCCGCAATAAAAGAGTGTAGCATTTCAAAGGGTAGTCCAAAGGTGTTCCTCTTGAGATCACACGACAAATGTTCACTCTTGGACTTGTTGCAGCTTGTGATGAATATTTCACAATTCAAAAATCCAATTTATTCATTTTAATTATTTTAGATAACGAAATAGCTATGAATAATCGCCATAGCAAATAACCCCGGTAGAAAATTGTTCATAAACTTAGCTGAATCGTGAGGCGAATCGCACTCGAAAAAGGATTTTCGACGTGACGCCGTCTGGAGCCGCCGGAGGCTCAATATGAAAAATGAAGTTGACTATCGTCATCAGCATCCTCGAGAACCCCGTTCCCAAAATTTGAGAGAATTGATATTTTTCGAATGTATCAACCCTTGCTCGATTCTTAGGAAAACGGCCTCATATTTTCTGAAAATTACTTTTTTTTAAATAAAAATGATTCTGGAAACCAGACGCATCTTTTGGTGACAAAATTAGTTTCCACTTCGACTTATGAGACGAATCGCGAGAGAATTACCCATTTTCGAGGTTCCTGTGCGATCCGCCAAAAGTTTTTCGTATCAGCCCCCCAAGTTCACCTAAGGAACTTCGAACGATGCTCTTTCAAACTGCGCTTCAGGATTTTTGATATCTTGTCTAAATTTCGCAATACGAAAGATCAAAGATCAAGTATACACCATGTTTTCGCAAAATGCTCGTCACGGAAATGATCATAACTCTGCTCAAAGTAAAGATATTGACTCGATCTAAGTTGCATTAGAGAGATAAAAGATCGGACAACATT
>LS573938.1:102881-124790 GCA_900490775.1 Pristionchus maxplancki | reverse complement strand
ATGCAAGGAAAGGAGAGAAATGAATGAGTCGACCTTATTCCGGATGGATTGAGTGTTGCATTGCATGAGATTGAGGTGTTTCGAAGGAGAAGCAAGAGCATGACCGCTCGGGGTGCGATAACTACCACCTCCCCGAGTGCCTGCCTTGGGGAAAGAAGAGAGGGATGATGAAGAGATACAATGCGAGGGGATAGATGACAATTGAGACTGAGGAAATGGTGAGACAAGAGAGGAATAAGGAAGAGGAAAGACAGACTCAATATTCGAACTCACGTCCTGGTCCCCAAATTTACATTCCAATGCTTGCACTAATGGCTTTGTGAGTTAATATTCATTGTCAACCATTTTCATTCCTTTCTGTCCTTTATTGTTTCTTTCTCTTTGTTTTTCCTAGGCAGATGCATGTGATACAATGTTTCATTATAATGTTCCACTAAAAAGGTAAATTCTTAAACTTACCTGAAATAATCCGAGCATGTTTTTCTCGGTGGATAGAGAATAAAATCTTTTCTGTTCGTAGAATTCAAATTTAGTTTTGAAAATTTCATAATGAAATTCAACACCATTTCTTCCTCTTTCACCATTGTGGACGAGTGCGAAAGCATGTCCTCTCTCAGTCTGGAATTCACATTCAATTTGTATGAGAAAGTGATTGCATCTTAGTCTTGACATGAATCACATACTCAAATCAAATCTCATCAGACTTACCGATCCAATAACGAGTATACCATCTTTCCACTTGATTTTGTCAAGTGTTATTGCATGAAGTCTCTTATTCGCTCTTCCCATTTCGAATAATTAATTCTGATTCTGAATAAACCATCATTGTTATTTTAGCTTGTTGCACACGAATTCTAATCGGATAAAATACTCGAAATGATTAGTTACGCACCTGGGGAGATGACCACAGATTTCAAACAAACAAAGTTCGGGAAGACGAGATAGGTAATCCTGGATTACCATACTAAATTAGATGCAGTTTCGTGGCACCCACTTGTCCACCGAATCCATCGTTGATTTTCAATCTGTCGAATCCAGTCAGCAATTGTGCATTCATTGAAGGTCTGCGATTCATTTCATTACGGTTGTCTCAAACAATTTATTTATCAAAGTTCGAACTATAGGTCACTATCAGAATGAAAGATAGAGAAGAAATGAAACACAACAATTGCGTGTTGATTTGAAAATAAGAGCGTTTCAATAAGAAACGCGTACCCACAGGAAATTTTCATTTGTCAATGTTAACATTATTGACTAAGAATTTATCTGGTCTAGAAACAGTTGGAATGAGCGGGTACACAGTCGCTCTTATGAATGAGTCCGTTCACTTCATCGTGGATTACTCAGTCCATGGATGGGCACTAGTCTACCTTCCCATCATCATTGGACATCGGAGAATCGATACATCGATCAAGGCAAGCGAGCAGTCATCGAGCGTACTAATCAAAGCCTACTTTCAGGAATTACTCCTCAGTCTGATTTTGCTCCTTGCTCACTTCTTTTTCATGTCTCTTTTCAAGGATTTTTTTAATGGTGGTGACCTCAGTAGGGCTGGCAAGTGAAGAGAATTTCGACAAATGAAGAGGGGATTTTCTCGCCCTCTCACTTTTCTCTTCTTGAAGAGAGACCCGGTCGCTCTTTCTCTTCATGAAGAGAGCAAAATGATCGGGAAAACCCCCTCATTCTGCCCTCTTATTCTTCAAGAAGAGGAGACCGCGACGCTATTCTCTTCATGAAGAGAATGGCGACTCGGTCGTTCCTTTGTGAGAGCAAATGAAGAATGCATTTCGATTCTTCATTTGCCAGCCCTAGACCTCAGTACACGTTCCAATATTAGATATTGGCAAAAAGAACTATCAAATTGCAGGTATTGAGATCAATTCGAGGGCGGGATTCCTCTGCAGCTTCTTCGTCTCACTCATCAGCATCAGAATGATGAAGAGTGCGTGTAGCTGGTCGATGCGATTCCATTTCCCACCCGGTCGATGTCCGTACTTCACGAGTGGAGAAGAGCATCCGGAGGGAGATGTGCCCGTTAGTTTTATGATTTATTTTAAATTCTGAAAAAAGCAAACTTTCAGAAACTTATTCTTTCGAAATACACGCTTCTCACGATCTTGTGCTACTACTCAATGGCTATCGTCGCTCATTTGGTTTTTGTTCTTGCCTGGTACCATGCTGTTAAGTCTACTGGAGAATCTTCCTTGCAATATTGAATGATGAAAAGAATCAATTTCTTTGTGATGGGAACAACGATAAACTTCCATTCTTTATCTTCTTCTCTAGTTATTACCCGATGCGACAATTGGAGATAGAAGAAGAGAACAAATCACGCAATCAATCAATACGTACTCTGTTGATCTACCGGACTAACGCGAATCGACTGTGTGGGGGCAAATCAATCGATCGCTCAGATCTACAGGCTCTGGACGGCGAGGGCCGATTACGGTAGAAGGTTATTGCAAACTGGTGGGAATGTGTGAGGGTGTAGCCGCGACTAATCGATAAAGCATACTGTAGGAGAGTAGAACACGCGATTGAGGGAGGCTATTTCACGGATGCGGAATCAGAGCCGTCGTTTAGAATGGCTCGGAAGTAGTGATGTGAATGCCGTCTTTGTCTGCCTTGGTTGGTTTGAGTGCATTGGGTTTGCCGAAAGGTTTGGGCTGGGGAGGAGCGGGGCCGGCCCTATGGATATCCTCCTCCGATGTGACGGTGGTAGGCAGATTCAGATTAGCCAACATCGTTCTGAAGAGACTTCTTTGTAGTTTGATCTTTGATCTTTGATCTCACCTCTCGAGCACATCGTGGTGCGTGCCGTCGTTGCACAGAGGAGAGGTGCAGACGCAGAGGAGCGAGGAGCTCTGAGAGGGTATACGGTAGTTCAATGGGTCAGATCGTTTCGATGACTCGGGAATGATCAAATTCAGTTCGATCGGGTCAGATTCGTGACTCACGGCGGTGGTGGGTGGAGGAGCGGGAGGGGCGGCACGCTTGGCACGAGAGACTTCGGTACGAGGAGAACGATGAGAGAGGGCTCCCTGCTGGAAAAGGAGAGGTACGGTAAGAATCGATTATCTGTTGAGTACGGTACATCCTTACCGTATTGATGTTCTGGCAGAGGGCGCTGCCGGGGAAGAAGAGGAGGTACTGGTAGATGGGAGTGCCTGAGAAAGATGGGGTACGGTAGGGTTACGGTAGGGAGGGTTACGGTATCGATCGGAAACTGACCGGAAGAAGTGCAGAACTTGCGAGTGTGAATCTTTCCGTCTCTGGGAGAGTTGTAAACGACCATTGAGCAAGAGTCAACTCCATCTTCGCATGTTTCTCTCTGGAAAAGGTGGAAATTTCATTCCCCGAAGCAAATTTGGCAGCTTGGAATTGCCGGTTGAATTGTGAACAAATTGTATTGATTCGAAGGAATTCTACATCCCTAATGCCAGGACTTACCACTTGATGGCACGGCTTGGAATCGTCATCTCCAGGGTTTGAATTGCAGGTCCAGCACTCGAATGCAGCAGATACGACCACCAGGGACAGCAAAACAACCGCGGATTGCATGGCTAAAAAGAGCAAAAGGTTCTGAAGAGAGTGGGATTCGAACCCACGCCTCCGAAGAGACTGGTGCCTTAAACCAGCGCCTTAGACCGCTCGGCCATCTCTCCATACGTTCTCTCGGGTGCAAGAGTGTGTGAGATGGCTGAGTGGCGGGGCGACGAGGCGACGAGAGTGTAACACACGAATGAGAGATGGAAGTGAGAGGGAAAGCAGCGGGTTTGCGAGGGGGGAAAGTCGGAGATTGGGAAATGGAAAAGCGCCGTTTGGTTAGGAGTAAAAGAGAGGAGAAAGTGGATCAAACTGGCGCCCGCCTCTTCCCATTTTCAGTTCGTTACAGTTTGGGACCTGCTCGAACCCACACAGATCCGGGAATGAATCCCCTCCACTTATATACCCGGAGAGATTGAGTATCAGCCTATTGCCTACCTCCTTGACTTATGAATGCTCTATCAATCGTCAGAGAACACTTAAATTGGTCAGAGTATCGGTCGGGATTGAGAATGAGGTAGAAGTATAGAACGACCGCCCTAGATGTTTCCTCCCCCCTTGTTGTCCATTTTCCCCTGTCGGTGGGTGGTACTCTACTACCAATAAAGCTGCAACCGCGATTTATGACCAGCGGAAGTGGAATAATAATAATAAACACTTTTTAAAGTGCGAAGAGAGTGAGAGATGGCGCCTCCCGTGTGAGGGATTACTTTCGAAAGTGAGGAAGGGCAACAACAGCTTTGTTGTTGAGTGAAACATAATCGATCTGGGCAAGTTGTGATGCCAGGACAACCTACCCACCATGCCTTTCCAAGTTCTACGAAGGGGATGGTCACAGATCACTCTGAGATAACCAATGGACCAGACCCGAACGACCATTTCGAATTGGGAAGAGGATGAGAAACAGGCTGGGGTCGTTTCAATCATCTCATTTTGTATTGGAGGGGTGGTCACGAGAAGGAGGAGGGTCGACCACTCAAATAAAGGCCCCGATTCGGTCGAGAGATTTCCGAGAATTTTGGGGTGAAATACCCGAAATGGTCGAAAAAAAGGGGGCGCGGGCAAAATTGAATGGTGACTAACTGAGAAACTGGAATATTTTACCGTTTAGATTGAGCCCTGACTACTTTGTACTCTGAAGAGCGGTGCTTAGGGAAGTGAGCTTATAATTGGATCAGGCTACACTTTGTGAAGGTTTCCCGTGGGCAGACTTGAACTGTAAAAAGGAGAAGGAAGGCAGCAGATTGAACCCGTTCCTTCCTGGTTTCCAAGTGAAAGCAAGTCGGGTATCTCGATTGAGAAGCAATGATCTCTCCATTCTCCACGCTCTCTCGCTGGTCAGACAGAGCGAGAGAGCAGGCGAAGTCGAGAGAGTCCGGCCATTGCTCCCGATCTAGATGGGTATCTACTACGGAAGAAAGTGGAATGAAAACAGAAGTGGGCATGAAAGAGAATGAGAGGAGGAGACAACAGAAAACAAGCGAGATCGACGGGATTCTGTTGACCGTAAACAACTTGGGATGATCATGAATGGATTTGGTGATGGTCACAAGAAGGGAGTAATCCATTCATGAAGACTTTCGACCATTGGCCATAATCTCAGAAAAAAGTGCGACATACAGTGGCTAATCCGATTGAGATTCAAACCATTCGATCGTGAAGGAATACTGTACGAAAGTGGAACAGAGATGATGGCTAATAGAAAGGGGCTGAACTCTCCCTTCAAAATTGGTTTCGAGATTGGCAATCAGCGAAGATTTAGAAGAAGAAACGTATGAGTTCTCACGTTTGTACGCGAGAAATAGATCGAATACAGCATGATCTACTAATGAGACAAGAAACGGCTCTGCCACTCTCGCAATCAGGAATGATGCCGATCTAGCAGCCTCTCAAGTGGATTGACCACTGCTGCCATTCAATCGCTCTCCTCCTCCTCATTCTCACCTCAGGGCACTAAAGTGACTGCTTCGAGCCGGCTCTCGAACGAGTGGATGAAGAGGAGAGGAAGAGGGAGGAACGGCAAACTTGATCGAGTGGGGATCGCGAGGAAGCAACGCGTTATCGCTGGTCAACAGCAATGCTAAGGCGCAGTATCAGAGCTATGCTACGGAACATAATCGGATACCGAGAAGTTTGGCACTCCTGCACGTTCCCGAGAATTTAGGTGAAAATGAAATGAGTTTCAGAGATTGCCTAAATAGTTGGTGGTCGGGAATGAAGGTCAATGCCCGGGAAAATGCAGGAGTGTCGGAAGCTTTGGTGGATGTGAGTGAGTGTAAACTAGGTAGGTCACCCCTCATCAGCCCATAAATCGATGCTTCCGAGGAGTGAGTGAAGAGGAAGAAGAAGTAGGAAAGGAGAGATGGGATTGGGATTAGATGCGAATCACTGATCTGGTTGACAATGAGGCAGAGATGCAAGGAAGGTGAGAAGGGGAGGAAGCGTAAATCTCGAATGGTAGGGTAACATGTTCACATTCTCTCTGTTTCTCATGCTATTTCAACGAAAAGTCAGGAGAATGGATGATCCTCGAATGGTAAAACAGCGGGGGCACCAATCAAAGAAATGAACACACGATAGATTGGGTGCAAATGGGGTTCCGGGAGAGGTCCATTGCTACGGGGAATGGGATGAATTCCATTGCGAAGACTACTGTTTCCTCTGCATGAAGCCCCTTGGCTATTGGGTCAAGAATGCGAAGGAACGAAGGAATTATGCGAGGCGAAAGTTGAGTTCACACAAAAAAATATCCGCTAATATTAGCGGATATGTCTAGCGGATATGTCCGCTGAAGTGGCTCTAGCGGATATATCCGCTAACTATTTTAGCGGATTCAATCCGCTATCCTCCAATCCGCTATATTTAGCGGATTCATTCCGCAATTTCCCCTCTCGCTCGGAGCGGCGAACAATGGCCCAATCCGCTAATATTAGCGGATTCAATCCGCTATTTTGGCTCGAGGAATTAGCATAATTATCTCAATCAAATACCTTATTATTGAATTTCATACTTGTTATGTAAATTCTTGACTTTACTTCAATAACAACTTTATCAAGGACAAGGGGTGTAAATACACGCGGCAAAGGAAAACGTGTGATATTTTCGATAAATTCACGATAGCTTCCATCCAAAAGTGCTTGAATTCAGATTGCGAAGGCGTTTTGATAATACTGAAAGAATTGCATTAGAGAGTCCTTGGATCAGAGAACTTATCTTTTCTGCAAGCAAGAAACTTGAGCAAATTCCTTTGTATAATATTGAAATTCTTTCGGTAACTTCCAGCAAAGAGATACAACGGGCATGTCAAGAATATCTGCGATGAATTTAAAGCGCCCAACAAGAAATTTGCCTGTGTTGCTTGAGATTGAGTGCATCAAAATCGAATAAAAATTCGCAAACGACTTGCTATCTGAACGAGATAGAATCGAGTACGAACCTTTAGGGGCGATTTCATCTTGTCAGAGACGAAATTGAAAACGAACACACTGCGCACACTAACGGCGACCAACAAGAATGGAATGAAATGACGAGAATGAGAGAGCAGAATCGTGAACGTGAAATGATCCACAATAAAATAGCGGATATATCCGCTAGAGCTGAGATAGCGGATTGAATCCGCTAATATTAGCGTATCTCGTTGCGGATATCAATCCGCTAAATTTAGCGGATTCCAGATTTACGGATATTTTTTTGTGTGTTGTTGTTCCATTGGAACGGTCAGCGGGTGGACATCAAAAGCAATGAGGAAGATACGATCGAGAGAAGGGGCACTAATAGTTCCACCTCCCTTCCATCGACTGGTAGGTCACTCAATTAATAAATGTCTTCTCCTTCCTCATCTTTGCATGGGGACCGAGCTGTTGTTTGCCAGTAACTGGAATAGTACTAGTGTTGCAGACCACTTGCACAGTTAGGGCATTGGGTCGAGAGAAAGGGAGAGTGGATGGATGATAGGGAAAGGATACTGTCAAAACTGTCTCGGAACCGGGTGGAAATGACCACGCGAACAATGGGGAAGGCGACCCAAATAAGGGAAATTCCAATCCGCACCACATGTCAATTCGATTCGCCCCGAGCATTCCTCTTCATAACTTTATCAAAGAGATACGAGAATCGATAGCATAATACGAAATACTATGAGTACACTGATATGATATCCGGTATTGGAGAAATACCAGACGCGGAATTGGATATGAGCGATATATTGCATCGGGAGTAATGGACTATCACCAGGACTACCGAAGAAACACTGGGAAGAGCAAAGATAATCGGGACTATCGGTATGGTGAAAGAAGTTTAAGCTCGGTGGTGACTGGAGGGTTGTTGCTCATGGAGCAAAGCTCAGATAATTGAGTAATCTAATGAAATAATACGCATAATAAAGACTATTCCTCCGTTACATCGTCCACTTTGAGGGAGTCGAAGGGGAATTGGAGAGAGTCGACGCGGTCGCGATCTGATGAGAATTGACAATGAGTAATGGTCTCGGATATTTCGAGAATCCTCGAATTGCTGGCAATCCTCACCGAGAGGTCCCTCAACAGCGGGAGAGTAGCACAGATCGGACTCGGGATTCATCGAGGGGACTCGAAGTCGGGATGAAAGAGAAGAAGATAAGTCCAATGATGAGGACGTGAAGGACAGAGGCGAGGCTGCAAGCAAGACAGTTATTTTCACTCATCTTTCGCTCAAATAACGCTAGTGAAACATAACTAAACCAGCTTGGAATCTCACCCGAATAGAATCCGGACGTCGCTGACGATGCGTAGGAGGAGACCTCGCTGTCGAGAGTGGCAATCGGACGACGAATCAGCTTCTCGTCCTGAGCGGAAAGATTCGGTTACGGTATTATCGATTTTCTTTCCCTCCAATATAGTTAATTCACTCACATTCCAGGCCATCTCTGCGTGCCACCACTCAGCGGCTGCAGTGTCGGCGCAGCGTTGCCGGAAGCGCTGCAAATATGATTAAATTATCAATTATTAAATTAATTAAATCATGAATACTTACCATGTCCATCCTCAGGGACTGCTCGTAGCTGAACTGATTCTTCCAGTCTCTCGATCCTCCCTTGCGGATGAACTCGCCCCGATGGCTGAAAGTGCTACTGAACGAGAACCTCGAAGGAGAGGAAGGCGATCGGAGCAGAATTTAGTGGTTTCAATGGATAAAATCGTCGAAAAGTTCTCAAAAATGGTCCAAAATGAGTGTATAACTTACAGTTGCTTGTTCGGGAACCATCTCTGTTGGTTCTTCTTCATAGAAGCGAGCGTTGACGCTTCGACAATCTGCAAAAAGGAATTCTTCATTCCATCTCTGATCATCGTCATCTCTGACGTCACCCTCCATGATGCAAAAATTGATCGTCGAACACTTCCCCCTCCTCTCCTTTTCTCTGTTTGACCTATCGTAATCCGCCCACAACGCATACTACGGTTTCGGTTTCTGTTTGCCCAGTCATGCGTCATTTCTCTACCGTATTACTCGAATCGCGAACTGACCCGAGCGAGTTGCTGTTCGTTTTCGATGATTTCGGCCGCTTTTCCGCCCAGGAAAGAGGCGATTTGGACGACGGCCGAGTGGAGATCAGCCACCATGTCTTCGTACTGAAAAATGATCAAATTTATTGATGATTGCCTAGTGATGATGCAATAACCTTGAGGAAGAGAATCTTCTCTTCGCCCTTCTCGAATCCCTCCAACCACGAGGTCAGATGGTCGAAGTAGTCGCCGAAACCGACCTGAAAGGGCAGAGTTTCATCGGTATTTCACCCTCTCTCATGGGTATTTTTCTGAAAAATCTCACCTTTCCATCCATAAACAAGTCGAAGAACACATCGAATTCGCCGTGCTCGTAATCGTAGATTTTGAAGTTGCGATTGTGATGGAAATAGCTGAAACGGAGGTGTTGGAGCCATTTTCGAAATTATTTCACCTCGTCAGGCAATCCTTGGGATTTCGCACAGCGAAGATGTACTTGGCTCCGCCGCCTTTAGGGATGTTCTTGTACGTGAAGTGGCTCTGGAATCCATCGTTTTATTCCATCAGAATCAGAATCAGCCAGTAATCCTCGAACCTTGAGTACTCGGGGCGTCTTGATGGTATCCGAGTAGGCTGCGCCCATTCGCTCGATCATCGGTGACACGAAGCACATCGCTGCAATTTTACTCATTTTTCCTGTTTTTCTCCGTTCTTGGAGCCATTCTTTGCAGCAAACGGCTTGTCACTGGTATTTGAACTCGTTCCTTTTCCCTCGAGAGAGTTGCGCAGTTTGGCGATCAAAATTGTTTGCAGAAACGCGTGTGCAAACAAGGAATGAAGGAACGATTAGAGCGCTGCCTTGGTGGGTGGTCTACAGAAGGAGCACGATGGGAGGGCATCGAAGATGACGTCGGTCTTTAATGTATCTAGACACTAACATTCCTCACCCTTCTTCTCGTCCTCTTCGCTCTTCTCCTGTCCACTCGACGACGGGCGACAGGCGGCGTTGTCGTTATCGTCGTCGTCGACCGTCTTCTCGTACTCGGTCTTGTCTGGAAGCGATGAGTACTGTAGCTTCAGAATACGGTAACTTCCACATTATCGATCGTCGAGCGCGGAGGTGTGATGACGTTATCTTACCAAGCAGTTGATGAACGATGTGCTGAATCCAGGTGGTTCCACACTTGGGATAAGTTGCGATGAAGACGTCATCAGGACGAGGTTTCATCGCTTTCGCAGAGCTGCAAATAGATCAGATGATCTTCTCAGCTTGAATTTCAGTTAGAGCAGTCGCAATTAGTAACCGACGATATCATCCTACATCTCTATTTCTGCTATCACCCCATCTCATTGGCTGTACAAACTCAGTGAGCGTTCCTTATTCTCTGATTGTTCTCTAACGTATGCGCTCAATTAGTAACCGAACGTGTAACTGATCGAGCTCGCAATTGAATCAAGCAGTTGCATCAGCCACCATTTTTCGTAATTCTGCATGTCTGGCAGACAAATTGACGCGAATCACTGATCTGCGATGCCGATTTGCATTGCAATGAACTTCGAGCGAAAATCGGTTGTTCTCTTGAACGAAATGTATTCAGGATCGAGTCTGTAGTCATTTCCTCACTAATCTCATTGTGCTTTCTATCGGTCACTCTATCGACACACAATTCTCACTTCCCATCCCGATTGAACTTTTGACCGAGACGAGAATCGCAACTTCTCAATTCTCGCCGACATTCCTTCTCTTCTCCTCGTTATCCGCAGAGCAAACAAATTGGGCGATTTCGGAAGTCGCGCAGGAGAAAATAATAAGAAATTCCCGTTCGTCGTCACTGTTTTGACCATTGGGAGGAGAGATTAGCGATTGTCGTTTCTCTGACCATCGAGTGATCGGGTCGATTGAAGATAACCATTCTTCGCTCTCACTTGGATTCGCATTAGTCGCGTTCCGGTTGGACGCAAATTAGTCAGGAATGACGTCTCTCCATTTCCCATGATCCCTCGGGCCAGACAGCACGAGAGATCGTGGGAAATCGAGAGATGACTTTCATTTTTCCCAGAGATATCCTACTCGGAACTACACTGTAGCAGACTGCCCCCTCCCCTTATCCTAATCGCCTTCCTCTGTTGACCGTGTCAAATCACTCAACATAACAGCGATCGCATGTTTTTCGCAGCTTAGAGTCGAATCGAGACGATGATTTTGTGAGTTTATCTCCTTCGACTGAGTGTACTGTGCATGATCAATGCCATCCCTATCACCACACCTCTCGTTTTCATTCAATCGGCTGTGATCTCTCTGAGAATCACGCCATTTTCGGACGAAACCACGCTGTTTCTCCCCCCCCCCCTTCTTTCCCTCTTCGCCCCTTCCTTCCTTCCTATCTCTCATTATCATTTCAAACAGCGCTGATACACTGCGACGGTTTCAGTCAGTTCCACTGGAAAAGTGGGACAATCTGCGACCAGAAACGAATTCCGCGATTCTTCGTTCAACTGCGCGCTCGCCCATTCCAAGCTAGCGTGCGCTTTGCGAATAAAAAGTGACCCCTAGCGCGCTAGGAGATTGAAAAGTGAACAGGGAGAAAAGACAGATCCGTTTCCTCCCACGTTCCCCTCAAGATCCGGGTTTTCTACATCCGGGAAATAGGAAGTCTACTTACCGGACGTTTTCGGCAGTGAAGATGGGCGGCCAGTGCTCGCCATCAATGACGGTGCCGAGGGGAACGCGGAGGGCCGTCTGGAATAGATGGACGTCATCTTAGAGAAGGGGCTTCTGTTTCCCTGCTCACCCATTATGTCTACACAATCCCTACGATGCTTCTGAAAATGGATTAAAAATGGGATTGAATTGTTGTGTTGCTAATGTGCTTAGAATGGTTGCCAGTAGACCTTCGACCCTAAAACGATCCGATTCAAGACAATGCGTTATCGCCCCAAGCACCCAAGCATCTGCTATGGAATTCCACTCTCGAGAAGCATCAATGGCCAAATCAATTGATCAATGGCAAAGCGGCAAACGATATGATAACGGCGCAATCGTGCACGTGAGCCTAGTCAGAAGCTTGTCAGACTAGACACGGTCAAGGATCAGATACAGTATTCCAATCGATAAAGTAATTCTACCGTACTCTACAGTACGAACCGTGATGACGCTTGTCTCCTTCTGCTCTCGTTCCGCATAATTCTCAGCGACGAGCGAGGGCGATTGACCAGCAGTTTCCGTGTAGGGAGGAGTGCGAGGAGCTCTGCGCGCACGAAGAGTTACCATTCTGGAATGGGGTACGGTAGGATTACGGTAGGAGTACTGTAACACAAAGTAACTACGAACGAAGCGCGCTGTGAAGAACAATGCTGGAACAGGGAAAGGTGTAGAAGGAATGCGACCGGTTGTGCTTACTAACGTAAGAGGAGAGTTTCTGCGATTGATACAAACTTCTAGCTGGTTACAGTAACTGTTTGCAGAGTGGGAAAGGAATGAGACGCACGCGAAAGGGGGCGGAGTCTTCCCCACAAGCGACGTCGTTATTCGAAAAGGGGGCGAAAAAAGCGATGTGATCTCTGCGCCAGTCACTCGCTCTATCTAAATTGTTTTGGCTCCTCCACTGGAGAGGAAAAAAGGTGGGGATTCGAATTATCGGAACACTCTGTGGCCCCTCCACCCTCGCTAAGTGGCGGCAATGTCCCGCGCCTATCCTTAGTTCTCTGGGTACGGTAGGCCAGGACGCACTAGGCCGACCCTCGATGCGTTTATCACTGGGCTCTCAGGAGAGGCTCTACCCTAGCCCCGCCCACTTAGCGAGATTCGAAGTGAAACTGTAGAGGATTGGCATGTTCTTGATCGTAAATGAAGAGAAGAGAGATGGGAGGACCTCCCAGAAAGGAGGAGAAGAAGAAGGACTGACGTTGACTACGACTAGAAGGAGGAGGGAGTCGCTAAGGAGGGGAAGAGCAAATAGCTAGATAGCTCTTGTCTAGAGGAGAAGGGAGAATTGAGTTTCACGGAAAAAGGGCATGAGTGATGCCCTAGAGTGCAGAATAGACTGTAGCCAACATTTGGTGCTGATGCTGGAAGAGGAAAGCGAATGGGCCAGCCATTCGACAGTGAGTCTTAGCGATAAATCAACGGAATCGACAACTTTGTGATAAACATGTGCGATAGTGAACGCGCAACAAGGAGTAAACAGTTGATATGGGTGCGACGGTTCTTCCCACTGTAGATGACAACACGTGAGGGAAGGATTCCCCACATCAAACCAACCGTTGCTTCTTAGGTTTCTCCAGCCTACCCCTGCCTCCTTCTTCCCTGCCTAACAACCCCCACCCCCAGCTTCATCTTCGTTAGCAATTCACGCTGTGAGAATGGAAACTGACGGCGGTTACTGAGAAGAAGGATGCCAACTAACCTCTCTCTCCCCCTCCTCTCGACTGACCCCATAAGCCCCTACAATCTCATCATTCCTATAGTTTGAAACGTTGGTATCAGCTCCTTATCGCAGTGAGGGAGCATTTCTTTCCAGAAAGAGGACGACCCAAACTCTCAGAAAGCCATTCATTCGAGAAGAGATCTTGTTCAATTGATGTCACGTCCACGGTACAATGTATGGAGAAGAATCGTGAGGGATCAACAATTGATCTAAAGCCAATAAACCGAGGCCCTGCAGTGATAATAAAGCGAAAATCTAGTCAACGTCACGCTCAGCTGGAAGTTATTTAGTAGTGTGTTTGGTGCTAACTAGACTATAGGAGAGGATGAAACGTGAGGCTCGTTGTTATGGGCTAAACACTACTGAAACAGATTGAACCCACCGCCCAATTTGAACGATTGAACCATGAGCGTTCGATTGGAAATAAATCGAATTAGCCGAGTGGTAGACGGATGAAAAAGAGCCCGAGTTAAGAGGATCACCGCGAACTGAAAGGACGAAAAAACTGAAAGAGAGACGATGGGGAAACCCTGACTGTGATTGGTACACGAGGATGGCCAATTTCCCAAGCTGAACCCGACCCAGACTAGAACGAAGTGGACGGTCGAATGAGGAACTAAAACGATCAGGAAGTAGCGCAGATCTCTAATCTACGCTCCGTTTCGGCCTATGAACATCGAAACAGCGGAGGAACCGCCAGATCTATCGGATATCCTAAGGGAATGATGGGTGTTCGGAGGAAGGCGCTCGCCTTATAAAGGGCGCAAGGCGCGCGTCAAAAATGTCAATGATCGAAGAAGGTGGGGGAAATGTACAAACATTAGAACGGGGAGAGATCGCATAGTCAAGAGGGTCTCCCTTTTCATCCTGCAACAGTTCGCGCACAATTTGCAGAAAAGGAACGGAGTTCGCATTTTTTTGCAGATCACTGGCCCTTTCCCTTCCACCTCGAGGGAACTGACCAGTGTTCCCGAGAGAAGGAGGAGAGAAGAGAGAAGTCCGTGATCTGTGTTGCTCTCTGTACATTTTGTCCTCGATCTATCCTTTCTTCAAGTGAGATCGACCGATCAACAAGCTATAGCAATCGAAAGGTCGAGCGACTTGTTTTCGAGAAGCGGCTCGGAGAACGAAAACAGTTTGCGGAGTGTAACGTCCCGTTACGTGACAATCAACTACAGAAATACACGACGTAGTCTCATCTCGAGTGCTTTCTCTCCGAACATTTGTGGCGGTAGTTATCGAGTGCTAAACGTGTGGTCAAAGACGTCGAAACGACGTGGGGATTCTGATGTTGGTGTCACTTTTGGTCACTCAGACCCGTATTTCCCCTCTCGTTCGTTATTCGCGAGACGCTTTTTGCAGGTCGTTGGTCGGTGGTTCGCCCCTCTCTTTCCGATCGCCCGCGAAGCAAAAAAAAGAGCTGGACACACAAAGTGTCACAGATGAGTAAGCGGTTTGCGCTCCCGTCTCATTGAGAATCAAGAATCAGGAACGATTCGTGAGCTTAGGGATACGGTAGTGACAGGAGATTTTGACTACGGAATCACAGATTCAGACGCTGTATTTAGGTTGATCTCGTCAACTTCTCTTCTGGAATCAACTCCGTGATCTCTCGGTTTGCTCATTCCGAACGATCATTGGTCACTCTCTCTCTTCAAGAGAAAGAGCAAGAATAAACACTATCTACATATCTATTTTGCAAATAATCATGCGTTGCTTTATGCTAAACATAATGTTGGAGAAGCTAAAATTTTGTTGACCAAATCATGATCACAATCCGGAATATCAGATATAAAAATCATGCTTAAAATGGCTCTCAATCGGTTACTTTGATCTCTCGATCTCCCTTCGTGGATCTCTGATTGCCTTCCAACTTCTTGCTGATCATTGGCCATTTCCCCGAATGGACAAAACGCGTGAAGAAAAGAGAAGAGAAGGGACAAGATCGGGCATAAGAACATAGTTTGCGCACACTCTGACTATGCTACTATGGTCAGCGAAATCGAAAAAAAATATGAGGAAGTGGGAAATTAGCGGAGAAAAGAAAACAAGAGAAACAGAAATAACAACAAGCATGGACCAGATCCACCCAGACACGTAAGTGGCTCAGAGATATCCCAATTGTCCAGACAGAGATCAGTCAATTGAGAACAATCGAGAAATCGAAAAGAACTGGATGAGTGCTAATCGAAAGCTAAATCGCAACAAAGTGTAAAGTTAACGCTCAGAGACTTTTCGCGATAAAGAATTCGCGCTGATCGCAGCTAAAAGGGCAGACTGATACGATGATCGAAGACTTTGATACAGAGGAATGCGTGGGAAAATGTGATTTGGGCATTTAGTAGAAGCATGAATAAGCCTATCAGTGCAGATGAGAAATACGGAAGTAATTCTATGTCAATTTGGACAGAAACTAACGTACTCCCTCTGCTGCCGCATCCTCACGCTCTCCTCCTTGCCCTCCTCCTTCTCCATCGATGGACTTCTTCTAGATGGCCGTCGTCGACGAGGAACGACGTATCCATCCGCCTTTTATTCGTCGACGGCCCTTCCGGAAGACGTGATCTTCGATGGCGCCCACTACTTCTTTCGTCGCAGTAGTTTTTGTCCGTCAGGCGACGTCGAAGGGGGGAGAAGGAAGAGGGAGTACGGTGAAGAATCGGTCGTTATCTAAGAGACCAATGAGCAGATCGGGAACCGAATCGTCGCCCTTTCCCCATGGAAGGAGACACTCTTTGTACTAATAGAGCACGTGAAAGATGCTCGGAGATCAAGAGAAGAGCCAGAAAACAATTTGCCATCGAGAAGGACGAGGGAGAAAGGGCAGACGGGATGGGGCAATCAACAAGGGGTTAGCCGAATGTCTCTCAGGCGAATTCTTAATTTGTAGCTACCGTGAGTCAGCTAATTCAACCACCTTTTTGCTAGCGCGCTCTGGTTTGTGAATCAGCTCTGAATGACTGAGGGTTTCGTTGAGAGTGTCCACAGTTTTTCATGTAATTCAATAGTAGATTACTCATCCCGCCCCTTCTTTCACTGTTTGCTGTTGGGCAGTTGATGAAAAGTCTCCATATTCTCACGCAGGCGCTACACGGGTACCGAGGGCCCATTTCATCATCATCAAACCGACTCGCCTATTTGACTTTGGTCGTTTCCCGCTCTCAAAAAGGGTTCTCCCCTATCAATTTCATCGCACCATCTCGCGTGTCATTCCGAGCGATTGAACACTGTCCAGAAATCGAAGAAGTTGACCCACTTCACTCAAACGGAGCAATGTTCTCGCTTCCATCGACGAGAGAGCACGCGGAATGGAGAGAGCGCGCGAAGTTTCTCAAAGTGAACGACGATCTGCTCCGACCAGAGCACACAGAACGAGCGAGAGAAGGGAGGGGGAAGGGACCACACAAGCGGAAAATATCTGGACGAATGGAATGGGTGGTGCGAACGCGCCCAACGACTTGCTCAGAATAAAAAGCGAGCGGTCGACAGGAAAATGGATGGGCGGTTGTGCAGAAGCCAGTCTATTTGACTTGTGATCGGCGGGAAAACGAACAACGACGGAGGGAAATTAACCAGAAAACAGAAAGGACGAGTGAAGGGCGCGCATCTTCTGTCGAAAAGTCGCACGGTCGCACTCTTCTGCAGGAGAGAGAGAGAGGTTGTTTACTACTGATTGAAATCCTCGAAATCAGGAAGAATTAGGCGCCTTGTCAAAATTTCAACAGCGATAGGAATGAGGAAGAATTGAAATCAACAATAGCGAATCAAAAATAGAGGAAATGGCTGGGATTTCCTGAAGAGAAGGAAGTGTGAAAGTGCGAAAGATGAGAAAACTAAGTAACAAGAAAACAAGGAGTGAGGGAAGAAGAGAGACATCAAGGATCAGTTGCCTCCCTCAGGACTCGCCGAGATGTTGTTGACGACCCCCCGAGGTTCCTCCCGCTTTGCCCCTCTCCCTCACGAGATTGGTCACATTTAGGATTAGGCATTCCACAACCCTTTTTGGTTCTAAGAAAAGCAAGAAAAGAAGCATGGCAAGGAAAGATGCGACTGCAATCGCATTTCTCGGTGATGCAAAATCAAGCTTGACCTCTGGTCGCCCTGTTACGTAGTTTCAGTGATTATTGCACAATGGCACGGAGAAAATCAGCTTTATCAGAGCAATGCATTTATTGCGAATCGGAATTGATCTCGTGATCACAAGTATTTCTTTTATGAAGGGAGCACGGCCACGCACTGGGGAAATTCGAGACATGACCTCTCGCTTGCATCATTCATTCCATCAGATGACCCTTCGCACCCCCTTAATAACGACTGAGAAAAAGCTTAGATCGAAAAATTTTGAAGAAAGCAATGATCAGCATCAGACTGATATGATGACAGTGAAGATCCGAGAAAAATTGTGAGCCCCCAATTACCGATGAAGGTTACATGCAACCCGACGAGCAAACCACAGCGTGGAGAGATGGCCGAGCGGTCCAAGGCGCTGGTTTAAGGCACCAGTCTCTTCGGAGGCGTGGGTTCGAATCCCACTCTCTTCATAATATTTTGCTCATTTTGGCAAGCAGAAAATATTTTGTTTTGTATTTTTTTTGTTTCTACTTCCACTGATAACAATTATTTAATATCACAGTTGTATAAATTGAGATCAGCCTGGTCGTGAGAGAAAGGATTCGATCACGAACATCGATCGAATCCGAGACGATTTAGATTGTGGATCAAATTGAAGGACAAGAGATTGAGAATTGAAATGAAAACATTGGAAGAAGAAAGTGATTAAAAGCAGTGAGAAGTTTCAGAGACCAGTTGGTGTTCCATTGAAGGAGAATTGATGACTCAAAACTGCCAGTGTTCTTTCTTTGATATGCAAGACCATTGAATTCGCATGTGACGACTTTATCAACCACTTGTATCATACAAACTAGAGAGTGGCGAACATTATGCAAGAAAAGTCGTCTAACTTTGAGACTATTCAAGAATAATAATCAATGCAACAAACTTATAAGTTTCGGGGAAATTGATTCAACTTGAGATTGACTGTGGTGCTAGTGGGAAACTGTGTGAAGGAGTCAGTAAAACGGGAATGAGAAAGTAACGTAATCAGTTTAAAACATCAGGGATTGGGTACCGTAAGCTAAAGTCGAAGCTTCGTGATCACAACTTAGAAGAATCCTGGTCCCTGGTACGGTTTGTAGCCTCCGAACTCAGCAACGTTTCCTGAAAATCGATCAATAATAGTGTACTGCAACTAAACTAATAACAATCGATAATCTCACATTTACCCCCTCTTCTACCGTATTCCACCCACATACCGTATGCAGGTCCATCTCCATTGTTGGCAGCATGGGGTCTTCCATAGGGGATGGCCTCCGATTGTCCTTCGCCCCCATTTCTCGTCACCTCCTCCTCCCTCTGCAATCAATACATTCGGAACACTGTAATCCCCGAATGTGATCGACAACTGAGCAAGCACCGAAATGTCATCCCCGAAAACAAATAGTCGCATTTCCCTTTATTTCCACAGTAGAAATAGTACCGTAAAATCAACGGTACAATAACTCCCACCATGTGTTTTAGTCGTCAAAAATTGTCTACCTTGTGTTTTTTTACGAAAAAATGTCAAAATACTCCCACCATGTGGTTTTCGGGTCGAATTTTCAACACACCATGTGTTTTTAGAACGTCCCTATATTTGCTATTTCAACTCTGTTTATTTCCCTTGCATACATGCCGAGCTCCAAATAATATTGGCATTTTTGAAATCGGGGCAGTTGATATTCTTCAAAATTCAGTATTTTTCGGGTCAGTTGATAATATCGCGTTAAAAAAATTTCTATCGATAAGAAAATTGCAAACAAACAATCGTCCAACATTTTCGTAAAATTGTATGTAGGCAGTTTTCTCGGTGGATTATGGATAAACCCTCGATATTTCTTCTGATAAACGTGCATTGTAGCCAATAATAAAGGATCATCGTGGATAATATTTCAAAAAAACTGCCTTCCGACACATGCAACTTTGACCATTATTTTGGAACTTGCGAAAATTGTAAAAGTTGAAAAATATTTCATGTCGGGAGGCAGTTTTTGAATTAACTTGTTGTCTAATTATTTATTCTAGACTACAATTCACTATGTATGAAAGAAATTTTGAAGTGTATTCATACATAGTGTATTGTAGTCAAGAATAAAGAATTTGACAAGTTAAATCAAAAACTGCCTCCAGACATGAAGTTCCAAAATATTGGTCAAAATAGCATGTGTCTGGAGTTTGTGAAACAATATCCACGATGATCCTTTATTCTTAGCTATATTGCACTGTTATCAGAAGAAATATCGAGGGTTCATCCATAATCCATCGAGAAAACTACCTAAAAACAAAATTAAGAAAATTGAGAGAGAAAATTGAGAACAATGTAATGAGTTTTGAAGCGAAAAATGGAAAATCGGGCAGTTTATTAATTTTTTTAGCAAAATCAGGGCAGTTTATGGTCTGGAAATTTTATAGAAATAGTGAGCATGTATGTTCCCTTGCCTTTTCAAACACTTGCAACTATTTCGTATAAGATATTTATCGCGCAAAAATGAAAAATGAAACATGATTTAGTGCTTTCCAGTCCGGGATTAGGAATAACGGAGATCGGGGAGAGACAACAAGGAGTAACAATATGGAAGGGAGTGAGGGAGGAGGGAGAAGGGTGATATTCGAATGCTGCTTCACAGTGGCTCATACTGCGGAGGATCAATCGCCATTAGACGGGGCTGAATGACTTTAGTTAGGGAAAAAAAGAAAAAGAATATAGGGAGATTTGTGAAAGTAGAGCATACAGCCTATGCGCAACCGCTGTCCCATCGATTCCTACTAGAAATGAAGGGCCCGTAATTTTATCCACTATGAGCACGCATCCAAAACTGATCATATCTCTTTGCTATTGATTGTTCAA
Source organism: Pristionchus maxplancki (assembly GCA_900490775.1). NCBI lineage: Eukaryota > Metazoa > Nematoda > Chromadorea > Rhabditida > Neodiplogasteridae > Pristionchus > Pristionchus maxplancki. The sequence continues at coordinate 104,394 of LS573938.1, read as the reverse complement.
TCATCCACTTTTAAGTTTAAAAATAAATTATGAATAACTGAATTCGATTCGTACCCTTTGGAATTAGTATCACGAATCCAATATTCGTTAATTTTTCAATTCCCAAAAGAATAAAAGTCAAAAAATATATTATTAATATTCTCAAGCAGGTGGCTGGGCCGTAATTCACCAACTGTATTATGATCAGAAAGCGTTAGAACACGCGGTGAATTTTTTTTCACAATTAAAAAAAACGAATTACATTTTTTTATTCAGTTATCCTCACCATTTTTCTATCCTGCTGCTTCTTCACTGCTTTCGCGATTAGATCCATGATCTCATTCTGGAGTGTGTCCACCTTAATTTCCATGGATTAGCGATTACAATATGAACGGGAATGACAAATTCAATAAAATCAACAAATTAATAATTAATAAAACCCCCACCTCAGTCGGGTCCTCGAGCGACTCCATCTTCTTCCACACCATCTTTCCTGCAATCAAATCAATATCATATTGTTCCAATTTTGCTTCAACTCACCGAACAGTTCATGGATGGTTCCTCCTCCTCCCGGAGCTGCAGCTCGAGGTGCAGCCGCTACAGGGGAGGGGGCCATTGCTCCTCCCTGGCCATTCGAGACGTCACCGCCCATTCCTCCAGTCAACGACAGTCTTCCCATGAGAGGACGAGGCGGCTGAATAGTATTCAATAGAAATTTAGTAACGTTAGTTCTATACTCAATCACAGATTAGGCTACCCTAATTAACTAAAACAAAACATTAACGGACATTTATTGTTGTTATAATAAAACACGAATTATTCGCTTCACAATCGAGTGATATTAAGTTATTACAAGTAATACGTGTAACAGTTAAGCCTCAGTCCATAATGAAGACTACTGACCCCAACGGGCACCCAGTTGACATCATCTCCTCCTCCTCCTCCTCCTCTGTGGTTAGGAGGGAAGATGAGGGGTCCTCCATTGGGGGGTCGAATGGGTCCTCCTCCACCTCCTACTGACGCAGCCGAAGGAGTCATCACTGCAATCAAATGGGTTAGGATGGGATGGAGCCCGAGGAAGCCCGGTGAGATCGATTGAGAAAGGAGAGACAAGTCACTGATCGAATTCGAATGGGGATTGAGAACTAGCGAGCAAGTTGAAAATATATGAAACACCCTATGAAGGCGCCTATTTTGCTTCGAGTAGTGTATTTTAATATATTCGGCTCAACATAGGTTAACACCATGGAATGTGCGAATATTCGTCTTAGGCACTATGAAAATGTAGTATGCACATAGCGAGTAGTAGTTTTTAAAAAAAAAAGTCGAAATAATAAAAAATTAATGCGTTCTATGCGTTCAATCGATTCGATCAGTGACTGCACTATAAAACAGCGAAATTTGGGCTTCCGAGGGCTTCTTACAACTGATCACTCGCAAGGAGTATTATAGGTTTGCTGGTGCCGGCTTTCTTTTGGTTCTGATCGCATGCGATCAATTCGATTTCCGTTTATTGTGGATCAGCCGGCACCGA
>LS573938.1:91752-102304 GCA_900490775.1 Pristionchus maxplancki | reverse complement strand
AAAAAATTAATGCGTTCTATGCGTTCAATCGATTCGATCAGTGACTGCACTATAAAACAGCGAAATTTGGGCTTCCGAGGGCTTCTTACAACTGATCACTCGCAAGGAGTATTATAGGTTTGCTGGTGCCGGCTTTCTTTTGGTTCTGATCGCATGCGATCAATTCGATTTCCGTTTATTGTGGATCAGCCGGCACCGAAGAAACAACATTAAAAATATAAAAAGTGCGTGATAGCACAACCTGGCGTGCGGGAGTCCACAAACTGCTGAAGAGATCGGAAAAAGAGCATTGATCGAGTTCATTGAGGAATCCCATCGAGGCCAGAAAACTGGCCACGGTGGGTATTCCTAGTTTCTTCCATTTCCATTCACCATTAAATGAAATCCTTAAACGAATTCGGAAAAGCTGAAAGTATGTCTACTATCAAAATACATTGCTTGAGAGACACTACTATAGAAAATCGGCCAGCGTTATTAAAAGATTTCTACTCGATTTTCGATGAACACATATTAGTAAGTTCGCAAGTCAAATCGCGGCCGCATAGCCGGTTTTCTATAAAAGTGACGTCTTTAGCTTATGAGGTGCACAAGAGTTTCGTTTCAACTGTGGTATTTGATTTCTTCTATTCTTTAATAGTCTGTGCCAGTCTGTGACTCTGTGGCAAGTATAGTTGTTTAGAAGTGTGATGTTTTCTGGAATAATTATCGAAAAACAAAAGCTGATATTGGAGATCATCCAGTTTTAAATGTCCATAATCTCGGAAGGAACATTCGCTCGCACCTTATTGACGTGTCCGATCGGGCCCGAAGGCATGTCGTTGGTGAAGAATCCATAGCGAGCCTGAGCGAATCTGCAACAGCACCAGTTTTTTTAAATAGTTAAAGTCATAGTCAACAAAATAGTAAAGTATCACAGCTTCTCAATATAAATATTAAAGAAAATAATAATAAACGGACGAGGGTTGTGGGGGCATGGGAGGTCCTCCGAATCCGCCACCGCCTCGTCCTCCACCGCCGCCGCCTCTTCCTCCACCTCCTCCTCCTCCGCCGCCTCCTCGACCCTGAAATTATAAGAGGTTAGCGAACAATAATATATATTTATATATCGTAAATATTAAAATCAAATCAAATGACTCACCCGTCCAGGAGCTCCTCCTCTTCCTCCACCACCACCACCTCCTCCTCCTCTGCCTCCCTTGGCGCCGCGCGCCGCCAGCTTCTTCTTCTGCTCCTCACTGAGCACCGGATTGCCCGAACGACCCATTGACGACGCTAAAATAACAATGATAAATATACGAGAAAAAAAAGTAAAATTACTAGGATGACGAAACACAATTTAAAGAAGAATTCTGTGGGAAAATGTTGCAAATAGCCATTATACAAAAACTAACAACACAGGGCATAATTATAACTACACAAAAACAGTAAAAACTTGTCAAAAAGTTAAGTTACTTGACGCGTGATATTCGAAAACCGACAATCGATGAAAAAGCGACGCGAAATGCAATTCGAAAAGTACACGCCTTTTGGTGAAGTGGTGAACTTTTCAATTTGGCTACCGTACTACCTATCGAGTACTGGTTTTCCTTCTCTCCTTTTTTCTATTTGTTCGACAAATTTATTTCTTGATGTTTGAGTCGTTTTAATTCGCATCTCCATGAAATCCTAATTTCAGATGACAGTTTCCCGTTGGTTCTTCGTCTCACTCGTCAATTCAACCCATTAGATGCGTGTTATTGATGCGAAATGGACACGAATTATCGAGGAGGAACGTAGAAGAGACTGCGAGAGACAGCCAAGGCGAGTGTCTCTCTGAATGGAAGGAAGGAAGGAGGAAAACAGAGATCTGGCATTGTGCCAATTCCTTCTTCCCACTGACTTACTCGGTTCCAGAGAAATAGAGGAAGGAGCCATTTCTCAACAACTGAAAGGGAGAAGCGGGGGGAGAGTTCGTCCTCCTCCCCTTCTTTCAGAAGAGACCTCCCCATTTCGAAAGTCTTCTAACTGGTCAGATAGAGTGAGATAGTTCGAAGAATGGATTCAGTCAGACCATTACTCTTGCCCTCCACTCTCCCCGATAACCCCCTAGTCTCATCTATCGGAGTACTCGCAATGGAGCAAAGCCCCACGACCAAACAAAGAAGAGGGGGAAACTCCGAGTAGATTGAGTTGCTAAACGCTCCTTCTCACACCTCTTCATTTTCTCTCACAAACACTCTCGGCGACCTTTGGTTCCCCTTATCTAGAGTTCGAAATTCGAGTTGACGTCTCTCCATTTCACACAGCATCGAGTGCGAGAGAGACGAGAGAGTACTCTAAATGAAGAGGCGGCGAGTCGAATTTCGAATTCTGCTCTTATCTGCCATCCATCTACGGCTATTTGCATCCAAATAGGAATTACTAGAGTATCTCGTGATCGATTCCGTCTCTCACTTCTCTTTTGTCTCTCGCAGTCAGAGTAAGCGAGAGAGCACGGCCAATTGAGAGAGTTCCAGTTTGTGTCAATCACAACAGTAAGCGGATCATTGTCGTGTTCCGCCCTTTCTCCTCTTCTTCATCTGATTCATTCCGCCCATTTTCCCCCACTCAGTTCCGGCCACGAAATTCGCATCAATTTTCCACATCTCCTCTCAGAATTTCGTCTGACTCTCTCCATTGTGCCTGCTCTCTCGCGCTCTCTGACGAGTAATCGTTGACACTGCCTGCCTGATTGCCGCTTCCGATGTTTACAGTATAGATTCATCTGTGATGCTTCAATCCTGTAAGCGACGTTGTTTTTGCCTTCCGCTAATGCACGAAATCTCGTTACGTATGTCCACTGATTTGGGTGGATCTCTGGGGAGAGGAAGAGAGGAAATCGAGGATGTTTGGATGAACAAAAGGGCATCTGCATCCCATTGTTTGAGGTGCTTTCTCGTGCAATGAATCTCTCTCGAAAACAACGGACTTTTCATTAGGGCAGTGCCACAATCTGATTTAGGGCAGCGATATTGGCAATGCTTGAACCCGATGACCTTCTCGTTTCAGCATTTAATTTAATGGGAAAGGGACTTACAATACTCGTTGGAAGGAGAACTGAATGAATCATGTATGAACCAATTCTTCATTCTAGCAGCGAAACCTTCACCACTTCCAATCTCTGACCATTGTTTTCCTCCTTGCCTATGATGGCAGCAGTGCCAATTATGCTTATCACCGCGTGGCTCGAATTCACTAGATAAAGCCTTCCTTTCCACGCCATTTCTGGCCGGATCACACTGATAAAGAGCCATCTTTAGTCGTCTTTTGTCTTCCCTCTCCAGCCCCCTCTCTCCTCCTCTGCAATCTCTCTCGAAAGTGTTCTCTGGTTCTCTTCACTGATCTCTCCGTTCTCTTCTCCATTTCCTTTCTTATTTCACTCGAGTGCTTCACCGATGCACTCATTTTCTCATTTGAGTCCATTCCTTTCTGTTTTTGCCCATGTTTTCTTCTTCGATGAGGCCTCCTCCTATCAATTTCATTCCCAGCCTCTCTTCTTACTCTATGAAATCAATGCTGAGAGCCGAAAAGCGTTCCGATAGAGTTTTGGATAGTTGGTTATTCAACGAATTCGTACTATCCTATTCAGCAGCATTGTCATTTACAAATATTCCAGTTCTATCACAAGTTCAAGCGATAGGAAGAGCCTCAGCTTCAATATAAACCCTTCTCCTTCCATCTCGTTCAAATCTTCTTTTCCCCATTCGTCATCCTCATCTTCATCCTTTCAGGAGTGACTTCTTCGCTCCTCCGATCCACTGAGGGGCAATCGTACAGCGACGGAGAGGAGAGGAATGGGCAAGGCATGTTATCAACTCACACTTCGAACCATCTTATGACCGATACGGCATTAATCTTTCACTCTCTGGATGCCTTTCAGAACAACGAAACATGTTTGCGTGAGAATCCCACAGTTGCGAAACTTTTTCGGATCATAACTTCGAAAACTGCAAACTGTTGGTGTTGCTAGCGATCTCTCCATGGTCATTCTACTGCAGAACTGATAGAAATGACGATTGAAAGCTTTCTCCTCCTTCGAAAGATAGCATCCACTGAGTTATTCTACCTTCCACACTCACTCTCGATCCCACCCCCTCAATCTCTCACTTTTTGTCGACCCTCCTTCCTATCCGCCCCCTTTTGGCAGTCGAATGCATTCCATCCCCTCTGCCCCATAACTGCCTCCCATCCCATTCCTGAACCAAACCATGCAGCACATTGACGATGACGAGGTACTCACACTTTTCAATCGATAATCCTACCGTAATCCAGCCCTTTCCAGTCCTACAAGGAATGCGCCACGTCGGAGGAGCGCGCCGCCGAGGGCGATGGGAGCACGGTAAGGGACGATTGATCTACCGTAATCCAGACAGTCATCGCAGGACCCGGAATCGCTCGTGGAGGAGAAGCCTCGTCGACGACGTCCGTCGATTCAGAAGAGGGACGTCCTCAACGCTGCGAAGAGCTTCATGCCCATTCTCGACTGGCTGCCCAAGTACGTTTCGGAGAGGTGAAAAGTTTCCGCCTCAACGTTGACGGCTTCCAGATACAACATCAAGGAGAATCTGCACGGTGACCTCATCGCCGGCCTCACCGTTGGAATCATGCACGTGCCCCAAGGTGATAGACGGACGTCGTCGTTGAGACTAGAAAGCCCTTCATAATCAAGAATCCACCTCATAATCCCCTGTTTAGTATTCAATAGAGATATTGTTGTGATGAAATTAATTTGAATCTACATCAAAACAAAGATCAAAACATCAAAACATCAAAACATCGAAAATCTCCATCAGGAATGGCCTATGCTTCCCTCGCGGCCGTCCCTCCAATCGTCGGTCTCTACTCCTCCTTCTTCTCCTCCTCATTCTACACCTTCTTCGGCACCTCTCGTCACATCTCCATCGGTCCGTCTCTCCATTTCCCCTACTCTCTCGCTCCGTCTAGCCGACGAGAGATCACGCAGAACGAAGAGAGATTCAAATCGTTGATGTGCAGGTTGCTTTGCGGTGGCCTCGATGATGGTGGGCGCCGTGCAGATGCAGTTGATGCCGGCGACGGACGTCAATGGCACCACAGTCGCACCAGGACCGCTGGGTACGTTTACCAATCGTCGCCAGTCGAAAAATTGACGTTGCAGGAGACGTGACGTCACTGGAGCTCACCAGCGCGCTGACTCTTGCTGTTGGATTAGTGCAGGTTCGGACGGAGGGGAGACTGCGGGGAAGTTGATCTTTGATCTCTCTGTCAGTTCGTGATGGCCCTATCTCGTCTCGGTTTCATCACAGCCTATCTCTCCGACCCGCTCGTTTCTGGCTTCACGACTGGTGCTGCAGTGCATGTATTCATGTCACAGGCCAATAAAGTGAGTTTTTTTCTGCATTCCAAATTTCCAGTCAGACAGAGTGAAAGAACCATTGAACCAAGTGGGCGTCTCTCTAGAAATTCGCAGTTAGTCATGGTGAAGCAGTATGCATCAGTAACTGCATTAGACCACTTTGCTGAATATTCCCTTCCCCATCTGATCTTCGATCTCTGCAGGTCTTCGGTGTCAAAATGCCTCGTCACTCAGGCATGGGAATGATTATCTACGTAAGTTGCTGTCGATCTTCTCTTTTGATTGTTTGATCCGGTTTGCGCTCTTTGAAAAGCGACGAACGCGAAAAAGTGGGTTGAATGCATCGCACAAACAGCAATTATCCACGCGTGAATGCCACGTGGATAAAACAGGAGAAATAAATAAACAAATGCAAATACACGATACCCTGTCAAAAATGTGGGAGTGTCAGGAATCGGGAGTGAATTCTGTTGAAAAAACAGGCAAGGGAGGCGTATATTGTTGAATAAAAACAAAATGTGCCCCAAAAATAATAACATAAATCTAAATTCGACTCAATCAGATGGTCCGCGACATCATCAAAGAGATTCCCAATACGAATCTCATGGCCCTCGCGATCTCTGTCTTTGGCATCGTGTTTCTCTCCATTGGAAGGTACCCTTTCCCATGCTCAATTGGTGGTCAGACAGAGCGAGAGAGCACGGGAAATGAAGAGACATTATCTTATCACGTTCTCGAATGTTCAGAGATTACGTGAACCCCTACGTGAAGAAGTACTCGAAGATTCCCGTTCCACTCGAATTGATCCTGGTCAGTTGGGGAGACTTCCTGTCTTTAGCGGGGTCTTAGTGACGATTGATAATCACCTAAATTGCCGAATATGCGATCACTCCGTCAGAGATCACTGCGTTGTGACGGGAAGTGGGGAAAGGAAAGTGAGACGAGGGGTCAAAATGAGAAAACGCACGAGTGAAACGGAGGAAGAGAAGGGCAATAAATTAGGAAACGAGAGGATGAGAAATGGGGAAAATATTGGAATTGTTCAGGTAATTCTGGGCACGGTCTTTTCCGTTGTCATGAATCTGAAGGAGGACTACCACATCAAGATCGTCGATGTCATTCCCAGAGGGTAATTCGGATGCTCCTTTGAAGTATTCATCAACGAATAAGCAGTAGATTACGCCATAGCAAGACTAATGAGGGGATTCATAGTCGACAAAAGCTGATGGACCGGTCGAGAGACTGCGTAGAATGAAAAGAGTGATCCATCGGTTTTTGTCGACTATGAAGGGGCATTAATAACATGATTCCTTCGCAGTTTCCCCATCCCCTCCCCTCCTCGCATCTCCCTCATCTTCACTCTCCTCTCCGATGCCGTCCCTATCGCCATCGTCTGCTACATCTTCATTATCTCCATGGCAAAGTTGTTCGCCAAGAAGCACAAATACAGAATCGACTCGGCGCAGGTAGGTGTTTCTTTTAGCTTCAACCGGGAGCTGATGTGAGATTCTGAGAATGAGGTCGATTCCATTTAGGAAATGTATGCGTGCTCCTTTTTCTCACTCCTCTCCTCCTTCTTCCCAGTCTACCCTGTCGGCGCCTCGCTCTCGCGATCAGCAGTCTGCGAGCTGAGTGGAGCGAAGACACTGGTGAGTTGGGGCGACGATTACTACTTTGGTGATTCCATTCAAATTTTGACTAGGCGACGTTTCCTCACAAGCACACCATTTCAGTTGTACACCGTCTTCTCGTCTGCCCTTCTCCTCACCGTCATTCTCTTCCTCGGACCCCTGCTGGAACCTCTGCCTATGGTGAGAACTTAATTTGAGAAATTCGAATTTCGAAATCGTAATTGACGCCAATTAAATTCAGTGTATCCTCGCATGTATCGTCATCGTCTCTCTCAAATCTCTCTTCATGCAAGTGAAGGAACTGCCAAGGCTCTGGAAAATCTCCAAACACGATTTCGTGAGTGAACCACATCAGTTGTGTTTCATTTAACACTCCTACGTCGAAGAATTCGAGGAGATTCGTTCATCGAGAAATGTAACGCAAATAAATCAATAATTCAGGCAGTCTGGACGATAGCCTGCCTTGCTACCGTACTCTGCAACGTCACTCAGGGACTCGTAATCGCCGTCGCGTTCGCCATCATTACGGTAGTGCTGCGCGAGCAATGGTATACGGTAGATGGGAGTATCGATTAATGAGTTATTTCCCTCCAGGCCGAGCTTCGCTGATGTTCCTCTCACGGCGATCGCTTCGAGTCAGAAGGTGCCCGATTTTGCGAAGGTAGGTCACTGGATGGTTAATCGATCAATTCTGCTAATATTTCAGGTACTCAAATTCGACGCTCCTCTCCACTTCGCTAATGTCACCAAATTCATCGATGTTCTGCAGGGAACCTTCGCTGATGAGGTAAATTATCACTTCCATTGATTATAAAAAAAATAAGCGAAGAGATAAATGTGTGCTGTAAGCATAGTTTTCGTGGCCTAATAGATAAGAATACTGAACTTCTATAGGGTTCGTACGATGTACATTTGACACCGACATTTGCAGACGCTTCCATCCGAGAAGGTCGTCGTCGTTGACTGTGCGGCCATTTCCTACATCGATTCCATGGGAGTGGATGCACTCAAGGAGGTAGGATTCAGAAGGCTCACGTCAAAGACTTCCCTTCATTCCAGACCTTCGAGGACGCAAAGCGTGCAGGAGTCTCACTCTACTTCGCCGGATTCAATGGTACGCTAACTTCTCGATTTTATTCTGTAAAGTAAAAATTTTACAGACTCGATCATCCGAATGCTCAATTCGATCGATTTCTTCAATACCGTACCCCTCACCGCCTTCCAGTCTACGGTAGCCGATGCTGCGAATCAGTCCATCTAATCGTCAACTAACTTTATTCTCGCTCGCAGCTTTATGTTTCTGTTATCGTACTCCTAGTCATTTCTAGTTGTATTCTGTAGACAGTTGGTCATTCCCTTAGCCAGATTGGCATTCCCTTTGCAAGATCTTGCCTAGCATTCATTCCTACCCCGCACCATTCCCTTCACTTCTCTTCAGTATTCCGTGCTACACTCTTCTCAATGTCACTTTGACCCTTTCGGTGCAGCTTGTTTATTGATTCCCGAGAGCGATTAAGTGACTTCCCATTCCATGATTACGATAAACAATATCGAGTTGAGAGACAAGTCGCCAAAGTTTCCAGATCCGTCAAATTTGACTAAAGACTGATCAATTCACGCAGAATTTGTGAAATCCAATTTCTAATCTCATCCTCTATCCTCCCCTCTTCTACTCATTCTTCTATGTTGCTCACCCCACTCGCGGTCTACTCATGGTTCGCTATCCTCCCTACAGTAACCCACTGAATTTCGCGCCATTCCAGAACATTATCGATCGATGCGCTCTGATTATATACTCTAAGGCAAGGTCCATCCTGTGATTTCGCACGAAATTGATCTTTGATCTCTCGCAGAATTTCCTCATGTTTCTCGTTCTCGTCTACTGGATGTACAAGATCCTCTCCAATCTCTTCATCCTGCAGTGTGAGACTTCTACCGTATCTTTAATCTGACCTTCCGTACCCTACCATACCCTACAGTACCCCATTAGTACCCTACAGTATCCTACAGTACCCCTACCGTATCCTACCGTACCCTACCGTACTTCAGATCTTTCCCGTCAGGAGGTCTCCTCAGTAGTCACCGTACCCGCTATCGTCATCGTCGCGGCGTACGCGGGCATCTTCCTCGACGCTTACGTCCTCCTCCTCCCGCTGGTTGTCGCTGCGGTGAGAGGGGGAGGGAGATCAAAGATCAAAGACTAGTGGGATTCGTATGCATTCACTAACCATGTCACTAGAAACTTCCTAGGCCTAACCCGGTTGATTTTGAAAATTTTGAGGTGGATAAAGATCAAAGATCACTCCGCTCAGGTCTACGAGATCACGGTCGCTGCAGTAAAGATGGCGATGGTGATGCTGTTCACGTACTCGCCCCGTCTCACATTCGACCCCGCAGAAGCACACGTGTCGAGTGAGAGGGAGATCAAAGATCAATCGAAGACTGAAATAAATTCACTTTGCAGTACTCAAATCTGTCTTCAAGGGCTACCGGGTAGAAATGCAGAAGGACCCGATCGGAGCATTCGCGAGAGAGGTAGGGGTGATCAGAGATCAAAGATCAAAGATGAATCTCCTTCAGGCACTCATCTTATTCTTCTGTTTTCTCATGTTTCTCGTCTCGGTCTTCCAAATCTCCGAGATTGCGAGGAAAGAAAGAGAGAGGCAAGCAGAGCAGTACCAGCAGTTGATACATCAGGTGAGGAGAAGGCAGATTGCGTAATGATGACGTCATCTTCGTTCAGCATCATCATCGAATCCTCATCGATTTTCCCGACGATGACGATGAGGGAATGAGTGGAGTGGTGGCCGTCTCGCCTCCTTCCTACTCGGTATGGGAGAGATCAAAGATCAAAGTTCAAAGATCACTTCTCAGATGGCGATTCGCAACGAGGGCGTTCGTCGATTCGCGCCCGAACTGTGCATCACAGAGGACACTGCGCCCCCGTCCTACTCTGCACTCGAGAGAGGTCAGTCATTCCCAGTTGATCTTTGATCTTTGATCTCTCTCAGGTCGTTCCCCGCCTCTCGCTTCTCCTCTCGCGCGCACTCCCTCCTCCGGTCTGCCTCCTCCGCCCCTCTCGACTCCCCATTCAGCCGGTCAAGTCGCCCCTCCCACTTACTCCACTCCAGCCATCTCTCGATTGGAGCCCCCGCCCCCGTTGAGTGCCCAGAGGACTCAATCGAGTAGGGAATGAAGGGAAAGAGAAGAGACGATAAAGAGCAATTACTTGGATTGATTATCGTTTATTGGCATTTAAATGAGTTATGCACTCTAAATTCATCGAAACGAATCACTCTAGTGTTGTGACAATGAGTATCTCCTGGAGTTGTTGTCAATGGAAGATGCAATGGTGATTGTGGGAGGAGACTTCAAGCAGCATAGCACCTTCAATGCAACAGATTATTCATTCGCCGGTGCAACTCTCACCTTTCTGATTCTTCTTCGCACACTATGCGAGAAGATTATGAGAAGGAAGTAGCTTGATGTGACAGTGAAGATGTTGACTGGGTAGAACTGTACAAATGTAAAACTATCAGAAAAGGCAGGGTGAATTTGAGAGAAACTG
>LS573938.1:20654-49696 GCA_900490775.1 Pristionchus maxplancki | reverse complement strand
GCGGTTTGAAATGACCTGAGAGATTATTAGAGAATCGTGCATTGAATAACAGACGTTTTCATTGCGACAGGATTTTCGTATAACGATGAATCTTTGGACTTCAATTAGGAAACAACCAGTGATGAAACAGAAAGATCCGATCCCGTTTACTTGCTGTGAAATGGAATGTATCTTTCCATTTTAACAGCAATCTAACTTTGCGCAGAACATACAACAGTCGATTGCTTTCACAGAAACTCCAATAAGAGTTTGAACTTGTGAGCATGTTGATGATTCCATAAATGCCTTTAAAATATTCGAAAAAAAGAAAGAAACAATTAATTTCGTACCAGTTACTTTGAATAGGGTGAAGAACGTGTTGTGATAAGTCTTATCCTTTGAGCAATGAAGGAGCAAGATCAGAATAAAGTAGGCAGTAGAAAAAAGGAAATTGAATGTTCCGAGAATGGTTTGATTCACCCATCGAATGAGTTCTGGAGCAGTTACGTTGGATTCCATTGTTTGCTCTTCAGAAGGAGGGATGATTTCGTTCTCCTTCCACGAAGAGATAAATCATTGTTGAAGGCAGTAATTATTTGTTTCAAATTCCAGTGGATAGATGAAACCGGTTAGATTTTAACAACCAGAGCTAAGGAAAAATATACCACGTCTTCAACTCATTTTTGTCTTTTCATCAATTTTGAGTCAGAGGTCGGAGTATCTTTATCTCTCTCACCGAGTCACTCACTCTTTCCTCTTCTCTAACCACCGATAAGGCAATCAGACTCAGACGGGCTTAATGATGCCAAAAAAACTGAAATGGGGCATATAAAACGTCTTTGACTCGCCATTATCACTCCGTCGAAGCCAAAGAATCAGTGATGATTCTCCTTCTCATCTCTCTCGGTGCTGCTATCTACTACGTCCCTTGGATTCTCAAACTGATCAGCGATTGGATCCATCAGTACCCTCTAGTGAAGAAGCTCCCCGGACCGAAAGGATTGCCTTTGATCGGATCATTGCTGGATGTGGCTGGGGATACCACTGGTCAGTACTTGAGTTTATTCGGTGGATCTGAAGTGCAATAATTTCTAGTTCCCCTGCGCTTTTTCCTTTCCGAAGCAGAGAAATCACGTGCCCGAGGAGAGAAAACGATGACTGTGACCATTATGGGCAGGACGATTACGATCCCACTCGATGGAGAAATGGTCAAGGTGAGGAATCGACTGATGTCGTTGATCCCTCGTCATCGTTGAGAATATTCAGGCAATCTGTGAATCGACGGAAGAAACGATGAAAGGAAAGGACTACGAGTATCTTCGGGCTTGGGTCGGAGACGGAATACTGCTATCGTGAGGCTTTTCTGAAAGATCAAAGATCAATTCCTGTTTACCAGCATCGGAGAACCGTGGAGAACTCGTCGAAAGGACCTCACGCCCATGTTCCACTTCTCCATGCTTGAAGGTACTAGTTGATCTTTGATCTTCGTCAACTATTTCTTGAAGGTTACCTCGAGACATTCAACAAGCACGCTCGAGAGATGGTGAATGTTCTGAGAGAGGAGAGGGTGAAGGGAGCAGTCGATATGCTTCCCATTATCAAGAGATCCGCTCTGGACATCATTATTGGTCAATTTTCGTGTTCTTTTCTTGTCGGGCAATCAGCTTCGCTTTAGCAAAAAACTTTGCATCGGGGCAAAAAAACTGGTCATAAATGTCAGTTTTTCTGTTTTCAGACGCAGCTATGGGCAGTAACTTCAACTTCATTCGTGATTCATCTCATCCTTACGTCCATGCCGTTGACGTCTTCACTAATTTCAGTCAACGACACATGATGGAACCCCAGATGTGGGTCGGCTGGATTTGGTAGGTCAAAGATCATTTTGAGCCCGTCAATTTTCAATTTCAGGCTTCTCTGTTATCATCGTCAGTACAAATGGCACTCAACGATCTGCATGCTCTCACTGATCAGGTATATCCATTTTCGAAATTATCTAAACCAATTTTTAGGTGCTCAAAGCCCGGTTCAAGGCGGTTCAGTCGGGCGAGGTTGATTTAGAGAAGAAGAGAAAGCCGTTGATCGACCATTTTCTCGTGTTGCATCAACAGGGAAAGATGAGCATGAGAGAAGTTCATTATGAGATAAATGCGGCCATTTTTGGAGGTAAAATGGCGAGGATTATTAAAGTAAAAATAAAAAGATTTCGCAGGCCACGACACGACCTCTGCCGCCCTCTCGTGGGTGTTCTGGTCACTGGCAACTCTTCCTCATTTCCAGCAGAAATGTTATGAAGAAATAGCGGAGATATTCGAAGGCAGCGACAGGGATTGCACCCATGAGGATCTGAGGAGAATGGAGTTCACTGAGCGGTAGGAGGAGAATAATGAATTATTCCAGAGATTCGAATTCAGATTCATCAAGGAATCGATGCGAATGTTCGCTCCCGTCCCTCTGATTGAGAGGGAACTTCAGAAGGATTTCGACATGGGAGGAGCAATACTTCCGAGGGGATCAGAAGTGTTCATCAATGCATTCATCATCCATCACAATGAGGAGGTGCGAACCTGATGACTCGTGGAAATTCGATCCCGATCGATTCTTGCCTGAGAATGTCGCGACGAGACATCCCTACGACTATCTACCCTTCTCTGCCGGAGTCAGGAACTGTCTCGGTCAGTTATTTGATACTAGACGCTAGGCAAACAACCAAGAAGTGCAATTTCAGGCCAGAAATTCGCCATGCAAGAGATGAAAGTGATCGTTTCGTCAGCGTTGAGAGCATTCAGATTCTCTTCTGATAAGCAACTACTCGATCAAGGTTGATTATCAGTAATATTCATTCAATTTTTCAATTATTCAGGTTTCGCAACGGAAGTTGTGCTGAAACCGACGCTCGGATGCGATCTCACTCTCACTTTGCGATAGTTTTATCGCCCATCGTTTCACAGGAATTTTTCCAGCATTATAAAATCCAATCTGTCCACTTCTTCCTTATCTCTGTAATCACTCGACTCCAAATCACAGTCGTTTCACCGTTTTCAGAATGAACTTTAGACTACAGCTTGTTGTCGATAAAACCGTTTTTGTGTATGTGAAAGGTCCACAAATAATTTCGCATACTGCATTTATCGATGTGACTTATCACACGGTTCTACGATCAAGAGTACTGTAGCTCAGAAGTACTGTGGATATGGCTTGTTATCACGTTCCGGTTGCAAATTGAGAAGATTCTTGTTCTCTCCAGTGAACATCTTTCTGCTCTTCGTGTATTGCTGTCGTGTCAGATGCTTCTTTAGTGAGGATAAAATCTGCATTTAAATTATTTTTTTCACAAATTAAAAATAAATCTGAACCTTATCTCCAAGTTGCTGCGCTTCAGAGATTGCTGCGTGGCGTTCATTGAAAAGTCTGAAAAGAAAAGAGATTAAAGATTAAAGAGGAATAAGAGCAACCTCGTGATCCACTCTCGATTCTGTCTTGCGGCACGCGGCGCATTCTCGAATATTTGACGGAGCTGCAACCATTTGTCCTTCTCTATTCGTTCAGTCTGAACCAACCTGCTCGGTGTGTCCAACATCGAATCCTTTATGAATTTGGAACAGAATCGAGGCGAAATCGTGCTCAGTGAATGTGCTGGAATCAATGATGTTGTATTTTCGAATAGATCAAAGATCGAACTCATTTATGCTGCTCGACAATCGGACCGTCCAATCCGCAAGCAGATTTGGATCTGAATTTCAATATTCTTCTATAGCAGAAATTGCGCATCTCACAGTGAATATTGAGATGAGCAATGTATTCATCGATATCTTTGGGGTTGAAAATTTGTTCGACTCCGAAGAAGAATGATTCGAGGAGTCTAGAAAGGACATAGGGATACTGTTATCAAGACCTACTACCCTTCATAGAATCGTTCACCCATCGATTTCTTGATCTCCCCACAAAATAAAAGTTTGATATTACTTCCTGAACAAATGTTGTGATCACATTAAATTTCGCTTCGGCTAACGGTGGTTTGAATATTCCTTGCGAGCGCCTTCATAGGAAGTAACTTTTTTGCATTCGGATCTGAAAACTAATTTTGGATGTTTTCGAATGTTTCTTTCTTACGGACTATACTCCCGTTTATCGGGAATTGTCTTGTCTGCCGAGATAGAGCTTAATTTAATTATTTCAGACACTCTAGCTTCAATAATTACCCATAATTTATGAGCCTGTAAATGTGCAAGTGCCGCTCGGTATCGAAATGGAATATCGTTGACAGTGCACTCAAGATCTCTCTAAGCATCTGCAAGATTATTAACTTTTTTAGATTATTAAGATTATTAAAGATTATTAAGATTATTAAAGATAACACAGAGCTATAATTTCAAACCTGCGCGTCGTGTTTCATACGGAAATCGCCAAGGATGATATCAAAAGTGAGTGAAGGATCGAAATATCCGGACAAGGAAGAATGCAGCAAATCTAGGAGAATCCACTGAAAAAATGATTTGGAAGGAAGAAGTCAAAACAATCACATTGATTTCATCATAGCCAAGACTTGATTCGGGCAATTTCTTGTAAGTATTGACGTCATAAATCGTTCGGCAGTAGATAATCTGAACGAGACGGTATTTGCACTAACATATTTATTGTGAACCTTCTTGGGATCAATAATAAGCACTTCATCTGTTTCCACTTCGATTGTCATTGCTGGAATGCGTATTTTCAATTCATTCATCATTCTTTCAAACCTCTCGAGGTCATTAGAACAGTTTTGTATGGAGTGCCATCGAGTTTGGCGAGATAGACGGGAATTCTCCAGTGATGTCTAAAAAATATTATTTCATTTTCAAGTAATTTATTTCCTAAATTTGAACGAACGTTGCGAATGGAATATTTTCCTTCTTAGGATCGTCGAAGAATCCTGAAGACTATGTTTATTTCTCGAATAATTCGATAATGAACCTCGAACGAATCTGACTTGGCTCAACTCGATCTTCCTTCCTTCTCTCTTGATCGTCAGTAGAGGGAAGCCTCTCTGAAGTGACATCATTGAGACGAAGTGAGGACGAATTCACACCAATTCGAAGAAATCTTTGGCCATTCCGAACGCGAATTCATTCGTCTCCTCATTGTGGTACTTCCCGCTAACGTCCTTCATCGTACTCAGAAAATCGTCGCCTCGCACTGCTTGGTACGCGAATTTGTTGAGAAATGTCTGCATTGTCTTGTACTTTACTTATTATTGCCTGAACTGCACCTCCACTCCCTCCTTCCAGGCCGCGTCTCCAATGAGCTGACGAAGCATGGAGAGAACAACCGAACCCTGAATCAGGGACATCAATAACTGTCAGAGGGCAAATCAACCTTGGAGTAGCTCTTATCGAAATTTCCCCATGACTCGAATTCAGTCGTCACTTCGTTCTTCAGAGGAATCGTCTTACGGAGTGAATCTCTCTGCAATTGTCAAAGTTGCAACTGACAATTCAACGATTCCTCCTCACCCCCATATCCTGGTTTCTCCTCGATCTCATCTGCACTACGGCTCCGACCCCATGCACTGCATCGTCCTCGTATACCGTAGTCAATCCCTCGTTGATCCACACTTCGTCCCACCACGAAAGAGTGATCAGATTGCCGAAGTACTGTAAGTATCTCAGTCAGGGATCAGCGATCAAAGATCACCTGATGCATCATTTCATGCACGTACACGAAACGATCGTCTATGTATTTTGCACCTGCAAATTAAGTTTTATAATATTAATTTTGAATGATATTTATACCAAAAGTAATGTGTCCAACATTTTCCATAGCAGAGACTTGATCGGGAACAAAGACAAA
The DNA here is from genome assembly GCA_900490775.1 of Pristionchus maxplancki. NCBI lineage: Eukaryota > Metazoa > Nematoda > Chromadorea > Rhabditida > Neodiplogasteridae > Pristionchus > Pristionchus maxplancki. The sequence goes on along the minus strand of LS573938.1, from coordinate 43,891 downwards.
GTCTGGAAGGGTTGATCTTTGATCTTTATTCATTGATCACAATCTCACCCATCTTCTCGAATACGTGACTTTGATTGATCGAAAGGGCGGAGAAATAAGATTGGATTGAGGAGGTCGCATGTGCTAGTCCCTTGTCCAGAAACTCCTCGGAATGATCGATTACAGTAATCTGGAAGAGAATACTGTATTAGAATGAGATACGAAGCCTCTCGCCTTCACTCCATCGACTTCCGTGCTCTTCGATGGGAAGTCAGTGAGACTCCAAGCGTAGAGATACGGTGAGATGGATGCCGTCTCCGCGAAAAATGTAGTCCGGATACTGTAATGGGGAATGATCTTTGGTCTTCTTCTTGCATCATTTACTCGGGGATTGAAGAGTTTTTCATTGACGCGATGGGCGCATTCGATCGAGCGTTCAACGAGGCGGGATGGGTGATTGCCAGACTTAGTGTTGCCTGGATAAATCGCGTGTTTCAGTGAAGAATATGGGATTTTTATAGCCAAATTTAGCAGCTGAACCCGTTCTTTCCTCTCCAATTCACCTTGAGTGAGGGTTCATCAAAGGCAGGCATCCACGTTCTCGTTCCCATCACTTCTCCTTGAGTGGCCAGTTGATAGTAGCGCGTTTCATTGGAAGTCAACCTGAAGGGGGTCTTTCATCATTCAGTCGTTAATGATCTTCATTTCGGATGCTTTCAGCGCGGAATGAAGAATGTACTCACCAAGTCTCATACAGACCGTGGAAACCCTTGCTTCTCACGGCAGCAGTCCAGTTTACCTGCAAAATTTGAGAAAAATATTTATATATATTTGATGAAAATTTTATTGTGATGTGATGCAAGCACTATTTATGCTGGATCATTTCGTTCTATTCATGTTTTATATGTATTGGTTGCCTTATTTCTTCATCCTACGCCTTCCGCCATTCAATGCGTTGTAAGTAAGTAGCGTGCCCCGTGGCATCGCCTTTGTCTTGCCTCTCCTCACCTTCAGCCAATATTCATCTCCATCCTTCATTGGTTTGTCCAACAACCACACTTTCGTTCGTTTCTCTTCATTGTAGTGCCAATAAATCGGATCGAATTTCGCCCCTCGAGTGCTCTTCAGTGAGATCTGTCGTAGGATTAATCACGGACTCGATTCATCTTAGATCTCACAAAATTGAGATTCAATCCCTCGGCGTGGATTTCCAATTGATTCGACGCTTCTCCTTCGGCTCGAAAATTGATTAAGGCACGCCCTGGGGGTTCATTCATTTGGATGCGAAAGAGGCAGGCGGGTTGATTCAATCAAATTGATTGTCCGATCATTTTCGTTATTGGTATTTTTCTGTCGTTCTGATCATATTTTCATTGTCTTCCCTCTCACCAGTGACAGTCGATCGGTCCGCCCCATTCCTTCCTCTCACTGTCACATCGATATCCACATAGTAGTGGAGAGGAACGAAGAAAGGTGCAAGACGATAGAATACGGTTCTGAAGAGGAGGCACGATAGATAGAAGTCGATCAATAGACTGACTGTCTCTTCTCCCTCTTCGGGTTCATTCCACGCGAGAAGGGTAGGTCATCCACATCCGAGTCTTCCTGAATCAGGGGCTATTGATTGGATTACTGTAGAATCCTTACGGGATGGGCTTCGCGCGGTTTGGGTAGCTTGATGTCGCCCACTTTGAGGGGACCTTCTTCCTCTTCCTTCTTGGGATCAGGAGTGATTGGATCACTTGAAGGGGTGGGATCGATTGAGACGATTGGGTCGATTGGATCAATTGGATCGATAGAAGGCGGGGCGGGATCGATGGAGGGAGGCATCGTCATTTCGTAATCGACAGGGTTCTCATTGGATTTGTCCTGATTGGGGAGGATTGTGACTGGAAGGAGGAGGGATGAGATGGGGAGAAGGAGGAGGACAAACGTGAGATGAGTGTGATGATTGAGACGAGGAAGAGGATGGCGAGTATATCGAAGACTGCGGATCGACGAATAGAGGGAGGCAAGTCCTTCCCAGAATGGGAATCCATTGGGATTGAGTGAACCATCCACCTGAAGGATCCTGTAGGGTAGGGAGAGAGAGAGCGAACCCTAGTCGACCGCTTAGAAGAAGAAGAAGGGGATGGAGTGGATGAAGAATGCATTCGCCCATTTTTTGACCATTTTAATATCGAGAGACAATGGGAAATAATCAATAATCTAAAACGTGTAATTCAATATATTAAAAAGTTAGTTTTGAACTGAAAGTTGATGACCGATTACGGTAAGCACATTTGTCAAACTTTCTCCTATTTACCGGCTCGTGATTCCGGTTTTAAAATTTAAATATTTAAAAAAATTAGTTTTAAAGTTAATTGCCCTTTTTTTAACGTTGCTGCTCGTCGTGACCACCCATTTCTACTGTGAAATGTTCACTAGGTCTGATTATTACATGATTCCCCTGACAGATCTGATGGAGGTAGATCACTCAAAGGAGCCTCGCATCGATCCCTTGACCTTTCTCCACCCTCTTCCCATCTTCCTTTCCAACCGCTGCTCTGTTCTGCTTGCTTACAGTTCCTCGTTTTGCTTTTTATTTGTTGTAAGCGTTTGTATTTAATAATTTCGTTTACTTTCAGAGTGGACTAAACTGGAGGATTTCTCCCCCTTCTGCATGCACTAACCATGGCCTTCCTACTCGTACTTCTCTTCCAACTCGTCTCTTCTCGGCCAGTACTCATCGAGCAAAGTGTGTTTCTCATTTTTATTCCTTCTTTTATTTCAAATTTGTGCTTATTTTACTTTATTTAACTGTTGAATACTAGTCGATTAGGTTCTATCGTCTCATCGCTGTGTTGTCTATCCATGTCTCACTTCTCCTTCCAGATGGGACGACGTTCTCTCTCAACGCGGGTCTGTGCGAGTCCTATTCGTGTGGGCAGGACGAGAGCAGGGGAGCCTGCACAAATCACATATTCGCCGGCCGACCTGCGCACTATTGCAAGTGAGTAGAATCAAAAAATCGAATATGAATTTGCTCCTCTCTTGCCTCAACTTGTTTCTTTTCTTCTTGCTTCTTCTTTTCTTCACACTTGCATTTTTTCACAGCCCTTTAGCATCTCGGAACTTCCTTCTCTTTGTTGCATCTTTCTTTTTGCGCGTAGTCCCAAGTCATATTGGTCAGACTACTAGTGATCGTTTTTGCCCGGTTCCCACTTGGAAGCTTAATTAAAATTGTAATTTGACACGCTCCTCTTCTACAATTATTTTAGTGTACACTACGAAACGTTATAATTGCAGGTTAATTATTTAGCATGCACAGTATTTTGGTCTATTCTTTTGGTGCTGCTTACTTTACGGGATAGTTGAGGATATTCTTTGAAACGATTTGTTTATTAACGATATAATCTTCTGGTTTCTCTTCAGATGCAATCTTCCGTTCACTGGCGTCTTCTGTGATGCTACACTCCGTCTCAACACGACACTTCCCGGTTCGCGATACTCCGAGTGTCCCTTCCCCCTCTACTGCGCCTCCGTCTACGGCAACGGAGAGTGCAACCAGGTACAGTATCCTCTTCTCGTCTACAGTAATCCCACCGTACTCCAGGAGTGCAACAGCGTCGAGTGTCTCTACGATGGATACGAGTGCCAGCTACAATCGACTTGCCCTCAGGAGGAGTACTGTAGGTGCGTATACCGTATGATTATCGATCGAGAATTACATTATCTGCAGGACCCGATTCTCGAATGGAGTTTGCGACGAGGTGTGCATGCGGGAAGAGTGCGAATTTGATGGTGGGGATTGCTTCAGCGATATGGATACGGTAAGTCAGTTGTCGATTGACGATTAGTAATCGATCCCTTCCCAGTTGCCCGGTCAGCTCCTGATTCGTCTCTCGATCACAGCAGAGGAATTCATGCGTCTCTCCCATCTTTTCCTCTTCCAACTATCGCGATTCCTCAGGTATTCTACTTTAAAAAAAGAACTGGAGACGATTGTAATTACTAATTTCCGAGGCTTTTATTCACGTTTGAAATAACAGGCATTGGAAGAAGGGGGATCGAACTTATCATCTATGTCCAATCGATCGTCCAACTATAGTCCAAACTATAGTCCAATCGATAACTGATCCTTCAGAGCTACCGTAATCGTCAGTCAAGACGCGAAAGGTCCGCTTCTCTGGAGATGGAGTACTCAAGAGGGAAGAGGCGCGCGGATTCTCAAGGGAGAGGTACGGTACTACAGTATCTATGTGGCATACAGTATCTTCGTCTCTACAGTCCCCCTCCAACTGATCCTTTCCCTCTCAGAACTCGTCGATGGGCATCGAGGTTGCCTTCTCAATCGACCTCTCTCGATGCTCTCGCGATTGTCTCGATACGATCGATCGAGTCGTGGGATTCATCGAGCAATCGATCGCTTCCAAGGTTGGTTGCTAATTAATCTAATTAACGATAATTATTGCTAATTAATCTAATCTAATTAATGCCCCATTTCAGTCATCGCCGATCAGTTCGGCCATCATTCAGTCGGTCTCCTCGTCTCCCCGATCCTCCTCTCCCTCTCTCACCCTCACCACCCATCTCTGGCTGGCAGTCGGCTCGCTCGTCCTCGTCTCTACAATTGTCATCGGTAAGTGCAATCGATACCGTAATCAATGGTGTGATACCGTAGTCTATGATAATCAATCGATAATTGCAGGTGTGATCGTGCCATTGCGGAGGACACGCAAGCGGGTGCTCGAAGCGCCCGTCTGGTTCCCGCCCTCGCTCGGTAAGGAGTGGTCTTTGGTCTTTGTAGTTTGATCCCTGATCTTTGTAGTTTGATCCTTGATCTCTAATCCTTGTCAGGTGAAGAAGCAGTCACTCTCTACCCGGCGAAGAAGCCCCGTCTCGCTCCTCTTCTCCCCTCCCAACTCCACAAGCAGGCGGAAGGAGTGGAGAGAATCACAGTGACGGTAAGCTCTCCTCATTAATTCCATTTGATGCATCTGTGAATCCCAGATTCTCCATGTAGTTTTCTGTCATGTTTCAATCAAGAATAGAGAGAGAAATGTCATGGAGCAATGGGGGTATAATGGGCAATGGGCCCGCTTGCTATGCGAGACCTGTGAACAGTATCAATTTTCTTTGTGCTACAGTACTCCTATCGCATTCCTTCCGTTCAGGACTCGTCTCAAGTGCACGCTCGCGACGCAGGAGGTCGAACTCCTCTCCTGGTGGCAATTCGGTCGGAGAGGAAGGAGGAGCCGCTGAGGGAGGCAGTGATGGAGCTGGTCAAGGCGGGAGCCGACGTCAACGCTGTCGATGGAGGTGAGGAAGGGGATACGGTAGCCAATCGATAAATGGGGTACGGTAGAGCCCTAAATCAATCGATAATCGTCAGATGGGTGGGGCGCGCTGCACCACGCCTTCCACAAGCTGCGCTCGCCCAACTTCAATCGATGGATGATTGGCTTGGTAGGTCACGAACTCATTCCTGTCAACCATTCAATTATTGATTGAAATATCGATTGATTGCAGGGCGCGAATCCGCAAGTTGTGGACGCGGCAGGTCGCTCCCTCATCCATCTCTCGACGGAGTACAACGACCTTCCCAATCTCCAGATGATCCTCCAGACGGGAGCCATTCGATTGGTGGGTGGTTACGGTAGAGTACGGTAGTTGAGGAGATTCAATCGATACTGAATCGATCATCATCCTCTTCTCAGATCGACGCTGCCGACGACTCGAATCGTCTCGCTCTCTCGATCGCCGTGGCTGACTTCTCTCTGCCCATCACTCGTTGCCTCATCGACAATGGGGCGAATATCAACTCGAATGGAGATGAGGTGAGGGTGATCTTTGATCTTTCTCGATGGTAGGGATGGATTGATCTTTCATCTCTTCTCAGCAATTCGACGTGTCCGTCCCGCATCGCTACCCGCTGCACATTGCCGTTCAGTGCAACAACAAGGACCACGTCAAGCTGCTGTTCCAGGCTGGTAAGTCAGGGGATGGGAGGGGTACGGTAGTTACAGTAGCCAGAAGTCAATAAGGAGTACTGTATCAATCAAAAAAAAATCGATCTATCGATTCCCTCCCTCAGGTGCCCTCGTGAGCGTGCGAGACAACCGGGAACGGACCGCCCTCCACTATGCCGTCATCTACTCGGATCTGCACATGTGCAGAATCGTCGTGGATGGAGGAGTACAAGTGGTACGGTAGGATACGGTAGGGGGAGGGAGTACGGTAGGGATACTTGTAGTTTGATCTCTATTGGAATACTGTCTTTTTGATACGGTAGAATTACTGCGACATACAAATATCGATTTCCTCGCAGGATGCGCAAGACGATGAGGGCAGAACAGCAGAAGACATGGCCGCAGAATGGAACATGGTTGAGGTAGGTCAAGCTCCGCCCCTCTTCCTGCCCCTCGAAGCCCCGCCCACTAATCGATAATCTCGTTTCAGATCAAGGAGTATCTCGTATCGGTGCGTGGCCAGAACGAGCCATACAGGAGGAAGAAGAAGAAGCAAGTGAAGAGATACAGTACGGATCAGGGATATGGAAGTGAGGAGAGTCAGAGGGAGGAGAAGAAGAGTGGAGAGGAGGCAGGAGAGGGAGAGAATGGTGAGTGGGGGGGGGAGACTCCGCCCACTAATCGATATTCTCTCCCTTCAGGAGCCAATGATCTATCGACGCCACTGCCTCCACTCGTCCTCTCTCCACGTGGCTCATTCGGCATTCCCAAGTGGGGAACGATGGCACAGGTAAGCGATCGATAATCCCGTTGACTACCGTACTCTGACCTACCGTATTGCAGTTGCCGATCTTCCACACGAGACCACTGATGCCCCTGACGATGATGAGCACTCCCTCGCAGACGCCCTTCCCCTCCTTCCCTTCGGTTAGTCTAGTGATCGATAATTAGATACCGTATACCAAGTGATCGATAGTTGATGCAATCAATACTCGTCTACAGTATCCTCTCCTTACCGTATCTATTGACAGGTGCTCACTCCTTCTCATCGACTTCTGAGCAGTTCTCTCTCATCGTTGCCTCCTCCCTCCTTCTACTCTTCCCCCTTCCATACTCCAATGTAGGTGACCTACCCTCTTCCCCCCACTCTCACCCATTGTATCTAACCTCCAATCTATAGAAATTAATAAGTATTGATCAGTTGTATAATAATATCCACTGTACATTCATTTCCTGTTGATCGTTGATCTCTTCTGATCATCATATTGTTATATTCTGATTATTCTGGTGACCTTTGTAACCTCGTGAGATTGTTTTGTGAGACGCAGTCTGCTAATAAGTGCCTTCCTATTATTGCCATGATTGATTGTTATCTTGCGAAGTAAATAAACTACTACTATGAGATAGTGATGATGAAAGGGTCTGGGGATGGAGATGGAAGAAGTAGAAATGGTTCAAAATTTTATCGAATAGGCGTCACTCCACAAGCTGGTTTCACACTAATTTCTTCTGTTCTGGTCACGACTGAAGTCACTTTGACTGTTGTAGACGATCTGCAGCAGTAAACCTGCAAGAAAAACTTGGCTATTCCATTTCCTCCTTGTGAGCAGTCTTCAACGATCGATGAGACACACAGAGCGAAGGTTTTCTACAGTTCCTCTATCCTTCCACCCCTTCATTAATTCGTTCTAGACTAGATACCTTGAGCACTCTCCTCCTCACACTTCTCGAGAAGAACAACAGTAGGAAGAGTGTCGAGTTAATGGCGATGAGGTTGATTGGGTAGTACTGAATGGAGATTGTAATAATGTCAAAGAATGAAGAATCTGACCAGAATAAGATGCGCATCTTTGATTGCTTCATTCTGCGTGAAGAGGGCGAATGAGCTGATCATCTGTAGAATTCCCTTGGACATTTGGGCGAATGAGCACCAGATGGAGTAGCGGACGAGCGAGAGATGAAGGGAGTGACCGCGGTTCTGGAATTACGAGGAATGGTCTGACTCTCTCATTTCGAAACACTATCTCGCCGGATAGAGAAGCGAGAGAGTACGGGAAAATGAGAGAGACAGTGCTCGGAATTCATGAAGACCGGCGTCGCCGTTGATGCCCTTACGTTCAGTTTCTGCGTCGATCTCAGTCTTCTTATCGTCAACGTCGTCAGAGTGAGAGAGGAAACAACGTAGAAACAGTAGAAGAATCCGACGAAGGTGCGGATGACCTGGGAATGAATGGGGATGATAAGCGAATCAACTGATAATCAGTGATAACCCTCTGATAGTGAGGGTCCAGATCATCAATGCATCCACGTTTGTTCTCCACGACTCCCGCGCGAATGAGGGGAGTCTGGATGAGGAAGAAGATGAGGAATTGCACTGTGAGCACGAGGCACAAACGGATCGGGGAAGACTGAAATTATCCTTTTGCAAAGCTACAAACGGAATTTAACTTGCATTCTCATCCAAATTGGCCCTTCTCAGCACGAGATATCGCTGTATCTCAATGAGGAGACAGCCAGTGACGAAGCAGAAGGAACCCAGAGTGTTGAAGAACTGAGAACAGTTGATCTTTGATCTCTAGACTCGAATCTCCCTCACTTCGAGTGACTTGTACACCCACGGGGTGTGATTGCAAATGCCGAAATCGTAGGTGGTCAGCATGTTCATGATGCCGTAGATGGCTGAAAGGGGCCATCTATCAGAAGGTTGAGTGGAATGATTTGGATGTGTTTCACCAACGACTCAAAGTGGAACTGTGCTTGGTGAAATGATTGTGCCTTGATTTGTTTTTAGACACTAAAACACAAATCTTACCAGTAACTTTATAGATAATGAAGAATGCGGTGTGATGGGATTTATCTTGGGAAGTCTGGAGAGCGACGAGCACAGCAATGTAAAATGAAGCAGAGAAGTAGTTGATGATACCGAAGATCGGCCGCACATAATCAATGCCGAGTCCAGATTCCGTTCGATTCTCTGCCATCAGAGCACTCGAGTGCCATTCTTATCGAGAACTGACTGCATTTCGTGCCCATTACTCATCCCCAACCCATCCCGCAATCATCATTCTTGGCTTTATTTCAACAAGCGAATACGCGATGACTAGAATTGGGCGGGGGGACGAGACACCGAACGGGGGGAAGGCAGAGGGAAGTCCCTGATGGGGAGGAAGAATCAGTCATGCAGGGTGCGATTCACTAATTGACGACTGACTGGGAGAATGGTGAGTACACGTGGAGGAGTGAGGAGTATGGGAGCTGGTGCGCGAGTGTACTTTACAAATTGAGATGTGTGTGCGGTAGTTGCAGTAATATGGGATCGATGGATGGCTACAGTAACCGAGATGATGCGTGAATCGATTAGGATGGATCGATATTGGGTTGAGAGGGGGAGGCACAGGGCAAGGAAGGGACGAAGAATCGAGGGGATGACCTGATGGACTGTACATGACCTACTAGAGAATGCTAGGGGGAGATATTGATTAATTGGGAAAATCAATCATCGAGGACGATCTTCTTTGGCGCGGTCGCTTTGCGTTTTCGACTGCCAGAAATCTGGAAGGGATGAATTTCACACTAAAAGCAAAGATGAAAGTCTGAAAATGACAAAGGCGAACCTCTGAATCGGTGGATGGATAGATAGAGGATGCGGACGTTGAGCTATCGGAGGAAGAGGGAGAGGAAGAGGAGGAGACGGACTGAGGGTTTTCATTCTCATCGATCGCCGACAAAGTTCTTACCGTTGGCGGCAGAGAATTGAGCGATGGAAGGAGTGAGAGGGATGTGGGCAGACGAATCTGTGAAGATTATATATTTGGAGAACCAAAAAAGTAGCTCACATTCGCATTGAGAGCCGCGACACTGATCACTTTCGCTCCTCCGCCACTCGCGAGCGTTTCTCTGAACGAATTTGTCAATTTTCTAGAAATAACACTCTTTTTTAGTGATTATAACAAAAAAATGATGATAAAGAGAAGTTGCCCAAACCTCAACTTGACTTCGTGCTTTCTCCACTCTCTGATCGAGCTTTCAGCCACATTGAATTCTCGTCCAGCCGCGCGATTTCCGGTGTTCTGCAATTTCGAAATTCTCGCCAAAATTAAAAATACAAAAAAAGCTAACCTTGGCATAGTCGATGATGTCCAGTTTCTCCTCCACTGAATACTGCTGAAATTTTTTATTATTTGAAAGACATCGCAAACTATTGAACCATTTCACTCTCTGATTTGAACCCCCGCTGAAACTCATTTCGGCCTTTGAATTGCGTGTAAATTGCGCGGCTTCATCATCATCTAACACGAATAAGTTCCCGACCCCTCGAATGGCGGCTCCCTTCACCCCCCCCCCCCTTCCCTCACTCTTTCCAATCGCATTGCCTCTTTCCACAGGTGTGCGCATAATCCAAGCGAATATTTCCGAAATTCTGTTTACTGCGCAGTCGACTTTTCGAGCGGGTGGGAACACTATCAGTAGCGGAAGAGATGAAGGCGGAGAATAATGCGATGGCAACTTCCGCAAAATTCGGAAAATCGTCCTCCTTGACTTGAAACGAACCTTGAGCGTCCTCGGTGGAGGAGTGCTCGACCTGTCTCTCCTCCTCTTCCGACTGCCCGCCTTTTCCATCGTCATCTGCAACAGATATCACATTTGATGATGAAACGGCTGCGCGAAAGAGACATGATTGGATGGAAGAGCCATGCGCGAGAGCAGGGAGAAAGTGAGGGGAGATTGAAATTCGGAATCCACGTCGGTTGCTCTTTTTCCGCCCGCAGATTTCGCCTCTCTTTTTGGTACGAGCGCGCGGCCCTTTTTCGTTCTCCCCCCATCTGCACTATTGGCTTACTCTCGCGCATGTGAAACCATGTTTAGAGGAGAAGAGGGGAGAGGGGGGGAGGGGGTTCGAGGGAAAGAGAGGAATGACCTACCAAATGAGGGGATATGGGGGAACCTGCACGAATTCGGATGGAACAATGAGACAGCACATTTTAGCAGCTAGAGAGTATGTGGAATGAAGAGAATCTCACCAATACATTTTTACTTGCAAGCAACATGGACAGAATAACACTCAGTGCGAGAAATCAGTACGTGAAATGAAGAGCCTGGAAGAGCCTACGAACCGCGCCCCGTCGTCTATTTCCACACGTCGTTTCACACTGATTCCTCTCCCCTTCCCCTCCTCTGCGCATCTCTTCTCTCCTCTCTTCGCTGATCAATCGAAATTGGCTAGAATGCGCGAGAATCGACGATACGAGAGAAGGAGAGGCAATTCTGATACACGCGCCGCTTTTTTTATTGGAAACGTGCGAGAATTCAGCCCTTTTGGCTAGGAAACTCCCAAAGCATGAGATTACTGCAGAAAACACATCCGACGAAACGTAGTGCACAGAATGATATTCGAAACCCGTCACTGTAGTGTTTCGCCTTCGTCCGATTTGTCCGCGCAGCCTCTCAATCCCCCTTCCCCCCTATCCATTCTCGCTATTTGAGCATGCATGTGTCGCGCACAGAGACAGGAAAGGCTGTGAAGGAGGGAAGGAGAGCGACCGTCTGCGTCTCTCCATTCCGCCCGCTCTCTCGCCCGCTCTGACCGACGAGGGAGTGCGGTGAAGAGTGATAGCCACCGCCTATTGCCTTCGCGCAGGCAAACGACAGACGAAAAAAACGGACGGAGGAGGGGAGGGGGAAGGGGGGCGAGGAATGGGCAACGAAGAATGAAAGGAGAGGCGAGAAAATGACTTAGCACCCGTGTCGACGAAAGGGAGGAAGGAGGAAGGCTAACGGAAGAAGAGGAATGGGGTCGGACGGATGGCTTTGAAGATGGAGGAGAGGAAGAATCGCGCGGAGGGAATACGGTAGGGTGGAACGCATATGGATGGCAGATCGGACTAGTCCGTATTGATGAGGGGAAAAGGATGATGTGAAACATAGGAATGAAGGGGATTTGCTGATAACTCGCGCTCGTCTTTTTTCTGCATCTTGCGGAAAATGCCTTCAGAATCCTCAACGGGTCGTCATCTTCCATGAACATCCTCTAAAACGCCTTCTCGGGGCTAAAAGAGGGGGCAGGCCAGCTCTTCTCGTCTGTATGAGTGTGTGTATACATTAGCATGAGGAGGAGGAAGAGAGGCGCGCGGTTCGTCACTCTGACCGAGAGATAGCAAGGGAAATGGAGAGAGGGGGCTGCGCAGTAGTAAGTCGCCCTCGACGAAGAGAGGGACGAGCATATGGGGGACACAGGCAAAATATGATTTGCGCCCTCGCCCCTCTGACACTCGACGAGGGGCGGAGGGAGTAGTGATAGTGGTCAGAGATCACGGCTACTGGTACTGTTGTTGCAGTTCGGAATAGCACACGATTCTACTGTGAGATGTCTATTCTACATCGAAGCGCGATAGGATAGGTTTCAGACATGTAGTTATTCTGATTCCGTGGACAAATGTGAAGGGATACGTTTCAAGCACGATCTATGTTCACTAACGCAGTAGTTTTGATTCAGAGGATAAATTATAAGTTACAAGTTTCGGCGCATGGATGAATACCCTCAGATGTCGTCATCGTCGAGGGGCGGAAAGTGCCATTCTCGTTCCTTTTCAATCGCGCAGGCGCCATTTCTCCCCCCTTCTCTTCATGGTCGACCGTATCGTTACGCGCACCCCAACAATGGGGGGAAGAACGCGTTAGGGACGAGCGACGATGAGGGTAAACTAGCGCCATGAGTTGGGGTAGATCACTACAGTATCCCGCAATGCGCGACACAATGACTGAGCAGATTAGCTACCGTAACCAGCCTATTTGTGCGTGCGTGCGCAATCGCGTGTGTGCGGGACGGCCCGACGCCTTTCGCTAATCGTCGTCGCTGTAGGAAAAAGTCGTCGTCTTCGTCGGCTTTTCTTTTCTTTCCCCCTTCCCCCTCCTTTGAGAGCATGCGCAAGGGGCCAGAGGAGATAATGAGAGAAGGAAGGAGGAGGGGAGGATGGGGGAATGGACGGGGGCGAGGGGTTCACTGTAGGAAATGAGAAGATGGTCTTTGGTCTCGCATGGAGTTGGGAAGAAGTTGCCTTTCTGACACCCCTAATTGAGGGTAACGAGACTGCGCAGGGTGCTAACGACGCTAAGTGACATCGGAAGAAGGGTTGTAAAAGCGAAGCGCTCTCTACATTTCGCGCACTTTTTCAGAATGATTAGACAGCGCAGAATGAATCGGAAGCAAGCTCTACTTTCCGAGTACTTGGTGGGTCGGTTACTTCCAAGTAAGTGAAGCGAGTAAAGGGGGGTGAAATCAGCCACAGGTGCGTCGTCGTTTCCTTCCCCCGCGCGAGAGAAGGAGAGAGATCTCTCAACGATGGCGTCGGCCGCCAAATTGGAATGGAATTGCGCGAAAATGTCGTAAAGTTGCGCAGCATTACCGGAGCGATAAGATGGGATTGCCTAGTGATGACACAATGCTTTCTACATGGCAGTTTCCCCTCAGATGTGAGTGGGAGACATGCAAATAACGTACAGAAAGGCGCCGAAAAGTGCGCGCAAGCCGTTTTTCCTCTGGTCGTGGCTCGTTTCGTGAAGAAGTGATGAAGGAAGGGGGAGATGATGGGAGAAGATAGGAGAGGGAGAGGCGAGAAAAGTCAGTTGGCGATTGGGAGGAAAAACAGTTCGACTGAGATGGTGAGTGAAATTAGGTAGAAATACAATGAGCAAATTCGGATATGTTTCACGGTAAGTTCAACTGGCCTGTTTCGGGTGTTATAGCAATGAACCCTATAAGCACAAAGCTATTTCATCGGAATCAGACGGAAGATGTATCAGAAGTGGAGATAAGAGTGGAGTAAACGGGGGGAAAGGCGGGGGGAATGATCCCCCTCTCCTTCCTCCTGCGCAAGTTACAACGGGAGAAGTCAGGCGGGAGGAGGGACTGAGAGAGAAGAGTGATCGGAGCTGCCCCACCTCTACTACTACTGCAATCAGGAGATAGACGACTACCGTACCCCGATACCGTACTCCGATCGAGCAGTATCCGATTGGAAACTGATTCTCTATACGGTAGGAGTACGATCCGGTGGAAAGAAGTTATGCGCGAGACAGAAAAACGGTTGGTAATGGTGGGCCCACTCGACATAAGCCTGTCGCCGATTCTCTCTTCTCCTCTTCCTCTTTTCCCCGACGGCGCCTCTCACAACTAATAAACTTTGCGCAGCTCAGAGAGCTAAGAGGAGGCTAAGAGCAAAAAGCATCAGCGCATGTGTGCGTGGAGTGCGTCTAATGGACGAGGAATCCCAGGTGGTGTGGTGGGGGTACGGTAGTGGAGGAGTGGGAGCAACTGCGCACCAGGACGAATTCACTTACTGAGTAGTGGGCGAGGGGTGGCGTCCCCCTCTCCTCCCTCGGTCTCTGGAGAGTTGAGAGGGGCTTTGATCTAATCAACGAAAGAATACTTGGGAGCTGCGTTGCGCTGTTCACTCGCGCACTAGTTACCAATCAGAAGGAGAGGGTCTCTGGAGGGAAGTACGCTCATCGACGACTACAGTATCTACCGTAATCAGAATGACTATCGCAGACTGACGTCGACGTTGAGAAACCCAGGCCCAAACCGTCCTCCTCTCTCCGCCCGACTGCTACTAAATCCTTCTCTAGGCGTGTGGAACCAGAAGGGAGGACGGGGGGTCGGTCGAGGTGGCTGAGTGGAAAATAGGGTCTGCCTCTCCCTCCTTCTCTCCCCACTTTTTCGCGCCCCCCTGCGCAACAATCGGCAGTCTCGTGGAAGAAACGAAAGGGGGACCCTAACAGAGACAGGAAATGGAGACTACGAGCAGCGAAGTCAGAAGGAGAGGGAGGAGGGAGTACGGTAGGGAGGGGCGTACGGTAGACATTTTGAAGTGAATAAATGAGCACAAGCGAATAAACAACAAATTAGACGTCCAAAATACATTACAAAATCGATTTTCAGAACAGCAAAGAGTGCGCATCCTTTCATTCCTTCACCTCCTCCTCCTCTGATCGTTATCAACTTCTCTCCTTCTCCTCAACACGAAACACTCGATTCGCCCCCGTTTTTCACTCGATCAAAACGAGAGCAGCAAAATGGTATTCATAAAAAGGAGAGATGCGCAGAGGAGATTGCAGTGATGATGCGATACTGCGATAATCCTACATTTCGAAGACTGATTCGACGTTAATTTCGAAATGCTTCAGATCTTTACTGATGCATAGATAGGGGCCGCAAGCTCCGCCCACTTTCCCTAGACACGATTTCACCAAAAAGGCGAGACGAGAGAGCACAGTCGTAATTCGCAATGAAATCGGTCGACCAAATGCTTGTTCGGTAGCTATCCCCCTTATCTATCACCTCCCAGATGCGCAACATGAACTTTCATATTTGAGTAGGTCAAAAATAGCATTGAAAACTTAAATGTGGTGTTTTGGACACTTGTAGTGTGAGCACAAAGTTGCGCAAACCATATATGACTAATTAGAATATTCCAGGATTTTTGGACATTTTTTCAGATTTTTATCTTGTTGCCCCGAGGTGTGCTCGATCCGCGGGGAGAGGGGAGCGAGAGAGCGGGGGGAGGGAGAGAGACACGTGAGAGAGAGGCTCCGCCCCCTTCCCTGTCCCTCTCACTTTCCCCTCTCGTCCGGTGTGCCTTCCGCGCGTGGTTTTCGGAGCCTAACTTTTGTTCTAGATGAGATATTGACAAAAGCTAAAAAGGATAATGTTATTGGGTCCCTGAGGAACAGTTCGAACACACTTTTGGGCCCATAGCGAAAAATCGACTATGTACGTTGCGGCCCCTATGCATAGACTTTGAAAAGCAACTAAGCAGCATGTTGCGCAATAGGGAAATGAACAGCGCTTTTTCACGAGAGAGAACGTAGAATGAGGAGCGCGAGGAGTAATTTCCCTATTATACAACATGTTGTCGAGTCCTATTTTCAAAAGCAGCCTGAGCGAAGCGCTGATTCTCGCAGTGACAGCTGCTGCTTACTCTCATTTCCTCGCACAGCTCTGCATCTCTCCATTCAGTACGCTCTCTCGCTCTGTCTAACCGACAAGAGTGCAGGCGAAATGAAGAGGACGACAACCCTCGTCTCTCGCGCGCGCATGATCATAATTCACGGGCCGATTTCGAGCGAGCGAGGTGAGAATGAGGGAGGGGATCGATTGGGTTTGGAAGTGGGAACCAGGATCACATTGAACACCAGTTGAACCAACACTAAATATGCCATGGGTGAAACATATTTCAAACGTGAACAGAAAATGAGCACAGTGCAAAATGATGGGCGAATTCACATGACAGATAAAGTATTTTGAACAGGATAAATGGCGATCAGCAGATACGATTCAGAATCTCTCAACTGCCGTCATCGACGACTATTTGTCGATGGTTGAGATTGCGAGTCGACTCGAGTCGTCGGAGGGGGGCGCAAGTTGACAGAAGTCTCCCCCCCCTCCTCTCCCCCTTCCTCCTCCTCCTCCTCCCTTACCTCTAAACTGCGCCCCTCTCTCAAGTCTCTCTTCTTGATGTTGTGTAACGCGGGCCGCGCGAGACGAGAGGAGACTGCGGCCTCGACTCATTCACGAAGGATGACGACCAGAGGGACTGAGCGGAGGTGATTAGGGGGTGCGAAATGGGAGGACATCGATATAAAAGTTATGATAACATCTCTTATCACAAAAAATGAAGAAGGTGAACAAATGTTCTCCACAGTCGACACACGAAGGAAAATTGCCCAATCAGCTGATCGCTGGATTTCAAGTTGTTCTTATTCACTGAGGTCTGAAATCAATTGACATTTCATCTCGAGGCATCTGAATTCTCCTTTTCAGAACTTCTTGGAACCAAGTGGCCGTTTAGATAGTTTTCACGTAATCTCGAATGATTTGAATGATTTGTTTGAAAATTATTGCAATTCACAATAATGTTCTGATGTGAATGATCATTAAAATAATGTTATTTAAAAGTATGAGGAAGAAAAGGAAGATAAATTTTTCGATTTATTTCTGTGTGTTCTGTTTCACCTGTTCCGATGTGTTTCACAAAAAATGTAAAAGATTAGAAACTCTTTTGATGTAATGTGTCTGCGGATGGCAATTCGAATAATCTTCTTGTCTTCAGTAAAAGTGGTTATCTAAATAATTGTTCTTTATCCTGGATAGAAAAGTGAGTGAGAGACAGAGGAAAAGGACAGAATCGAATGACGAAGATTACGCAAGAATCCTTTCTCCCCGAGAGAAGAAACGAAGTGAATAATCGGTCAAAAAGGGCTTAGGAAATGAGGTACTCTCCTCTCATCGCACACGCTCTCGCAGTCAGAGACGACGAGAGAGCACGAAAAGATGGAGACCCAGGGAAAGCTACTCTACGTAGACGACTACGTTGTTCATTAGCGAAGGGGGATTACGGTAGGATGGCCGGGTACGGTAGGTCACTGCATCGATGGGGCAGCGTTGGGGTCGGCCGAGCCGTTGGCTGGCGCTCCCTCAGCCGGTGCTGCGTTCTGCAAATAATCGATTATTATTACAAAATTATTAAATTAATATTTTTTAATAAATAATAAACGCTTACAGGGTCGACGTTGTTGTGCCCAGGAATGATCTTGCCTACAGCCTGAGTTGCCTGCGAGGCCAGTCCCTTGGTCGCATCAGCTGAATGGATAAGGTTATTTTCGAAATGAATCAAAACGTGATGCAATCCTATTGCTTTCTACACCATTTCTTCATTCTTCTCTGTTTATCTCCCGAATCGGCGCTTGTTTTCAGAAGAGAAAGTTGTCGCATTTCGCTCGTTCCTCTCTCTCTCTGGGCCAGCAATAAACCGCTTGCTTGCTTTTTGTTGCCGCTCTCTCCGAAATTCGTATTTACACAGATGGTGTATTATTGGGAATTGACAGAATCGCCGAGCGCCTACAGGAAATAGCGCGGAATTCGGCGCATTTGGGAAATGCCAGAACGTCACGCACCGGCGGCCGACGCGAGGTCCTTGGTCTTGTTGAAGATTCCCTCGAAGGCGGATTTCTGAAATGCATTCGGGGTCAAACTCCAGTCTAGTCTCGAACGTCGAATGACCTTAGACAAGGGAAGGAATCCCATCCAGCATGCTCCAATCCGTGTTTCCCTCCAGCAGCAGCCCCCCTCTCTCTTATTGCATTATCCCATTCCCCCCTCTGGCTCCTCTCATTTCCTCAATGCCCATCCCATCCCCGAATACGAACGATTTTCGAAATATCGACCCTAGAAGGAGGGGAAGACCTCATTAGAAGCGCTCGGAAAATGGATGGCCCGTCAAATTGAAGAAAAGAGAGATGATGGAGAGTGCATGGTTGCGGGCAATCAACAAATTTGAGTGAAGCCATGAGTTGAGAGAATTTAGTAGGGCTTCCATGCATATTTCTGTGCTGAAGATGACGATCTAGTGTTTCGAAATACGGAATTTTGCTCATTTTGAGATGTGTCTGTTATGTGATGCAGGAGGGACTCATCAAGCGCCTCCCTTCACATCCATCCATCTCCGAATGAGAAGACTCTCTCCCATTCACACACTCTCTCATCGATCAGACAGAGGAAAGAGAGAGAACCTTCCTCTTCATCCTCGTCTTTCCTCCAATATTCAGCAGCTCTTGAAGGGAAGAAAAGGAAAGAAGAGAACCCATTGATTCGACAGCCTCTTCTGAGGAGGAGAAAGGCCCTCTCGAAAGGGTAAAGGAACAAGAGAGATGTTCTTTAAAACTCTCCTCGTTCCGCACAGTCTCTCGCCTTTGAAAAGAAATGAGGAATGGAAGTCTTGAAAGAGACTGATTCCGGAGGAAGGAAGGGCTCAAGGGAACGAATGAGGGTGGGGGGAAGTTTCTCTCTTCTCTTTCTGCGGATTAAATTAGAGAACCCAGTCTGGAGCCTAACATCATTCACAGTGCATTCGAGCGTGAAGTCTGTTATTGGATCCAGAAAGCAGTGGGAAATGCGAGCAAGAGTTTTCTGGATGAAAGCGTGAAGGAAATGAGGGTTTGCGCGAGATTTATTGGCTTTTTTGCCTCGTTTTTGCCTACTTCAGTCCTGGAAAGACTCTCCTCAACTACTCTCTCCTCTTCTCTAGCTGACGAGAGACAAAGGGAAATGAAGAGAGACAATGGAAATGACGCGAGGTCTTGGCGTCATATTTCGTGTGTGTTGTGCAGGATTGGAAGGAATGGAAGGAAGAATGGGAGAGAGATAGGTTTCGGAAGAGATTGAAGGTTAATAATCGAGAAATTTGCGATGAATTCGTCACTTCAATGCTTCTTCTTCATCGAAAGAAGTGCCTAATCCCTCCCCATCCATCTATTCGCTCCTTCAAATTATTCAGTCAGCCTCACGTCTTTTCCCTCCTTTTCCAGTTGGAAAGGCTCTACTCAGGCCAATTTTCTCCCTTCACTCGCAGCTTGCATCCACAAATATCCTAGATTCAACTAAAATAATCCCTGCGCGAGGGCTTCGCTATCTATAGCCGAGGATAAAGTAAGATGCGACTACCGTATCCCAGGAAACTAGGTCAGTTCGGTAGGTCAGATAGGTGATTCGCGCGCGGGAAAGGCGTAAATAGAACTCACCGCTGCGTCAGCCATTTCTGTAGAGGAGGAAGAGGAGGAGGATGCAGGGACGAAGTATGGAGGAAAGAAGGAAGAAGAGAAGAGAAAGGAGGGGAGGAATCGATGACCCCGCCCCCTTCTAGGGGAGAGGATGAAGGAAGAAGAGAAGAGTGAAGGGTCTCTGGATATTGGAGAGTGGAGGAGGGGGGGGGGAGAAAGTCAGTTAGCGATGCATAGACTGTAGGCATGTGAGACACTTGAGACGTTCAGAGAGAAGTGTCAAAGATCAAATGGAAAACAATAAATAATTAAATAACTAATTTTTTTGGGATTGGAATCCCCTCATTCTCGTCTTACCCGCTCGTTGTACTCGGTTGGTCCGAATCTGATTGGATAACTCGATCAGATGATCAAGCATCCAGGCGATGTCTCCTTCACTGAGAGGAAGATTGTGAGTGATCTTTGATTTTTCTTTTTTCCGCTCCACAGCCCTAACCCCCGGCAGGATTGAAAACTTGACATATCTGATCTTTGATCTCTCACCCCTTCACTTCTCTTCAGACGGACTACTTCCCTATGCCGGGCATCTCCCTCATCCTCGCTTCTCTCATCTGGATCGTCTTCTCCTTCTACTTCGTCGCCATGCTCAAGGATCACTGCCATAGGTACGGTAGATTGATTGACACGAGCGATCGTGAACTGACTTGAATTGATAGGCACGATTCAAGAATGGTAAAGGATCTCTGCAGCAGTTATCCTGCTAGGAAGGGTCACAGGGTGCCCTGCTAGGAAAGAAATACCAGTAATAGAGCCGACAATGACAGTGACAGTGAGAATAGCGCATTTCAGAGTGAAAGAGCTGCGTCGACTGGCGGCGATTCCCAATCGGAAGCCCGTGAAGGCCGAAGCAGTGGACAAGCAGATCTCATTGAGGAACTCACTCAGGAATCCCCTGCTACCGCCAAAGGAGGAGAAGGTCAGAGATGGCCCGTACCTTAGGAAGAGAGGCTCAAAAGAGAACCTGGCCGAGACAGGGATGCAACTGACAGATTTACTGGAAAGATGTGTACTGAGTGCTCTCGGTTTGATGTTTCAGCTTGAGTGCCTTGCATTTTTACAGAAGGAAGTGAAGGGCTCCAAGGAGAATCTCTCGAAGGAGGGCATCAATTCGCCTCATGAGAAGGTTATTTTCGAAAATATTATTGACAATAACAACAGAAAATTCTCAGCTATCAGCTGAGAAAACGGACAAGACGGACAAGAATGCGAATCCGAGTGCGTTTCAGAGGGATTATGAAAAAAGTACAAACGAAAAGAGTGTATTCAGGTGCGGAAACGGCCACAACATCGAAGGAAGTGGTCAAGAAAGAGGCCGAGGAGACCGGAGGAGACATCAAAGCGTCCGCTGAGATGACCAAACGTGAGCCTCAATGAGCTGTTGAAAGATCAAAGATCAACTCATTTCAGCAGACAAGGCCTCGCCCTCGGCAGAGATCATCAGCCCTTCTGCGGAGGCAATCAATATTGGTGATTATTCATTTTAATTTTTAAAATGATTTATTTAATTTAGAAACGGGCTCGGGCGGACTGAAACCCTCATCGGAGCTGCCCAAGGGTGAGTGGTGATTCCCAGATTGATCTTTGATCTCTGTCTTGCAGAACCCAAGTCCGACAATGTTGCGCTGACGTTCAGCGAGATGATGAAGAAAGGTTCGAGAAATACACATTTTTTTCGAAATTGAATCAAATATTGCAGAGCGAAAGCAGTCGGCGGAGCGGTTCAACGGTAAATGAGAGCCGGATTTTCTCTCAGGACCGTCAATAAGTCTTCAGATACTCCGGAAGATCGTGCGAAGCAGGCGAAAGCGCAGAAGACGTGGCAGCAAGTTGGCAGCAAGCAGAAGAGAAGTAAGACCATTATTTATCTTCGATCTTTCTCCTTTGATTTTCGAAATAGAGCAATTGTTTCTTCATACTATGTAGAAAACTAGGAGCGATTACATGGATGAAGACTGATTGTTCGAATAATTCAGGCGCCGAGATAATCGAGGAGAATTGGCGACGGGAGAACCTCGGAGGAAAGATGCCCACTGCTGCTAAGGGTGAGGAGCAGAATGATCTTTGTTCTTTCCTCGTCCCTAAAATTAGTAAAATGGTTGCAGAGCTGAGCAAGGAACCGGCGCAGCCCCAGAAGAAGGCAGAAAGATGCGCCTCCTCGGAGAATATCGTCGGTAGGTCACGTGGCTGACTATCGATTAGTTGGAGGCATCTGAAATCCCTGACGTCCCTTCTTCAGTGACGGCGTCTGCTGAGAACATGTGAGAAGCGCTAATCGAAGATCAAAGATCAATCTGAATCATCAACGAAATTCCGAATAAAACTCAGTGCAAGAACACAATTACTCTTTTTCGTAAATTTCCTGAAAATACTAGCTACGTACTCTTCTGTAGTGCACTGTAGTTTGAACTTATCCCATCTTGTCTTCATTCACTACTCTCGATCCATGTTGTCCACTACTCCGTACCTCGTCCTCAAACCGACACTGAATGGTGCAGTTCTTATCACAGAGAGATAACTGATAGGGGAGAGGGAGGAGAAAGAGGGGGACGAGAGAAGGAGAGTAATCAACCACACTCGACCCCCTCTTCGGTCACTGTTCTCTACTCGATCCTGAGATGCTGCTACCAAAGGAGCCCAAGACGGGGTTCAATATTCACTGGTATTGCTCATTCACGTGCATCACGATAATGCAGTTTTCAGTGCTGAACCAATCGAGAAAGTGTTCATTCTCTTTCGACTTCTGCTGATCTCATTATGGGTAAAATTTTCGATTAACCTGCTCATATTATATTTTCCTCAGTACTCAGATCTTTTCGTAGAATGATTGAAACTCACTCGAATCTTCCTCCAATCATGGGATATTGGGAACGTACTCTACTCTAATACATTCAGGAATGCGTAGTGGCCGTGGTGTCTAACGTGGCTCCGATCGGCTGGTGCCCCTACAAGAGTATTGATGGACAGGTATGAATTCCCTGACTTAACTTCGAAGAGCAATTTTAACTCGTATACGAAAATAGTTTGCTCGATATGGTCCGTATTTTGCCAATCAGGAGAATGTGGAGCAAACTTTGATTCTTCCTTGTTTACCATAAAATTTGCTGTTCAGCCGAAATTTTGCCGCGAGGCAGTTGATAAGTGAGCAGAGAACACGATAACAGGGTAGTTGATTGATTAGGCGATACGAGAATCATAATAGATTTCGTCAATAATCACGATAACAGGAAAATAGATCTGATCAATATTCCGAAAACAATATTGAAAACGCGTTCTCTGTAAGAATAGGAGAGGGGTGGCACAAGGATTTAAAATGGTCGGATTGAGCTGAAATTTTTTGTGGGATGTTCCTATGGGTCGGGTAGGCTTCCACCAAAATTTTAGGTCAATCGATCAACTTTTTGACCTACCAAAAAATTTCACATTTTGCCCTCATGCAGCACACCATTCGATAGAGCATCAGAAGTTATGTCTAAGGCTATTTTTTCGTCCATTTGGGATGAAATGTGCATGAGTTATGCATGAAAAAGTGCAATTTTGAGAGGTTTTTGATTTTTTTGATGTTGAAGATCTCATTTGCACCGGCTAATCTTTTGCTCATTCGATGCGCCTTACTTTTGCGCATTTTTTAGTATTTTTCAAGTGTTGAATTTCGGGGACCAAAGTTGCCATTTTTCACGTTTTCTAGCACGCAAT
>LS573881.1:207220-222748 GCA_900490775.1 Pristionchus maxplancki | reverse complement strand
AATGACCAAGGCGCGTCGAATAAGCATAAAATCGGTCTGGACTAACGCCATCTTCACGTATTAATAAATTGAAAACCTCTCATAAATGGACATTTTCATGCATAACTCATGCAAATTTAATCCAAAGTGGACGAAAATATAGCTTTAGGCATAACTTTTGATGCTCTATCGATCTATGTACCACACATGACATAATAATTAGTTTTATTTTTCGTCCTTGGTAGGTCAAAAAGTGGAGCGATCGCTCTAAAAATTTGGTGGAATCATATCCTACCCATAGGAACTTCCCACAAAAAATTTCAGCTCGATCCGACCATTTTGAATCCTTGTGCCACCCTCTAAGGGCGGCCATCCCGCTCTTACAGAGAACGCGTTTTAAGTTTTATCTCCACTCAGATGTCTAGTAGGGATGGCAAGTGAAGAGTTTTCAAAAAGCGATTTTGATTGTATAAAATCCAGGACCACTCGAATGTGAGCAAATTCGAAGGAATAATGTAAAGACACAATGGTGGCTCTATCCTAACATAAATTTAATGGAGTAACATGCCTCATTTGCATAATGGGTCAGAAAAACGAAAAATCGAAGAAAACACGCACTCACTTTGTCACTTTGTCCCCTCTCTATCTCCTCTCCCTCTCCCCCTCATTCTTCCTCTCTCCAACCACTAGGAACGGGCAAACCTCACTCATTTGCCTCAGTCTTACCCGATCGTCGTGGTTGGAGAGAGGAAGAATGAGGGGGAGAGGGAGAGGAGAAAGAGAGGGGACAAAGTGACCCATCAAATTGACCAATCATTTTGACCCCCCTAAACTGACCCCCCAAAATGATCAATGTGCGACACTGAAGGCAGCATAAATGAAGAGTTTTTGAATTAACCTGAAAAACGTGAACATTTTTGCCCGTTAAAAAGCGGAATGGGAGCTCAGATGGTTTTCGAAACTATTGGAATCAACTCTTCGCTATGTCTGTCATCTCATTATCATACTACGCTGCTCAACTGACTATCAAAAACGTGCAAATTGCTCTTCACTTGTCATCCCTAATGTCTACTCCATGGTCCGATTTCATCTTCGCTGCCCTTCGCGACATATTCTAGTTTTAAAAGCTCGAAGACGTGAAAAAAAGAGTAATATTTCATGTATGAAGAGTGGTTTGGAATAGATGAGATGCAGTGGCTGGGTTTAGTGCCAACATTAGACTGATGAAACATGCTCATCTTTTGAAAATTAAATGCTTCAGTTCTGCCTAGTGATCGTGTTTCGGAACGGTCACATAAAGCCCAATTGTTGTTTCGTTTTTGTTCTCCCCTTGCCCAGGATTAACTATGCGCACAATTCCAAAAAGTGGGGGAGAGGAGTCGTAAACCTCGCAATAAGAGAAGACTCAGTGGAACAAAACAACGGGGGAAGAAGGAGCCGTTCGAAAACAAATGAGTTCAAGTGTGTCCCTCGCTTCTGCTGACCTCCTCTCTTGCATCAGAGGGGCGTTGTTTTCCACCTCGTCAGTTGGTGAGATTCGACTCTCTCCCTCTTCCCTCCACTCATTTCTCCCCCCGGATCCCAGTTGTTGTTCAATCTCGCGTGTCTCTTTGGTAGATTATTCATTGAACATTTCCTTCGCGCACGGAACGTACGCTATCTGATACTGGTCACCTCGAGTTTCGCCAAAGACTATTTCCTCCCAAAATTCTCATTTCCCGCTGTTCTTCTAACTCTAGACTCTCGTCTCTCTCCTTCTGGTGCAGACTGCACTTCTGCCATCTCGCAGATTGTGCCCCAGGACGAAATATTCTGCGCGATTCTTCTAGTGTGCACTCATTGCAGCAATGGATGATCCTTCTTCAAATAAGACCTTCGAGCAACAACCATTCGGACATAAACATCTCGAGCAAATGGAGCAATACAGAGGTTCTCCCTTCATTCAGGCGGGTTCCGTTCTATTTCATCCCATATTTTCGATCCCCGATAATCTTTTCCGAGTGAATGAGTAATCGTTTGTTGTTTCCAGCACATTATTGAACCGGGAAACACACTGAACATTGTCGTGTTTGGAGAGGACGAAGTGGACGCGGGAAGTTCATCGACGATGTCGGCGTCTGCTTCTGATACTCCTCCTTCCATGCCCGCGACGTCTTCCAATCAGCTGGTCATCCCTTCTACTTCAACGGTACTTTCTATGCTCTTTTCTTTTTCGCTTTGCATTTTTTCTAAAAGAAGCAAAAAGGAGGATCTAGAAGATTATAATTTGCGTTAGTCCTAATTAACTTTTTCGTTCAGGGGAAGGGTTCTCGCTCGAAGAAAAGCCGTCGAAGGATGGAAGAAAAGAGTAGTTCGAGCACTATTTCAAGGACGCCCAAGTCTGCGCTGAGTGAAAGAGGTATGCATACTCATTTTTAATATCGAACACACGCGTATTCTACCCCTTTCGTTTCGTTGCAATGTTTCGCGATGTCATCCATTTCTTTTCACGAACAAAGCCGTTTTCTGTTCGTGAATGTATTATCAAAACGTTTTGTTACCACCAGCAGATCATTGCTTTTCCAGATCGTCTATTACTGAAATCTCTGAAGAGCATACGAAGGCGAGTGCGGGAGACGAAAGAGCTTGTGTACAGGGGAGAACTGCTCCCATCTTCAAATGGAACTGTACCGGCAATGGACGAGAAGCCACCCGTTGAATGGATCCGGCACCAAGAAGCGAGGTACACAAAACAATCCAATTCTAGCACAGTTCATGTTATTAATTATTAGGCGACCAAAGCGCGCGAAGTATTGACTTACCCTGAGTGTTTGCTTTTGTTCATTTCTGATCCGAGGTCAACTAGGAAAACAAGCAGAGAGAAAACAAATATTGTTCTAAAAGTGAACGGTGCAGTGAGTACAATAGCATTACAATTGCGTTTGAAAGAATCGAAAAGCTCAGGTATAAAATTAGTAACAATTTCAGGGAATCATTCATCCATTATTTCACGTTTCTCTACGCATTTGTTGTGTTAATCTATCTAATCGTTGAAGAAGCGACGCATGAAGAATATACTGGAGATTATGTGAGTTATGGGAAAGAACTAGACTGCTACTCAATAAAACTGCTGAACATAGAAAAAATAGAAAGCTTTCAGCCAGTGGGCGTTCTCTTCCACTGCTACATGTATGGTGTCGCCATCAATTTCCTTTGCTACGTTCATCTTTTCGTCATCAATCCGAGCATGGTCAATCGAATTCTTTCGTTCATATCAAAACAAGGATGGTGGAGGGATGCTGAGGTTAGTATGGGAATATAGTAGACCGGGCATGGCCAAAGATGGGAAGGATCAGAGCATTTCCATAGAATGAATCCCCTTGCAGAGATTCACAATTATTCCGGCGAGTCAAACAGCAGAGCCAGTTAGCACGATTTTCTTGAGGATAGGAACATTATGTTAGTTGCTAAGATCAATGGTCCAAAAAAGGTGCTTTCTTTTAGTGTTCGGGTGTGCTGGTGTCGTGTTATACGGCCTTGAACAATACCTGCTATTCGAAGTTAGTTTTCCTCACTCAGTCACTACTTTTATCAGGCAAGGCTATTTTCAGGAAAGAATGAACATTCCGTATTTCAAAATCTCCGTTTGTGAGAATCTTCACGGCGCTGTGTTTGTCCTCATGCAACTGCACTTTCTTAACGTCAATTACAAGGTTTGTGATAGTAAGAAACAAGCGTTCATCAAGTGTTTGTAGGTTCTCGTCCAAACGTCTCGTAATATCTGTCGCTTTGGTTTCATGCACTGTTTCGCTGTAAATATCTGGCTCTGGTACAGATTCGCCCAAGCGAAGGCTTCCAAGACGCTGAAGAAGGTGTCCATCTTTATAATTTCCCCTCTATTTAGTTCCATAGCATCTTCTGATTTGGTGAATTGCACATTGCAGCAGATCATCAATGAGCAATCAAAGAAGTTTGCTGATGATATTCAGCCGACAGATTTGCCATCAAATTGGACTGTAACTCCTTCTGCCACTCAGACTTCGACGATTAGTTGGGCTGAAGCGTATTTGGAAACGAAGAGTTCAGTTCCAGCAGTGGAGTAAGCCGCCATTTATTTCCATTTTGACGTTTGTTTCTCAGACATTTTGGATATCTCGCATCTTTCCTGAATACTTGCCTTATCGAATATACCGTGATCGGAGCAACAGTCATGTTTGTGTTCTGGATTCGAGTAAGGCTAATTAGATGGGGTTTTTAATAATCAATAATTGCAGCTCGATCCCTCTTATCCGGTACGATTACGCGGAGAGAAGAATTCTCACCGCTTCGACTTCGGGTTTGCCCGTCATTCTTGGAAAAGATAGTTAATTTATCATTCAGTTCCTCTCGCAACGGCTTCTTTCTTGGCGTTGTCCTCTTCATTTGCGGAGCAGTTCTGTGTGGAGTCTACGCAAGTTTGCGATTCTTCATTTTGATTATGATTATTTGACTAGTCATGGTCAAATGTCTTTCTATTCTAGGTGCTATCATCGATCACGATCACTCCTTCCTGCTTCTGGGCGCTTTCGAGTGTCTCGCTTACTGCAGCTGCATACTTGCTGTTATTGCTGCCATGATTTTGTCAGTTTCACGTTTCTAGATCCGATCCTGATTCTCCGTTTCAGCATGCGCTCGCTCGTCCTCTCTTCCCATGGACACAGTGAAGCAATCGATCTGTATCTTCTCTTCGAGGGATTCTGTGGAGAAGCCTTCTGGTGCAGTGCGGAGTTAGCTCGCTTTATAGATGTTGGAGGTGAGCAATTCATTTTTTAAATCGAGTTTCGAGCGACCCATCAAACCTTTTGAAGGCGACGTCACCATCTTCGCTGTCGTTGCCCTTCGTCTTGCTCATGTTTTCATGCAGACTTGGTTCATTCTCACAGCATTCAAGTGAGTTTTGAATTCTTTGCAACAAACGCGGAATTAATTAATTGGCTCTGTTCCAATAAAGAGGTCCCATGGCAATAAAGAGGTCCCAAAAAAATAAAGAGGTCCCAAAAATAATGAACAGGTCCCAGAACAATTAAGAGGTCCCAAAAAAATTAAGAGGTCCCAAAATAATAAAGAGGTCCCAGTTAATTAAGAGGTCCCAAACCAATCGTGGCAATTAAGAGGTCCCAAACCAAATGTGATAATTAAGAGGTCCCATGGCGATTAAGATGTCCCATGGCGATTAAGAGGTTCCATGGCGATTAAGAGGTCCCGCAATGATTGCTCATTGGTCTCTGTTGTAGAAGACGGGTCCCTTGAAAATAGAAAGGTCCCTAAAAAGAGCACCATAAATTGAAATGTCCCAAAACGGAAATAAATAACGGAAAACAATCGAACTTTACAAAATATTAAAAAAATTACAAAATATCTCCTTGCATACAGATAAGCCTATGAGAGGCTAAGGCAGTGAGGCCAAGACTAAGCCTAAGCCTAAGAAATCTATGAATGAGATTCCTAACCATCCATGTCCTAGGATTCTATGTATTTGGAAGGACTCGAGGACGAATCCTAGGACATGGGGATGGTTTAGAATCTCATTCATAGATTGCTTAGGCTTAGGCTTAGTCTTAGCCTCATTGCATTAGCCTGTCGCAAGGCACAATCTGCAATCATTGTGGGACATTTTAAACGCCATGGGACCTCTTAATCGCCATGGGACCTCTTAATTCTCACATTTGGTTTGGGACCTCTTAATCGCCATGGGACCTCTTAATTGCCATGGGACCTCTTAATTACCACATTTGGTTTGGGACCTCTTAATTGCCACGATTGGTTTGGGACCTTTTAATTAACTGGGACCTCTTTATTATTTTGGGACCTCTTAATTTTTTGGGACCTCTTAATTTTTCTGGGACCTGTTAATTATTTTTGGGACCTCTTTATTTTTTTGGGACCTCTTTATTGCCATGGGACCTCTTTATTGGAACAGAGCCAATTAATTTCAGGTTGGAGTTCGGTTCGACGTCAAAGGCGACTGCGATGATCGGAAAGCAGTGTGTTACGTTCATGCTCGTCGCTAACGTTACTCTCTTCTTCTTCCACGTCTATGAATCGATGACGGAGGGGTGAGATACATAATTTCTCTCTTTCTTCGGATAGGAATAAACCCCATCATGCTGTTTTAGGTTCGGATACGTAAGTTCATCAACGAGCAACTACACGTACGTAAAATTACTCGCGTTGCCAATGATCGCATTCTATCGGTGAGAATTTCTCATTTTTGCTCTATGTCTTGGACGTATCTAATAGTACAATATTTGCAGATTTCACTGCTCCGTCTGCCTGGCGGAAGTGTGGGAGAAGACGTTCGAGAGACCGAGAGAGAGTGGCCGCGACTCTGACGTCCATCTGGCTTCGTCTACGTCATCCATCGAGCCGACGGCTGACATCGACTTCCACTTACGACGATGTTCGGGTGGCGTAGCCTAGCGCACTCATTCTACCGAGCACATTTACGCGCCGTTGTTTCAATATCCGAGTATTCAGTACGGACAAATTACGGGTTCATTGTTTATTAAAAACGGCTTTATTCCAATCACAGTTTACAATCGCACATTCACACTCAACGAATCATCAAGATTCTCCGCATCTTCATCAGCGGAATTTCGAATACTAGTCGATTTCTCGATGGGCTTCACGCGTATTCGATTGCCTCCAATCAGCAGCATTTCCATCTGAGTTGGATCTTCTTCTATGAAAAAGAAGACAAAATAACTCTGCCAAAGTTGATTTCAAAGAATGCACTCCAGAAAATGGAGAAGAAGTAGGTCAAAACGATGATAGGAAGGAAGGTGGTGATCATCTAAATATATTTCACGCTCACTAGTTTCTATAGTTTTTGCTGATTTTCCTTACGAATGCAGTAAACGAAGACCAGTACACTTCGTCATGGTTTTGTAGTAGAACGAGATAGATCACCTTAGAGATGATCGGTTGCGTTTTGTATCGGTTTAGAAGTAGCTTACTGGATAATGAAGTAGATAGCCACAGAATGAGAGTCTTCCAAGGGGCACCCGGATGTGCCATGACATGAATGAATTCACAGGTCCTGAAATATTCTTCTTCGAGATGACTGCCGATAGACAAAACCTCCGTATCCGTAGTAGCACGAGACGATAATCCATGACAGAGCGAGTGCCCATGCAGGTTTCGAGAACGCCGAGTACATGGCCCTGAAATGGGTCTCTTCATTTTTTTAGAATTCGGTTAGCCATACCTCCAGAATATCGGAATGAGTTCGCCCTCTCTCAGTGAGTGCAGACCTAGCACAACAGTGAGCATCACAGCGAATGCAAGCATCCATAGAGAAATGTTGAGGAACTAAAGATCATGTTTGCAAAAGAAAACTATGGATAAAAACAACTCTGTTGATTTGCATCCTCTTCTTGGTCTGCAGCAGCCATCCAACGAGCATTCCGATGATGTACACCTATCGTTTTACATATTCATCAAAAAGAAAAGCTTTTATAATCAAGGTATAAGGCTACCTGACAGCGGATGATGGGCGATGCATACATGTAGTTCATGTATTTGCTGAAAGAATCTTTGTAGTGGAAATTAACATCAAAACATACTCGATATCAGTTTGTTCGGGATCGTGAACGCCTGCGAATGGTTGAGTTGCCGGCCAGTGGTAGTGGAAGACAAGGAAGATATTGAGAGAAGTGCTGACGAGGAGCAATGCAGCAGCGACTGAAATGTATTGATTACCTTTCGACTAGTTCTGGCATATGAAGAAAAACTCTCCTCATTCTGCGCTCCCTATCGCCGAGTGGACCGGTGAGAGAGAATGCGAAATGAGGAGTGCAATCTCTTCATATGCCAGCCCTAATTTCGACCGTTGACAAATCTCGGCATTCACCTATGAATCCGATTAATGGTTTGTATGCTAGCGGCAGAATAAGTAGAGGAGTGAAGAAAAACATTTGCATGTCTGTGGAGAGGTACCAGTCGTACGGTAGGCACTGAAAATTGCGTGATTCATTCAATAATATTTCTATTCAAGTCTACGTGCCTTTTTATCATCTCCGATGAAGTTCATCAGGTAAGTGAGTTCCTTCCACCAGTTTTCTCTGAGAATCAAGTCCATTTTTTCAGTTTTCTTTCTGTTGCGAACTTGCATCCATCCAACTGTGTGATAATGTTCATATTGACGGGTGAATCTCGGAATAGTTGTTTGATGACGAATGCGTAGAAGACGAGAATCATGTAGAATGGCGGCGATAGTCTGCATTAGCACTCAGAAGATACTAATCGCAATTGATGCTACCTCAGTATTCTATGCACGTATACCATTAGCCACGAAGCGGGCGAATTGGTTGCTTTTGGGTTATTATTGTAACTTTTGAACCTGAAATTCAAACATTTTCTTACCTTTTTTTGTCTGCTGGTTATTGCTGTGCTTTAAACTGACTGACCACAGAAAAGTGAGGAGTACTCCTCCAACAAAGATGAACGAGTCGACAGAGAAGTAGGCATTGATGATGAACTCCATGCTGAGGTCTTCTTGCAGGGCGACGATATCGAGAGGATTGTCTGTAAGTAATCCGTTCTGCCTGGTCTCTATTGCATTGACTACCTACGACTGCAGCATAATTACTCATCAGATGCCCCAAAACGACCCAACACATTGAGAAGAAGCGAATGCAGTGAATCGGAGCGATTTGGCCTTCCTAGAATATGAAATATGGCAAAATTCTAAGAATCAAATAATTTGTCAAGTTACCTTTTTTGATCCATTCGTATCAAAGATTCCTGCAATATTCGTGTGCAGCGAGAAAGACATGAACAGGCCGTGATCTCGGTTCAATGAACTTTACCAACTTCTAGAGATTTTGTGATCGATTAGATATTCGGTAAGGAAGAAATCTGCAATGCCCGACAGCACGCAGAGCGATATTATTATTCCCATTATCGACCTAGAAAAATCTGAGTTTATTGTTATCTCTGCATTCGAAGGTACAGAACGATGTAGAATCCAGCATTGACGTCGTCGATAGAATCGTTCGTTCGTTCGATGCCGCAGATTGGATTGCGCTTGGCTGAATCTGGAAATAGGGAAAGATACTATTTCACGAAAAATTCACGAAAAATATACCGGATTGAAATAGATTTTCCAACTCTGCGCTTGAACAGGATGACGGCAAGCAGACGCCGAATGACCATCCTACAGGAGATCCAGCTACAAAGAGATTGCTCACAAGGAGGAGAAGCCTGTCAAATCACGACAACGTATGCAACAACAATCATTACGTACCAATTAATGGACACGATCTATTCTTCGCATTGGATCGAAAGAGAATATCCACGTGCACCCTCAACGAATGCATTTTCCTTCCTTCATCCTCAAAAGAGCCCACTTGAAGTAGTCAGCTGCGAATCGTCTCTTCCTTCCCGTCAGTTCTGCATTAATTTGCACACATTCCGAGTAATGGCCAGCGAAATATAAGTGGCCCTTCAGAATGGCCGAACCAATTCGACCAGCTGAATCACGAACTGAAAACTAATTAACCGACTGTTCAAAGCGCAATTCTCTTACCTGGGAGCCACACATCTTTCGCGAATTCTGGGTATTCGAATTTTCCTTGGCGAGCTGAGACAAGAGCGTGCATGCCCTCAATGAAATCCGATGATTTTGGACAACAAATAAGTTTATCAACCTCCGCGCAGTCGGGAGAAAGTGCATTATCGCTATCTGCGTCGACTGGTTCCAATAGATCATCGAGAGAAAAATAGTGGTTCGACTGAGCAATGGCGTCGAGCTGGGCCCGGTCTTCCTTCATGAGTTCAATGGGATTAACGTAGTTAATGTCACTGATTACTTGTGTCCAGTGACTGTGGTGCTCCAGAATCAAGTAAGAAACATCCTGCGCGTGAGCAGCAATGGAAAGCACGAGCACCAATAGCGAGACTAGAATCATTGCCGAATACGATCATTGTGATCCGAAATCAGCTATTATAAGAAGCGATTCGAGCACTAGTCATATCTCGGATTAGGCTCAAATTCAGTCTAATCAGATGCTTGAGAGATGGACGAGAGAGTGTTTGATTGAGGGAGAGCTTCCTTATGTTTTTCGCTCCCACTACATTTGGTCATGACTTCCTACACAAAACGTAATGATTTTATCAAATCTGGAGATACTTTTTGGTAAATCGAATTATGATGTGATTATGATGTGATGATAGGTCTTTCCGATGCACTCACGAGTCTCAGCATACAATTTGTGGTCGCATACATTCTGTGGACCAATAAATCAATAAGGTCCGCAATTAAAATTTTTCATGTGTGTTCTTTCAACATAATAAAAGTTCACAATGAGAATTTAATGCGTTCTTGAAATGCGTTTCCATACACGTAAACAATTTCAAATACCACGCGTCGATTCAACTACATTGTCTTGCCAACTGACTAGAATACTTCCCGTTCCATGGATTTCCGAACTGCTTACTTCGATTATTGCATCATAACTTTAATTCTGTCATACATTCTGAATGGAATACTCGTACGCATTGTATACAAGAGAAGCGACCGAGTTGGATTCTATCGGTACAATTTTGTTGTTTTCACCTCCCTACTGTCGTTTCAGATACTTTACATACTCTTTCGTTGTTATTGACGTATTGTATTCACTCGCTTACAGTGTCACTCAACCTGTATGTTCTGAAATAGTCAAATTTTTAGATAAAATTAATTTCAGTTTTGGTATGCTGCTCCCGGTATTATCTCATTCTTCTCAATTGCCCCGTGGAACGAAAATTTCATGATCACTAGAGTCAGTTTTACGAACAAATAACTGAAAATGAGTAATGTTGTCAGATCGCCATGCAATTGTGGTTCACAACATTCGTGGCTCTTATCATGTGCATAGCATGCAGCTTCGCGTATCGCTATGGTCTTTTATGCAGGTTTTCTCAAATATTTTTTATTATTCATGAGTACATCTTCGCTTCAGCCCATTTGTGGTGTCATTATTTCAACGCCGAGGACGGTTCTTTATCACTATACTAATTCTGATAGCAAGTTTCAAACTTTGATCAAACAATAACTCATAAATTTAGAGTTTTTGCGTTCTTTGGTTGTGCACATGCATGCTTTTACTATTTGAAGATTTACAAGTAAGCAAGAGTACCAACAACTCGGCGTGTGTACAGAATGCAGAATGTCAATTTCAGGACGTTCGTACAAGAATGCAACAGCATTTCAGCGGAAGCATAAAGTCAGATTTTCAGCACGGTTACATGCTTATGGTAAACTTGAATGTGAGTCGAAGTCGAGGTGATTTAATGTAATATTTAACAAAATTAGAACGATTCAACGCGTGCGCATAAATTGGTGGCAGCTGTGGTGGTCATTGCAGTAATGGAGTGTCAGATCATCGTATTTGTAAGCTGTTATTTTTTGTATATTGTCAATGAACAGTAATCACAGGTGTACTCTGGTTGGAGGATACACAAAACAATCAAAACAAGAACGATGAGTGCCAAGCTGAAATCACTCCACAGCAGGGCATTGCACATGCTCATGGCTCAAGTATAAAAGCTCATAAATTTCAATCATAGACACTCAACCCACTTGTCTTTTTCTTCATTCCATCAACTTTCAATGTTGTTGGGGTGTTCGTATTCGTCGACTATGGAGCATTTTCGAAAGTAGGTTTCGGAAATTCTGAAAGGGGAAATATAACAGAAAGCAGGTGATCGCTCTCTCATTTGGTTTGTTTCCTATTGTCAATCCGATTATCGTCATTGTTTTCACTGAAGATTACAAACGATACTTGCTGGGACCATCGACAAGTTCAATGAGACTGGTATTTCAGTAGAACAAATTACAACACACTCTTCCCTTCTTCAGACCCAAACAGTGAATGGATTTCACAAATCAGAGATCTTTGAGTAATGAAGGCGTGACAGTTTAAATGTCGGCTATTTTCATACATTTCTCTGCTTTATTTATCTGCTTGCTCCGCCCAACATTTTTTTGCTTGTCTGATCTCTCACTAGAAATTGACACAATGAGAATATCATTAGCGAGTCATTTAAAAACTTCAAATGTATTTATTAATTTCTTGTGCAGTATACTATCTGTAACCCATTGCGGAGTGATAAACAAGTATCAAATGGGCTACAGCACACTACAACAGTCAGCACAGTTAGGGACTCTTTCGAGTATGTATGGAGATTTATGCTGCATTGAACAGTTGATAATGAAATTCGGTGCGGTTTACTTCAATTTCACCGTACTTACTCTTATTCTATCCATTCTGCTGAACTCACTTCTCGTTCGCATCGTTTACAAAAGGCAAGAACGAATCGGATTCTACAGGTAAATTCGTAGACCAGTACTCAAAACAATCAATGGTCCAGATTCTTCACTTACTCTTTCGTCGTTGTTGACATTTTGTATTCACTCTCTTACACCGCTGCACAGCCAGTGAGAAACCATTGCATTTTAAATACATTAGAAATGGCTATTAACTACATTCACGCAGTTTTGGTTTTCTGGTCCGGGAGCTCTATCCTTCTTCTCTATTGCGCCATGGAACGACTATTATACTGTTGTTCAAGTGAAATTTTCATTAAGTATTTGATGGGTTATTTTGTGATTCCCAGGCCAGCTATCATATCTAGTTCGGCTTCTTCATTTCAATCGCACTCTGCAGCACTTGCAGTTTTGTCTATCGATTTGGTCTCTTGTGCAGGTTCGAATGGGCATCAAATCTTCACACAACTCTTTCCACAGTCCTTTCATCGTTTCCATGTTCGAACGCCCAGAAAGATACCCACATTTTCAGCTCCATCCGACCATTTTAAAGTATTGTGCCACCCCTCTCCCGTTCTTACAGAGAACGCGTT
The DNA here is from genome assembly GCA_900490775.1 of Pristionchus maxplancki. Lineage (NCBI taxonomy): Eukaryota > Metazoa > Nematoda > Chromadorea > Rhabditida > Neodiplogasteridae > Pristionchus > Pristionchus maxplancki. The sequence goes on along the minus strand of LS573881.1, from coordinate 209,908 downwards.
TTCATGAGCTCCATAGTTCGGAAACTAAAAATTAATTTTCGTTCAAAACAATAAAAGTTCACAATAAGATGAAATATTAATTGCGTTCTCGACATGTGTTTCACTGCACGTACACAATTCTAAATATCACATGCCGACTCAACTACTTAGCCTTTTCAACTGACTAGAAAACCCTTGAGATGGATTTCCGAACAGCCTACTTCGACTATTGTATCGAAACTTTGATTTTGTCATACATTCTGAATGGAATACTCGTACGCATTGTATACAAGAGAAGCGACCGAGTTGGATTCTATCGGTACAATTCTGTTGTTTTCACCACTCTACTGATGTTTCAGAAACTTCACATATTCTTTCGTTGTTATTGACGTATTGTATTCACTCGCATACAGTGCCACTCAGCCTGTATAATTTGAAATTGTCGAAAACTTCACGTAAAAATAATTTCAGTTTTGGTATGCTGCTCCCGGTATTATCTCATTCTTCTCAATTGCTCCGTGGAACGAAAATTTGATAGTCACTCGAGTCAGATCAACATATCGATTAAGCGAAATTCTCTTAGATTGCCATGCAATTGTGGTTCATGACGTCCGTTGCACTTATCACGTGCATAACATGCAGCTTCGCCTATCGCTACGGTCTTTTATGCAGGTTTTTGCCAAATTTCTTTTTTTTCGAGAATTTACATTTTTATCAGCCCATTTGTCGTGTCATTATTCCAACGACGAGGAAGGTTGTTCATCACTGTTCTTATTCTCATAGCAAGTTCCAATGTTCAATCGAAGAATTATCACATACTTTTAGAGCTTTTGCGTTCTTTGGCTGTACGCATGCATGTTTTTGCTGTTTGAAGATTCTGAAGTGGGTAATTTTAGTACGGAATACTGAAGGTCATTTCAGGACATTCGGCAAAGAATGCAGCATCATTTCAATGGAAGTATAAAATCAGATTACCTGCACGGTTACATGCTAATGGCGAACCGGAATGTGAGTCAATAAGCACAATTTAATGAAATATTTGATGAAATTAGATCGATTCTACACGTGTGCATAAAATTGTGGTAGCCGTCGTGGTCATTGCAGTAATGGAGTGTCAGGTCATCGTATTTGTAAGCAAGCATATTTTTATGAGCCGGTTTGCGTAAGAATCGAACAATGTCTGGCACAGTGAAAAATTCCAGTAGCTGTTTTCGGTACACTTTAGGGTTCTTATCAACGTAATCAACTTCTCATTCCTAAAAATTGATTTTAGGTTCGTTATGCAAATTTCAAATCACTGAATTTTTTTCATTTTTTTCAAGCTTACCTCGCAAATGACTCATGGAATCAAAAAAAGCGTATAGAGAGACTTTCCTTCATTTTCGATAAGGAGCTCGATAATAATTGACAAAACTTAATTTGCATAAATTTGAATAAAATCGGGACTGTATTTAACACTAGAGGTAAAAGTGCGGTGAGCGGCCATAACACAGTACGCAAGGCATTATTGTGAACACACTTACTGAAGCTGGGGCCTGTACGATATACCCAACGCGATTTTTCAAAAGTTCTATCCTTCTCTCCGTTTTCAATCCGTTTACACTTCACCCTTTCCCATTTCCTCTCACTCCCACTCACTCCCCTCCTTCTCGCCCCAATCGTGCTGCGAGAAATGATAATTCGCAAGGAAAATGTCAAACTTTGAAAAATCATAACTCGTTTTATGTATGTCGTACAGGCCCCAGCTTCAAATTCATGCAAATTAGGTTTTATCAATTATCATCAAGTTTCTTATCAAAATAAAGGGCAAAATAAAGGGGTCTCTTTGCACTTTTTTCGATTCCATGAGTCATTTGGGAGGCAAGCTTAAAAAACTGAAAAAAATTTCGTATTTTGAAATTTGCATAACTAACCCAAAATCAATTTTTTGAGGAATAAGAGGTTGATTATATTGATAAGTATCCTAAAATGTACAGAAAACCGCTATTACATCAAACCTGCATTTTTCACTGCGCCAATCCGGGTTGGATTTGTCAGATTCTTAAGCAAACGGGCTCTTATGCATTTCATGATCAAGAAATCCAGGTGTACTCTGGTTGGAGAATTCACAAAACAATCAAAACAAGAACGATGAGTGCCAAGCTGAAATCACTCCACAGCAGAGCACTGCACATGCTAATTGCTCAAGTTTTGAAACAGCAATATTAGAAATATAGTTGTGATCCGCAGACGCTCAACCCACTTGTCTTTTTCTTCATTCCATCAACTTTCAACGTTGTTGGAGTGTTCGATTTCGTCGACTATGGTGTATTTTCGAAGGTAGGTCTTTGAATCTCTGAAGAGGAAGTTAAAAGCAAACAGGTTATTGCTCTCTCATTTGGTTTATTCCCCCTCGTCAATCCAATCATCGTCATTGTCTTCACCGAAGACTACAGGAGATACTTGCTGAGCCCATCGACGAGATCCATGAGACTGGTATTTCAGTGGAATAATTACAACCACTCTTTCATTTTTCAGACTCGAACTGTCGTCGGTTTCCACAAGTCAGACCGTTGAGTAATGAAGGCGTGTGACAAATCCATTGTCGGCTAATATCAAGCATTTCTCAGCTTTAGTTATCTGCTTGCGCGCAGCCCAACCTCTTTTTGCTTGTCTGATCTCTGACTAGAAATCGCGACAAAAGAGACAAGATATCATTAAAGGAGGAAG
>LS573881.1:167512-194264 GCA_900490775.1 Pristionchus maxplancki | reverse complement strand
AATCGATTGATTTTGTCATGACTTGAAATGCTATTGCAATATCTTCTAAAGTGGTTGTGCAAAAATCTCAGAACCTTTTGCAATTCAATTGATAGTGGTTTTAATGTGCTATCATGTGCACCGGTAATGAATCTGAATTTAATCGGACTTTTATGCATTTTGGGTATACCATATATTTTAGGAAGGTTTCCCTCAATTTAAGTAGATCATGTTTAGGACCGATGTCCGCTCACTCTGAGAAGATGACATTCATGCAACGAGTGAAGAACTTCTTCTCTCTTTTCATCGTCAAATGTTTCTTCCCTCTTATTTCTCGTCCCTATCAAGCCGTTGTTGAGGAGAAGTTCGGAGAGGATTTCCCCAATCTCTTCGTGAGTTTACAATAGTTTATTAGCAAAGCGTATGAATTAAACTTTCAGGACATTGCTGCTAACAATTCTCTTGTTTTCCTCAACGACGAACCACTAATTGAATTCCCTCGACTGATCTCTCACAAGATCGTGGACATTGGAGGCATCACTCTCTCGCTAGGGCACGAGAAACTCAATGAGGTATTCGGAGTAGGAATGCATCGGTCCATCGTACAATTGATTTCAGACATGGTCGGCCGTTCTCGATCTCCGTCCTCACACTGTTCTATTCTCTCTGGGAACTGTAGCCAGAAGCTACCTCATGCCTTACGAGTACAAGAAAACACTCAGAGAAACATTCGCAAAGTTCCCCAATGTAACCTTTATCTGGAAGTACGAGAAGCCAGAACACAAGATCAGTGAAGGTGCGCATCTTTTGAGTGCTGAAGTGGTCATGAAGTAGTTCAGGAATCGACAATATCTACGAGACGACGTGGGTGCCGCAGAACGACATGCTTTGTGAGTCTCCCAATGTTTAGTCCCATTCAAGTTACGACTAAATTTTCAGACGACCCTCGTCTCTCGCTCTTCATCACTCATTGTGGACAGGGAAGTACCACTGAGGCCACGACTGCCGGCGTTCCACTGATCGTTATTCCAGTGCTTGGCGATCAGATGCGAAATGCGCAGGTATTTTTCAATCTGCAAATACACATCGAACACAATTTTATCAGGTGATCAAGCGAATCAAAACCGGCATTGTTCTGAAGAAAGAAAATTTGGCAGAAGGACACGTGCTAGAAGCGGCTATTAGAGAGTTACTGAACGATAAAAGGTTCGATTAAACAAATTCGGTCAATAAGGTAATGTGAATCAGTTACGCTGAGCGGGCGCGAACTACTGGCGAAATGATTCGAAATAGACCCTTCAATCCTCGAGACACATTTGTTAAGAACATGGAATTCATGGCGCGTTACGGGCCACTACGGTTAGTTCCATTGAAACAAAATCATCTGAGAACTCACTTCCAGAATGCTCGATCACTATGGAAAGAACCTCAACTTCTTCCAGTACTACCTCCTTGATGTTTTGGCTTTCCTAGCTTCGATTGTTGCTTTATTTGTTGTAATATCCCTGTGGGTATGTAGAAGTTGTTTGAGACTTTGTAGAAGAATCGTTGTGAAATCAAAAATAGATTAATTGTCGCGCATCGGGTAGATCATTACGTGTCCACTGTTTCATATCGTGCTCATAGCTTTACTTCGTTCACAATAAACGTTACTTTCGTTGCGCAAAATTGATGAAGAGTTATTGAGAGCTCTCGCACCAAGGAGACATAGCTGCCCTTCTTGTTGTTCGTGGTCGAGATCACGAACGAACTTGGATTGTATGCCTGTTTTCTGATTTGAACTGTCGATCACAGAATCATGAGAGGAGGGTACAAATGAGCACGGGCAAATTATTGCACTCTTACTTGTTTTCCCCTTCGTTCCACGCGAATGAAAAATGAGAATGGCGTGTTTACTCACTACCTCCATTCTCCTCTCTGTCACTGAATGAACTCCTGCTCAAATTTTGTTCTTCCTATTTTCAACTAACATTTTGTGAAGAATGCTTGCAATTGATACCAAGGCACGTCTCTCAATATTTTCTAGTCATTTTGAGCGAATTCTGAAAACCATATCCCTCTTTCAGCCCGACGAATGTCTCGTCTGCGCCACTCCCATCTTCAAGACGAGTCTGGGCATCGATGCGTGTAGGGCATGCACTGTATTCTACAGGTGAGACTCCTAGTTCCCCTCTTTCCCTCTCACATTCAACAAAATTTTGAAAAAAACACGAAATAATTGATATTTGTAGACGTTACGTGAACAAAGCGAACCGTTTGGTCTGCAGAGCGGGAACCAATGATTGCATAAAGCAAGGTTTGGAGATTTTTTTTGTTTTGATAACAATCGATTTAGATACGCGGTCATTCTGTCGTAAGTGTCGCTTAACGAAAATGGTAGAAGCGCTGTCTCAGGCTCAACAACCAATTGTGAGTACGAGAGATGAGAGAGAAACTCCTGATTGAGTTCGCAGATTATCTCACGTCAACAAATTATCTCGAGTATGTTTTAAAGTGTGTTCCTTTTCAGCATATTTATCTGGAAACAATCAAAGGGAGAGGTGATTTCGAAGGTAACGCAGTGTGTGTAAAACGTGAATTGTCATTCATCGACCACAGAAGGTTTGAATTAATGATTGTTGATAATGAGTTCTGCTTTCAAGTTTCGACTTGTTCTCTACGAACACAACTAGTGATTTATTTTTCGAGCGTATGAAGCGAGGATACAGGTAAGATAAAAAAACGCAAATTTAAAATTCAAATAAATATATTTTAGTTTATTCTGTTTAATTCGGCATTCTGGTGAGCTGGGAATCATAGACGAAGAAGGACGACCGTGTTTGTACAGTGATAACATGGTAAATATTTCACCAATTTGACCATTTTTATGGATTCATTATTAAGAAATTCTATCCAATATCTCACACAACAAGAATGCAAGTTATTCGATTGATTTCCGCAGCAATGATTCAATTCTTCGGAAATGTTTTCGCTGATTTCAATGCACTTTCTTTCGATAGAAAGGTATGTTCTATCTTTTGTCTAAGACTATTCTTAATTTTAGAGTGAGCTTTGCTTGTTTCAGAGTTATCTGATGAGTAAATTGTTTCGGATCATTAATTCACTTGACGGACATTATAGGGCTGTGCATCACTTCCCAGATAAAAATATAATGTGAGCAAAAAAATAGCATTGTAATCTATCAATTCCATTTCAGCCTCCAGACCTACATGAGTTACGTTTCTTACGATATTATCGAGCCAGTTGTTCAGAAGCTCACTAATGTCAATAAGGCCGATGTTATGCGGTAAGATTGATTCTAGAAATCATCGTACAGATTATGTTCAGGGAAATGAGAAATAATCTCACTCATTCTCTGAAAGTCGTTCGAGCAGCGTATGAGCGAGTTCACCCAACAACAGAGGAATATTTGGCAATGTTGGGTTTGAGTCTCTGGAGCAGTGGTGAGCCATTTAACGTTCTTTTGAGAGAATCCACGATAATGGTGCGGCTAACTTTCTTGAGAATCGATTTACAGAAGCATTACGTTCTTGTGCTGATTTGGAAGATGTTATTTCCCGTAATCGATTTATTGTATTGAATGAACTCCACAAGATGTACAAAGAACATGGAGTAGAAGATTACTCAACGCGATTGGGCGACATTCTATGTTTCCTTGAAATCATAGAGGTCAGTTTTTGAGACGACAAGGAAAATCCGAAGATTGAATTGGTCTCTTCAGAAGAATGCGGAAGACTACGAGGAACATCTTCAGATGCTTCACTTGTTGAGTGCAAACGAAGCGATACGCAGTCTAAAATTGTGAAATGTTTGAATAATAAATGAATGCCATTTTTCCTTTGTGACAACGGAAAATGCCAACAACCAAAAATGGCAAAAATAATAAACCATTTGGAATTTCAACAGCGGTTTTCGAGGTCTTCATACTAGCGTGTTGTGATTCATGAAAAGGGAGAAACCAGTGGAGTACTCGCTTTTGTTCTCATCTTGTGCGCTTCGTAAGGTCGCTTGGCGACTGCCGTTTACTCACATCCAAGTGAGGGAAGCGCCTCTCTGACTCCCATTTCTTCGCTAAGACTTCGTGATGAATTGTGAATTCTGTTGCATCCTCATTTTATCGATATCGACAAATGAAATTGTGAGTTATTCGCATCGCAAAAGTAAATAAACGTGTTCACTAGTCTATTTCAGCTCGCAGAAGTGTGCTTTGTGCGTATGTCTTCGATCGTTCGTCGGGATTCCCTTCGAGTTGTTACAGCCACCTCACAGAAAGGATGCAATATTCGATGTGTAGAAACGCCTGGTGTAGGTCATTTTGATATTGGCTCTCAGGTTAATGTGTGTTACAGTGTGATGCTTGCATCTATTATGAACCGCAAGGAAACTGCGTAATGCTCGGACAAGCAAGATCTCCGGCTCCCGGTTCTTGTCCTGTGGCTTACGTTTGCTATGAGAAAAGATTCAGCGGCTGCCCAGGTCTTAATCGAGTTCAAAGTCGCATACCAATTCTGTAAATTCCAGTTTGCAGTCCACCGCCAATCAATCGCGGCTACTCGCCCGGTCCCTGCTCTCGTCTATCGGACGTGGTGAACGTACCAGTGGCTGGTGGATTCCCCTGTGGAACACCACCGATTGGACAAGGAAAAATCGTAGTTGAGTCCGTAATTGCATTATTTTGACTAAAGCAGTTCATCTCTAAATATTGAAAAATCTTTAGTGCGATTCAACATGACGGAACGCGAATCGTGCTGGAGAATGCAGGAAAAATAGAATGGGATTCGACAATGTGTGAGTTTCACTCAGTTTTCAAGTTTTTTATCGTGATTATTGAAGCCATGCAGATAATTGACACAGGTTCGTGGTATCACAATCTGAGAGAGGAGAGGTTCTACTTCAAGGCCGCATCCTGCGTTCGTCCCCCTACAACACGTAACATTCGATTGCATATTCGGAGCATGTTTCGCATCTGTCTATATTCAGCATTAGCTCCCGTATGCAAATGCTCTCCTCTCCCGGGCATATTCCCTCCACCTCCTTCAGCATCTGAGCCCTTGATAGACAGCTACCCAGCCTGCCCAGTGAGCATGAAGTGAGTAGATTAGGCTAAACGCAAGGATGAGAAATACAATGCCAGGAGTCATGATGTATTTTTTACAGGTATCAGAGCAAGCGCGGTCTCAGCCCCACTGGTGATGTATGGGTGAGTCCATCTGAATACTGATCTCTTGCCCATATGTGAAACACATCTCAGTCGGTCAGTGGCAAACGCATTATCTTCTGCGCAATGGGTGAATGGATTCGTCTCGCGGAAACTCCGAACTACAGCGAGGGCAGTATTGTCGCCGCGTCGTGTGACTGATATGGAAGAATAATTCATAAACTTTGATCCATTTTCGCAATGATTTTTTTGTTAATAGAAAATAAATGTAACATTTTTTTGTCAATGAATACAGCTGAGTCGCAAAGAGGTATTGGGCAAGTTTACTTGCTAGACAGACTTCAATCGTCTCCTCTACGCGAACATCACCTTTCCTTCCAAAAAACCTCTTCTCTCTAAACGAGTAGCCAGTTAGGATAATCCCTCAAATTGCTGGCTGTGGCCCGCCGGCTTAGTCTCTCCGCTGTACTTTTGTTCTCCGCTCTTCGGGCACTAATTCCTCTCTGACCGTTTCGACCATAATCCCCGTGAAAAGAGCCCTTCCGTTGGATAATAACCTTCGTCCACAGAGTTCTTTTTTGTCGACCAATCCTTTATTTAAACCGTCTGCTAGTCGGTTAAAATTCACAGTAATTTTCGAAAATATTTGTCCCCTTTTCCCCCTTTCGCCCTTCTCAGTAGACAAATTTAATGCTGCAACTATTTCGCGACCTCTGAAACAGTTGCTGCCGATATGATGAAGTGTTTTTTCTTCAACGCAAGATTCACCACATCTTTTCACACCCAGTTTAGAAGTGCCTACAAGCTTTCTTTTTTGTAATCCTCTGTAATCTTCTCCTCTTTCACAGTGTAGTTTGATAGGTGCGTCCCCACTCTCATTCATCCCCTATTCATTGTTGCCCTTCCATTGTTACCGCGGGCATCGGTCATCCACACTCTCACTTTCCTCGGTCATTGTAGTAGATCAGTAGCAGTTCATGGGTGATCACCGAGGTCTTTTTCTCCAGTTGAAGCTTTGATGCGACTGCTACCTCATTCTGAACTGCATCGTGCACAGTGATGTCGTTTCTTATCCTTCTTATCATGTCTGTAGTTGGTGAGGAATTCTTCAGAAATATACGTGATTACATCTCATAGCAGGTATTGTTCGAGCAGATTCGGCTACATGGAACGATTCCCAAGATTCCAAGAGAGTGCTTGAAATTTCCGAGGTATCACTTGCTAGCTTTTCAGAGAACGTTCAGTACAAAAAAATAATCTTTTGTTTATAGAACGCTGATCCGGATAGGCAGTACTATGATCTGAATCCACAGAAGCTGCAGCAGTTGTGGCACGTAGCTATGGTTCGAGCACTTCTCAAGGTATCTATCCTCTCGATAATAATTGTTTGAATCGCAAATTGCCTGTTTCATTCACCTAACCGCGCATTCAGTCGAAAGCAACAATAATCTACGCCAGTCTTCCTCCCATTGAGAGGATTGTCTACGGACAATGCGAAAAAGACGCAAGAACTCTCGTTCAACTGGCAAGGTATTTTAAACAATGAAATTTCCATTTCACGATACTCATCGCAGATGCCTCGAACGCCTAATGAACGAGCGGGATAGAATAGAAGCCGAAACAAAGGCTCTCCAGAAAGTGAGTTTATTCAGACTGATTTGGGAAGGCGTTGTTCAGAATAAAGATTGGCGTGCGAGACAAATCCTTCGATATTGCAGGATCATTTATCAAATTCATCTTCGTTATTATCCTTGGTCTCTCCATCTTCACCCCTCTACCAACTGGCACCTCTCATTGGCCTATTCACTGCTAAACGTTAGTAACTTGACACGTTTTCATGGGTTTTTCAAATTCCATTCAATCTCGTTAAATTTCTCTTACAGCAGCTGCGACTCCACCTGACGAAAAGCGTCAGCACTTCAAATCGATCAACTCAAACAGTTCAATCGCTCAACAGCCGCAATACAAGCCATACAATCCGATCCGCAGTCAACTGCGAACACTCAGAGTAAATACTCAACTACTCGATCACCGGAAGAATTGACTTTAGCGCTTACTTTGGGCGGTCTTCTCTTATAATACAAAATTGTATTCAGGCTATTCGCGAGCAGAGACTTCTTCAACGCAAACTTTTGGCTAATCGTACTGGCCACCAAAGGAGAAGAAGATCGATTTCTGGAACAAATAGACAGTTATTGTACAACAGCGCAGGTGATTTATCTCCCCCCTTTGTAACATTTGATCAAGAAGAATGATGTCCTGTTCTAGATGTCCGGTCAACCACAGCAAAGCTGGACTTTGGCTCGCTAGCTAATCGATATCTCCGAGACTTCCTGGGAAACAACTTGACGGCTCGTACACCTTCCAAAAGTGATTGTCCGCTCTCCAAACTGTCGAATGCAAACAAACTGCAGCTGATCAAGGTTCGAACATAGAACATTTATTTAGCCAGAAAATGAAATTGCAGGAACATTTCATGCGAGTGGAAAAGTGCAATGAGTATTTTGCAATGATGAGTGAGGAGAATCGAGGGTGCGCGTATCACTTCAATTCAGTAAAATGAAACTTTGTTCCAGAATGTTTCATAAGCTTGGATTACCGATTGAGACTCGTTCGCCTCGAGTCGCAGCTTCTAATGAGCAGGACATTATGGAAAGTCTGATGTCCATGGTCAATGATTTCGCTGTGAGTGAGCTGACGAAAGAATCCAAAGTCATTTCTAACAAGCAAAAAATCGAAGGCAGACCACCTGAAAAACGAAGAAAGCAAATGGTCCATTCTATCGCCTAAATTATTCTCACTCTTTCCGGGAGGGAGAAAGGAAGAGCGAATAATCTCGAAGGGTGAGGTTCAGCCGGCATTGGCTAGAGCAAACGGAAGAGAGCTAATCTTGTTCAAGGTCGGATACTTTCGCCCAATATCCTTTCGTTCCACAAGGACGGCATCTTCTCGATACCAGATATTTTTAATGTGTGCAACATCAAAGAAGGTGAAAGTCTCATTATCTTTCAGATGCTCCAAGTAGATCAGTCATCTCACTCTGTGATGCTCGACATGTTACTGGATATGTCAGGTGTTTTTGCTGATATTATGAATAAAAATTGAAATATAACCGCTCAGGGGCCTCAATTGCGCTTGATGACGCGATAGCAAAGTTGGAGAAGGAAATCAATCATACAAGGGTTTGCAGACGCCACTTTCATTCTTTTTATCTTCATTCTTTTTTTGAGGACTATCAGTACCCGCTCGTGCAAGAGCTGAGCAGAATGGACTACGGATGGATGCAGGTGAATAACGCTTATTGAAACAATTGAGAGCATCTTTCATTTACGATCAAAACGACTGTAATCATGTCCCCCATGATTCAATGATCAGCAACGCAGGCACGGAAGTCATACACTCCCGAGCAACAACGACAGATCGACGAGAGAGGATACGCATTCCTCGAACCACATCAATTGAAGAGGGTCTACGGGGAAAGTGAGCTGGCAATCTTGAAAGATGTTATTCTCTGTCAAAACTAGCAAAATCATGGAACTATCGTTTGCATTTCAGAGATTACTGAGTTAAGCGTCGACTTGGATACATACGGTCAAATGAGCGAAAGGGAGCGGTGAGATAACTTCAGTTTCCAAAATGAATATTTGTTTCCTGCAGTGAAGCTCGCATTGAGACAGATATTCGCAAACTAGCCAACATCGGCGAGACGCGAAGAACAAAGCGAGCCACTACCAACGGAACTGGCGGTTTCGGACCGGAGGGCCCTGAAGGTTTTTTTATATTTCAGATAAGTTTTTGTTGCAATTTCGAGATTCAGATCACCCGCGTATAAATGGAGTTCTATTCGAGACTCTCTCACCATTCGCATTCACGAATATAGTCAATCATGTAAGACCACTGTAGTAATTCGATTCTATCGACAACTGAATATTTTTGTTCAGGGCGGTGCTCTAGAAGTCGTCACTCTCTCGCCACAAGCTTTTGTCGGAGAAATCATTGCACCGGAAGCACTGATTGTGAGTTCTTGTGGAAGAGAGACCTGCTAACAATAAAGTGTTCCAACATTTCAGCTCTCAACACTGTCTCCTCGCGCCTTCGTAGCTACGATTCTTTCCCCAGCTGCTCTAGTCGCAAGAATTCTGTCGCCAACTGCTTTTCGAGCCGAGGTACGACCAACTTGTAATTTTTTTTCTCATCGTGAAAAAAAATACCGATTCCCAAATAGATCACTCAATCCACTTAGATTCTGTACTTTTGTGCAGGTACTGGCCCCACGCGCACTCTACACGTGGATTCTCTCTCCGGAAGCAATGATCACTGAGGTTAAATTGGTATTTGTTACACAATTCAACTTTCTCTTCAGGTGCTCACTCCTCACTTCCTCGAGCCGCGCATCCTGTCGCCTGAGGCGTTCATCATCAATGTCCTCAGTCCGAGTTAGTCAACCGATCCATTGAACTTGAAGTCGTGTGTTTTTTTCAAATACAATCCGTTTAGAGTTCCTCTCCCCCAATATCGGCTCACCTGAGCGATTTGCCGTCCTCGTTCTCTCTCCCAATATCCTATCGCCGCGAATTGCCAGTGACGAGAAATTCGTCGTCGAGGTGAGTATTTTAGCAATGAGATCGAAATTTTTATCGGTACGAATGGATGAATGAAGGAACAGCAGATCATGAGCAAACCATATCCGTCATCTCCTTGCGAGTGCAGCCCGCTTTGTGCTGCAGTGCAATCAATTTATTTCGAAAATAGCTTGTTAGACTCACCAGGCAACAAATCTCGATGATCCGCGTGTGGTTGAGATCTGAGTAAAATTTTCATCAAAATGAAAAGAATTGATCTGACCGTGCTGGTACTGACACGACTCGAGTAGCTCCATTAGTCTAGGATGGTCAAGACAAATGCGCCGGCTGCTAATCAAACCTTCGTTTGTCTGAAACATTAGTGAATCAAATGTAGCAATAGAACCAGCTCACTGTTCTGAAACTGAAATTGGAGTCACTCTGCTGTGGGAAACTGCATAGTATCGTATTTGAACAGAAACTGTTCTGAGGTTATGCAATACGAGATTACGCTCAGCCAAAGATGCTAACGGTAATAGACAGACGAAATATCACTGTGACGAATTAGAAAGAGAGATCCCTTCAGGTTTAGAGAACGCACGCAATAATTAAATCAGTGAAGTGAAAGGATGCTTTCACCATTAATGAAATTGATAATAGAAATAGAAATGTTTGGGATCAAATCATTTGAGAAAATATCGATTATTTATTTTATTGAGGTGCTGTCTCCTCACATTCTGGGTGGTCCTCACACCAAGCACGAAGAGGATGGTTCCGTGATTTCCATCGGAGGAATCAAGGTATGGTGTCTTTTCTTGAGTTTTGAGACATTGATTGGAAATAAATTAGAAATGAGTTGATAAATCTTGATTCAGGAACACGAAGGCGAGGAGGAAGGCGGAGAGAATCATCCGGCGCATGGACCGGAGGCCGCTTGGGGTAAGTACGCCTGGTTTTCCAACACCGAACCCCGAAAACTGATTCTCACGTGTTGCAGATTTACACGGAACAGGCACCGGAACTGGACACGCATGATTCCACTAGCCGATTTTTCGTCTTTACACAATGTAGATAATAATAATAATAGTAAGAACTAATAAATACTTGTATTGTACTTTACGAGTCCGTGTCATTTTAATCTTTCGTCGAATAAATGTTCCTCTACTACCGCTTTTTGCACACAGAATTGACGGGTGCATAGCGCAATTTAGTTTTCACTTATTTTGTACGGCTCATTTTGTATTCGCCACGACAATATTGAGGAATAAACAACTGAGGAAAGACGTGACGTTGCTAACCTCTTGATCATTTTCAGATTCAATAACACGACGCCGCTATTATTCTCGTTCGAGATCTAGGCAAAAGGAAAATCGAGAGAGAAGACATCCATTGATTCTTGAGCGTTATCCAGAAGAGTCGATTCTTAGATCTCGTACTTTTCCCTCAGACTTAATTTCAATATCGCTCTCACTTGTTGTTCCCTGAGAAATTCCAACCTTCAGCAATTCATGGCCATGTTCCGAGTGTGGTTTTGGATACCTGTTGGAGCTGTTCTGATACCGTCAACACTTCTACACTTCAAAGTGCTGCATACTGTGTGGAAAGGGAAGCGCGTATTTCCCTACAACTCGCTATTCTATCGACTTTTTCTTGTACAGGTTTGAATTCCTTCCTGAATTATTTTTTATCAGCCGCCAATTTTTAAAATTTTATTTTTTCAGAGTTTAATTGAAATTCCACTCCTTTTCTTGCACATTGCGTGCCGATTGTTGACCAAGGACCGTCTCTTGGACACCGCGACCATCGTATCAACAAACGGCGGCTTCTTTCCTCCACTTTACAACTACGGCACTATCTTCTACTTCTTGTACGTCCAGGTGATGCGATTGCTACCATATTTTCAGTAAATTCTTTTCGAATCTCAGGTTTGGGGAGTGAGTGTGCAGTCATTGGTGCGTTGTCTAGCTGTATGCGCGCCTACTTCCAAAATTAAACAAGTAATCAACTAAAAATAAATTTAGTTTTAAAATTACATATTTTAGTGGGTTGATACAACTCCTGGCATTGCCTGGCTATGCATTGAGGTACTTGTGCCTTTTGCGATTCTCTTCCGACAACTCGTCCAAGATCCCATTTCTTTCGGCATCAATGAAGATGGAAATACGTTCCTCTCGATGCCACCTCACGTTTTTCAAGTGCATTTACTTCTGCTTACAACTAAACAAAACACATTTCAGTGGAACACAACTCAGCCTGTCATTGTCACTGCTATCGGGGCAATATTCAGTGCTGGATGCTACATACTCACATTGAGGAAGCTATTGGGAAGCAATTCAGAACAGTGAGTTGCAGCCCTGAACAACGTATCGAATTCTCATTGCAGATACTCTCGGGAGCATCATCGAGAGAAAGTGCTGACCGTCGTAGGATTCTCGCTTTTTCTAGCGCTGTGTACTATGACTGGCTACTACATTATCGCTGCCATCTCGGCATTTAATATTGTAAGTGTATCTTAGTCTGTTTCCGAAATTACTGTTCGCTGTTATCTTGGAACATGAGTCTACAAAATATATTGATAATCTAAGGTGCTTCTCGGAACGGTCTTCAAAGATCTCTACTTCGTTCCGGTTATGCTACTGACCTTCATCAATCCGTGGATACTTACACTCACTAACAAGACTTTGCGTAAGAGGTAAGATACAGTATTATCACAAACTCTTTTTTCCTCTCAGTGTCTTCGGAATACCCCGTGTAAGCAGCGGTCTACATACGAATGCAATCAAACCAGCATCGGACAGACATTCGAGAGAAACAAACATTGATGACCATCAATTAAGAGACTACCATGGAAACAGATAAAAGGCATTGATAATTGGCAGGAAATAGGAAACAGAGAATTGTTATTTTGATCTCATAGACAATATCAGTAAGCGAAGAGTTTGTGCTCGCAGTATTTCTTCATCCTAACGAACTCTTTCGTAAAGTTTGTAGCCGTGATGAGTAAAGTATTTGCCACCCTACTTCTCGAGCATAAAACACTCACAAAAAGAATGGGCTATCGTGTGTTTGTTCGTCTCAGGAAGAGAGAAAGGTCAGAGAGAACGGCATCTAAGAGGCGATATTCAAGGGTTTTTGAGAGGTGCAGAGAACTAAATGAGCTGTGACTCAGAAGAGTCCAAGCTATGGTCGCCGGAGTAGTGTGTGCCGTAGACCGAGTATAAAAGATTGAGCGAGGTCCGCTAACTTATCTGCAATCGCTAAGCTCTCTTCTCATTATGAACTCTTCACTGTAAGTTTCACTTAGCAATTTATGAGGCGTGGAACACACCTCATACAATCTAATTATATGAATTTTAGTCTTCTCTTCATCACCGTGCTTGCACTTCTCGTTCTGGTCTCTCAGGCGCAGACTTACTACTACTACCCTTCGAATGGATACTACAACAATGGTTACAACAACGGCTACACCTACTACTACTATCCTTCCTACAACAACGGCTACAACAATAATGGCTATACTTATTACTACACTTATGGAAAGAAATAGATTCTTCTATCATGATGAATCGACAAATTCACAGAACCTCTTCCAATTGTTTCTATTTAATTTGTGTCTAATATTCCTATGAATGAAAAGTTCAAATTTCTCCAGAGTGACACATGCACAAATGCATCAAATGGATTCCCTTGTATGACATGAAAAACGTTTGGAGACTAAATGATTCCAATAAGCAAAAATTAAATCACGAAATCTATTTCTTCTCGTTTCTTAATATGTCTTACTTCAACTCATATCGTCATCTTCGCGTGCTCGATGTGCACTCTATTGACCCGAGTACACACTTCTAGTATCAGGCGCTCCAAAAAAACTCCGTGTTGTTCATGAATTCTTTGGGCACTGAAAATCCACAATTATTCTCTGAGACGACTGTTTTGGCATCAAGTTCCTTGCAACGGAAGATTTCTTTCATAACTTTCTATATTGAAAGTTCGTGAATTGTGCAATATCAAGGTGTGTCTCGCTCGTGGAGGTTTGTTGATCAGCACAAATATTTACTCTTCAGAAGAACGGAATCAGTGAGTTGTGAACGTGACTCACGCTCATTACATAGTGATTACGAAAACTCCTGTTGATGACCTAAATAAAGTTTAAAAAATAATATTGATTTAATTTATAATGTAGATAAAATGATCGATAGCTTCACACAGATCAATCCTGTTCTAGTTAACTGATCTCATTTCATTTAGCAGTTCACAAAGAAATACTACATAATTACTTGTTCTCGGGTAAAATTCCCATGGATATAAACTGAAAAATCATGATTGAAGTACTTTCCACCCTACTTCTTGAGCATAAAATACTCCCAAAAAGATTGTGTGCTTGTGTGTGTCAGGAAGAGAGAAAAAGAAAGAACGGCATCTCGGAGACGATAGACAAGGTGTTAGGAGAGGTTCAGAGAACTGAATGAACTGTGACTCAGAAGAGCACAAGCTATGGTCGATGTTGTGGTGTGTTCCGTAGATCGAGTATAAAAGAAGGTGCGAGTTGCACTAACTTATCCACAATCGCTCAGCTCTCTTCTCAACATGAACTCTTCGCTGTAAGTACCTCTTCGTGCCGTATCATTATCAAAACGTAAATAAATTATCACAACTCTTCATCAAAGCAATTTCAGCCTTCTGTTCGTGACTGTCCTTGCTCTCCTCGCTTTGGGGTCTCAGGCGTACACTTACTACTACTACCCCTCGAATGGATACTCCAATGGATACAATTACAACAACGGCTACAATAATGGTTACACCTACTACTATCCTTCCTACAGCAACGGATACAACAATAATGGCTACAACTATTACTACACTTACGGCAAGAAGTAGGACGGATTCTTCTATCATGATGAATCAACAAAATGACTGCATCTCATTTCAAAATAATATGTTAAATTTTCTGCGAATAAACAGTTCAAATTTCTCCAGACCTTGTCACTCACGCTCATAAATATCAAATACGATTCCATTGTAAAAAGCCTGGACGTAGATAAATGGCTTTCTGAAGAACTAATTCTTTTCACAAAGCAACTAGTCACGAAACGTCAAAACCCGCAAACTCCAAGTCACATCGTCATATTTCTTCGCGTGCACAATGTGCAGTCGAATGACCCGAGTACACATTTACTTGTAGTTTCTGGTGAGCGCACGCCATAGACACTCTATTTGCAAGTGTTGTGAATTGGTCTCTTTCACTTCAACTTGGAGCTGTGATAATCGCCGACTTAAATTAGCTCTGATTTTGATTCTCATTGTGTTGTCATTGATAATTTGTAAGAGTATTTAGTTAGCAGAGTGTATTAAATAATATATGATGCAGTGATCGAGTGCAGAGAAAGAGAGCCAAGTTTGTTTCAATAAAATACCGTCTTTTAAAAAAAATTGATGCCACGCTTGCCATCTTTGGATTCAGTTCTCTATAATGCAAAACATCCAAGGAAGATTCAGACGAAACTTTTTTCATTGCGAATGCGCGAAATATGCACGCTCAAAGTGCGTCTCGCTCGTGGTTTATTGATCAGCACAAACAAACACAGCGACGGAAGCAGTGAGTTGTGGTGTTGAGTCACTCTCATTATTGGCTTACGCAATAACGCAATCTCTGAGGTTGGCAAAATTGTTGAAACTGTCGGGTCAATGCTGCTCAGTATTCGATGGAAGGTTGCGAACTTGCTTTCTATCACATTCATGAGAAAAACGGAATGAGCGATAAATCACGTTTTTCTTCTCCTAATGCATGATACGAAAAAAGATCAAGCAATTGACGGCTTATCGTCTTCGTCTTCCATAGTTCTGATAATTTGAAAGATATTGCTGGTTGGAGTTGTATCCATACGACGGCTGCTGCACAGAATACGGCAAAATCTGAAACAATAATTAAGCACAGTTGTTCTTGCAAGTATCGCACCTGCCCGTTGAACCCTTGCCTTGTTTGCTGCATTCCATTGTTTAGAACACCGTTGTACGTCGATGGATAGCCATTCCTGAATAGATCGCGACAATAATAAAACTCTAATACTTCAAAAGCGACTGATTATATCGTCGACTTACGAAAACTGTTGTCCGTTCGAGTAGTACTGCGGATAATTTACACCAGAATTTCCTAATCCTGGAAAAGTATTCTTCATTATTTCGAACACTACAAGATAAGAATCAACCCTGTTGGTATCGTTGCTGCCCTCCATAGTATGATCCTTGCTGACTCTGCAGCACTTGATCTTGCAGCGCAGCGGGAAGTTCGTCGAGATTGGCGCTGTATTGCTGAAGATCATCGGTGCTGCCTTCTAGCCGCTTCTGCAATGAGCGTTCGTTTTTTTCTCCGAATGTTTGCATTAGCGCATGTTGTTTCCTTTCTGTTATTTGCGTTAGATATTAAGAATACATATCAAGGCAGATTTGATTGCGAGTAGCTCAAGGTCTCATCGAAAACTGAAATTTACCGCATAATTGTCGGCGACACTGGTCACGATTATGGCGATGATTGCGGCGATTACAAGCAGAACGAGGGCGATTATAATAATTATGACGAGCGGACGGCAGCAACTGCAATTGTTTCAATTATTAGGTCGTATGATCGAATTTGGCAAGAGAGACTGAATTTAAATTGAATGGAGTCAGGCACACCAACCAAGTCTTCCATTCCTGTAGCCGGTTTCGCTTGGTGTGTTGCTCTACGACTCTTTGCAAAGAATCGGACGGTGCGTAAAAGCCCCTTGTGGCAACCGGACTGATAGCAAGCCGAGCAGAGTCCTGCAAAATAAATAAAAAATAAAAAAATAACCACTGTAAACTATGCACATTTGCCTACCTAGCTGATCCTCAAAGAAACTGAGGCTATGCACGATGTTTTGCCAAACAACATCAGCAAACAAAGAAGGAACAGTCTTTTGTTTTTGTTCTTTCTCAGAGGTCAAATAGTGTAAGTTTTATGCCTTACGTGTCGTTGCATGGCGTAACACCCAGATAAATTCTTCAGTAACGTCTATCCTGAACAATAAATATTTTTTCAGAAGCTCCTGGAACGATTGCATTGTAAAAAGGATGGAAAGGGACACTTCAGGAAAATCCAAAACTCTCTGTGCAGATGTCAGCTGGTAACACGTGAAAATACCCCTAAGCTATAAGATGTGTGCTCAATCAGCTGTTTGAATTGAGGTGGAATGAAGTTGGGAACGAGAAGCGAGAAGGAATTCAGATACATGAGTGGAGCTGCACCAGTAAGACAGTGAAGATCGAGCAGAGACCATGGAAGAGATGGTGCTGATCATCCTACAACTATAGTTGTAACCTTGACATGCTCCTGGTGTCTTCTGTTGAATTCCTAGAAGCTCTCAACCAATGAAACAAGAGTCAGCTCTGTTCCCTGCGTGAATAATAGATGCGTAAATATTTACTCACCCGAAAATACCATTGCCGGCTGACTTTGAAGCAGTACATTATCCCGCGAGATGAGTTATGATTGGGCATTTGATCGTTGGGTGCATACATTGTACTCACTCCTCAACCCACGGATATCTCACCCCTTTCGGCACCGACAAAGGGAATGAATGAGTTAGGAGTCGCAAGGCCAAACATGCTAATACGAGACAGTAAGAATGAAGACAGCAGATTGAGAGTTGAAAGATCAAATGAGTCAAAAAAGGTGATGGTCAGACACAAATTATATAGTAGCCATGATTTATGAGCTCAGTTGCGTCAGATTAAACAAAATGCTAAAGGCAAATCGAAATTTAATACCTGACGTTGCTGTTTTATCGATCATCGGACACACTGTTCGATAATTACCAGCAACAGATAACAACAGATCCAGGTTTATCTAATGAGTTTAATTTTTTTATATTACCATTTCGAATACAATTGATAATTTGCTAATTCTGTTTTATTACTAAGCTACTGTAATCCTGAACTCATTGCCAATGCGTTCGAAAATGCTACTTTTATACTATTCTCTGGAACTACTCAATCACAAGCCCACTGGGCGGTCTCCAAAGCTCCGGTGCATCGAATCAGCTCTTATCAATGGCTCTCGCTTATCATTGTCCAAATCTCTGCCAGTTTAATCATCGGAATGGCTGTTCAGTTCTCAATCGGTATGGTCTACTTCTTGTTTGCTTATGTAATTTTTATTTTTAGATAAGGAATCTGAGCATCAAGCAAGGTTGCGAATCGTCCATAATGCATTCAAAGTTAGTTTTGCACTTGAACCCACCCGGGGAATTGTAATCGTCTCAGGAGAGGAACAACTGCATCGTCCTTCGAATGGACACTTGTGTGAACGGCGAAAAAGGAGTGAATCCGTTTGGATTCCATTTCGAGTTTGATCGTGCAAAGTATGAAGAGAATAAGGAGAGAAAGAAGAGAGAGGGTCAGTTGCTTGTTTGAGCATATTACTTGTACATCTCATTTTCTTCGTTGTTTGGTGATTTTCATGTATATTTTATACTCGACTGATATCTTTCCAGCGGTCACTCGATGGCTCGCTCTCACTGCTTTCGTTCATCACAAACTCGGAATCCGGCACGTTCTGCTCGTTCTCATGATGTCATTGTACGCTATTCTGGGAGGATTTATGTTCGATGCGCTCGAAGCAGAAAATGAGAAAAATGTGAGCAATAACTGTTTTATATCCACTTGAGAGCGACGTTCTTATCTAACTTCTGTTCCTTTTCGTCACGTTCTAGTCAAAGCATTGCACGTAGTTTGGTTAGTTCAATCGAGACGGGACCAAACGAGCCTGAAATAGAAGAAAGAGACCGCTAATGGACTAAACTGTTACCTTCTTATCGTTGCCTAGTTAGTTGTTTGATCACGGTGAGCTATCCGGTGCAACAAAACATCAATTCTAAAACGGGACTGAGGAAGGTACAAAAGCAAGGGATCGAAGAGAAGGACTCATTCAGAACGTTGCTTCGGCCGTTCACGACATGAACATTGTCATCGATGACTTCGTCGATATGGTCGTCAATGTGACTCTCACTCAATCCAATGATACCATTCGAGATGCGACGATTGCAATGGAAGCTAAGGCATGAAATGCTAATTAATTTGGCATTCCTAAATGCACCCCTTTCAGAAGTTCTACAAGGACATGCTCTTGACCGAGGATCGATATCTCGGATCGGCCTGGCACAAAGCCGAGGACCTCACTTTGAATGTACAATGGTCGTTCTGGAGTGCGCTGTTCTACTCCTTCACTGTGTTCACCACGGTTGGCTATGGTGGGTCACCGAAGCCAGTCCTTAAAGAAGAGTTCTCGGCAGGTTCAATCGCGTGCAGTACATACGTCGGTCGATACATCTCCATCGTCTACGCCTGCATCGGCATTCCTCTCATGCTTCTCACCATTGGAGATCTGGGAAAAGTACTGCAGAATTGGTTGTGCAGTCTGCACGATTTGATCAAGATGAAGCTACTGTGAGAGTTTCTGTTGGACAAGTTAGCATCCACAATTACAGTTGTTGCTGGCGCAAGAAAGAGGAGAAGGATGTTGAAAAGAATAAGAATGAAGAAGAGGATGACGAGGAAGATGAATACAGCTATCTGCCCGTGTGGATCGCAGTCACACTTTTCTTTCTCTACGTCCTCATTATTGCTGTCTATTTGTACTACGGAGACATGGTGAAACCTCAGAATGCAGGTCCCATTTGCCCTCGATTAATTGTCACAACTTGCCTGTTCAGACTTTGATTTCGCCACTGCGTTCTACTTCTCGTTCGTGTCGATGACTACTATTGGATTTGGTGATGTAATGCCCAACTCAATCCAGGTAATTTTTAAAAAGCTTTCAAAATACGATAATTTCTTCGCAGTACTCCCCTTTGACTCCTCTCGCCTTTCTATTCGGTCTCGTTCTGATCTCAATCATTAACTCATCGGTATATTCCCAGCTGTACGAGTCATTCTACTCGGTAGGTCATAGTGCACTGCTTGAAATCAACGGATATTTGAGGGAGTGATGACAATGGAAGCTACTCTCGATGCAATTCATTCTGATTCCTATGAAACGAGTGGCCACAAATTGTTCAAGGTACGCTACCGCTCGCCTTACTAAATTCCTGAGCCAACCATTCAGAAACTCGCCCCGGCATTCACGATGCTCTCCCTCTCCTTCCCCTCTTCTGAATTCTGTGCCCCCAAGAACCCAAATGCTCCTCTGATCACCTTTACTCCTCCAAACTCGGAGCGAAATAGCAGCGGAGATTCAAAGGGATCGAATCCAGTGGAAGAGAGAGCGCGTTCAATCACTCTAGTTGAGGTATCAGAATTTGATTTTAATTTAAGTAACAGTTTATTGCAGATTCCCGAGGTTATTCCGGTCACTCGAAGCGTACGAGCACTTAGCGAAGAGCCGAGGCCAAGGCAAGTTATATGGGTCACATACCATCTATTATGAGCAATTTGCAGAGCTCATTCTTCATCTACCACGTCACAAGGCACTTTCGGTACTTTCAAATACTTCTCTCGTCTTGCCCATCCTCCCGCTCTCGGAGCATTAGGAGGAGTGGCCATTGCGGCTACAAATAGGAAGAAGATATTGGCAAGGATAAACAAGAACGCCGAGCAACCGAGCTGAATTGGGCTTACTCAGTGATTGTTTGCAATCTGAAAAGATAACTTGATTATGTGCATGTAAATAAAGCGTACTTTTGACAATTAGAAAATTCTAAAAATTGTTCAAGAAATTCTCATGTCAAGCTTATGAAAAGCACTCACGGCGCTACGGCACTAGCCACAAACTGATGAAAACAACGTGTGAACGTACTGAGTGGACTTTGCCCCCAGCCGACCAAAGGGTAAACACTGTGCAGCGAAAAGTTCGCAATGGCAACAACAACCAATGATGTGTGCACACAAACGGTCGAAAACAAGGGAGAGAACGCTCTCCATCCCTTACTGCGCCGAGCTTTCCATTTTCTCCCTCGACGACTAATAATGACTGCTCTTGTGCGCCCGCTCGACATTTTTACTAAAGCAGGTGCGTAATTTGTACCACCCTTTACTTTCCATTTGTTTCTTTTAGCCTTCCGCAGCTCTTGCGTTTGGTTGGATGCGTACACGTCGCACACGGGAGAGAGACCTTGCTGGCAGTGGATGTGGAATAGAGGTGGGTTCATACTCTTCTTCGTCTTTCCTCTCATCTCTCTCTTTTCCTTATTCGGAGATGTTTTTTCTCATCCACAACATTCAACAGTGTATAGCGTAGCTTCTCGATTCTTTTTCAAAATAAATTTCAATGCCCGTTGTCATAATCTACTTTCCAGCTGATCATCGAATCACGAACGAAGAGGGAGCAATGGCGATGGTTGATAGAGTGAGGTAACATCATCAATCAGACAATCAATCATTGTTCGCAATTTTTCTTCTTTTTATCTTTCTCAGAATGAACAAGCTGCAAAGCCCGTCGATCATTTGCGGCGATGTCAGCAAGTTTGACAAACAAGCAAAGGAGTTTTACAGGTAAAACATTCTATTTTTGTTTCAAATTGCAGCAGACGACTCTTTTAGAGAGCATCAGTGTGTCTTCACTAAAGGATCCGAGGAGTGCCGTACTGCCCTAAGTGCCTGCCTCGACCAAATCGTCAAAGCGGAGCCACTCACAGGCAGCGGAATTGGGGTGAACATTTTGCTTCTTTTCATTATCACATTCTTTTTTTTCAGCCTCCACCCACCCTAGTGCTCGGCGGGTTGACAGGAAGAGTGGATCGAGCGATGGCAACGATTCACTCTCTAGTCCCTGCTCAGACCACCGCCTCGTCATCCGTTTCCGCTGCGAATCCGAGTTACGTGCTGGACGGAAACAATCTAGTCTGCTTCCTGCCAAAGGTACGCTGCTTGCTAGCATTCTAGGGCGCTTACTTTGGCTTTGGGAATATCAAATTGCAGGGTCAGCATCATTTATCCCTCACACCACGCGCGTTTCTCACTGAAGTCTGTGGGATCGCCCCGATCTGCCAGGTAATACTTCTAACAATTTTCTTCTAGCCATTTTCCTTGTGTATTTTGCCATTGACTTCATTGTTTTTTATATTTCAAACAAAGAGAGACGGCTCAGAAATGATCCGATTGTAGAGAGAAACACGAGTGACGACGCGGGGCTTCCGATGGAATCTCGGTAAACATTTTGAGTCTGCTTTCGTGGAATTTTTTGTTCGAAAGCCCTAACTCAGCTACTTCTCCAGATAATGCATCGCTCTCCTTCGGAGACGTCATCTCAACTTCGAATGAATTGGCCAACGACGAGGTTGAAATAACAACCTCAGCACCGATCATGCTCACACTGGATCTTCTAGGAAGTGTGACCAATCTTGACGAGCCTCCCACCTAATCGAATTATTTATCTCAATGCACGACAATTGATATTGTATAGAAATGAAATGACAAAAATCTTCGCAGTACTAAAAAAAGCCTTTCAAGCACAATAAATGCCCCGTGGTTGAATATGTTCAACACGCTCATCCGTCTCTCACTGAGCGCGTCCCTCAACGGTCCCGTAGTGTAGCGGTTAGCACTTTGGACTTTGAATCCAGCAGCGTGAGTTCGAATCTCGCCGGGACCTTCTTTTGCCAATTTATTCTTTCACAAATGTGCTCTTTTCCCAAAAGACTCCATCGTTTACATTCATGGCAGAATTGTTCATTCGTTCGAATTTGGCTTTGTTGAGCTGCGTCTTTTTGATGCTTGAACTGTCGTCGATGCAGCATTCATTTTTTTCGTTATTCATGCTCAAATCCGTCTAATCCGTCCTACTTGCATGGGGAGTGGTGCTAGTGAGAAGGTCCCATGCTCACTACAAAGTTACGAATATACTAACCAGACTCCTACAATGTAGTTGACAAAGCATTTCCTGCTCAAGCATACCAGAGTCAATTTACAAACAATGCAAACAAAAGCAATGATATCGACGATTAAAATACCTATTTTATCTCATGAGTTACAACACCACTGAATATTATTTCCGACACTTTTTTACGTAGATCCCAGACTGCAATTGAAACGTTTCTCACGATTGCTACAATATCAGAATCTTGTGTTGGAGCGCCGATGCTCTTCTTATCATGCCGTTTATCGACTTGGTCCTCATCATTTATGCTGCCTACATTAGTTTCATCTTTATCATCTACATCTTCGAGCTCATTGCAATTCTGCGAAGCTGGAAAAATTCGTTCAAAACAAGTTTCTACAAAATCTTCAGCGTTCTTGCAGTTGTGGTTAGTTCACAGAATTGCTTTCAACCTCATCATAAAATTTACTTTTCAGAACATCGTCGCTTGTCTCCTCGGGAGCTTTGTTTTCCGTCTGAGCCTCTATCCGGTTTTCAAAGAACTCTACTGTGCATTGGGGACGGACAGTGGTTGGCTGACAGTTGCACACTCGTTAGATAGTTTACAGTTCCTGTTTCACTATCTAAGATCCTTTTCAGAGGAGCCTACTACCTGAACTGTCTCTCCGAGTTCCTTGGTGTTCTGCTGTCATTCAATCGCTTCACTGCACTCTGCTTCCCCTTCCAACACGATCAAGTTTTTTTTAGCCGAGAAGTTCCACTTGTTTCAAATCTCATCTTCAGTTCTGGGACAAGTTTTGCTTCGCTAGCATAGGTATCTGTTTTACACTAGCTGTGGCGCCTGTCTGGTTTCTCTTCGATGATCCAACAAAGTAAGATATTGTTGTGCAATTTGGTGAGACTGAGCAACATTCCGGAAGACATTCATTGACTTTTTTCAATCAGGTTCATTGGATTGGGTGAGCCTGGCTCATTGTCAATGTACTTCGTTGTCGTTGCATCCTCGAGTAATCCAGAGGTTGGAATTATCAGAAAACGAGCTGGAGATCCTATTCACAGCCATCAATCTGGTTCAATATGGTTATTGTCACTCTCGTTTCCAATGGCATTGCATCGCTTCTCTACTCAGCCTGCATAGCTAGACTTTGTCTAACATCGAAAATGTAATTTTGTACGATAATAACGCCATTTTTCGGTTAAACTTCAGACATAACACGATAGCCGAGCGTAATCTATTCATTGTCGGCTTCTGCTCGATGCTTTTCAGTCTGCCGTACATGGCGGCGATGGTGGGACAATTCCAGTCTGCTTATTGCAAAACTTTAGCTGAATTAATCTTCACTGAAATTATAATTCCTTGTAAAGATGGGTTCCGAGTCTTACAGATAATATTCAACCGAAACCTCTCAACGGAAATGGGCGGATCATTTGAGCTCGAGCTAATGCGATTCATCACCTATCAGATTCCATGGCTCACAGATCTCAAGTGAGCACGACTAATGAGATCTTAGTTTAATTTCAAATTCATAATGTTCTGCAGATATCTCACTCCTGCTCCCATGTTGTTCATCACGAACAACGCAATCCGTCGCAGTATCAGGAAATTGTTTTCGAAATAAACTAAAAGTGATTCCTTTCAATTTATCTTATTGAAGCAAACAATAAAACTCATGTCATCGTATGCCTTGAATACCTTGAAATACAATGAACAACACTTGGATGTATGAGTCGGTAATTTGTCTAATAGCCAGCCTTCTCTCAGTGGGGTCGTTCGTAGGCATCTTCGACTGATCTTTTCTGAAAATTAAAGAACTTTATAAAATGAAAAGGAATTAATTCGACTACTTACGGGCATGCAGAATTTACGAAGCCACACATTACATGGACATTAATTATTTCCGGAAAAAAGTGAATCCATCTTGTCTAAGTGGAACGGACAGTTGATGTGCGGGAATGAAAGGAAGAGTGGAATTATCATACTTGTGACTTTTTATGCTCCCTTTGCATTGCACCAGAGGTTGAAGTCGTTTTCATCGAAGATTCTTCGTCACGATAGCGATCCTCTTCATCCACATTCTCCGCAAAAGGAACATCTGCGTTCTCGGAAAGAAGATTGGACGGTGTACAGTCGACGGTCATTGATTCGGGATCGAGGGGGAAAAGGAATTTAGACTAGTGACGACTGAAGTTTCACATTGACTGCGCTATGACTTTCCCACGAGAAATGTCGAGAGGCGGGATTCGAGGGAGATATGGGAAAGCGGGAAGGTTTTAGGCAAATTGAGTGAATGAAAGCACCAGAAATCTTTCGGATAAGAAAATTACAGTACCTAACCCAAACAGTTTCTTAGGTACGTCGGGTTTGCCAACCTATTTTTACACCCTGACATGTTTTCGTTTCTCGTTCTCCCGTACCTTCGAAAACACGTTGTGTGCCGAGTATCTCGAGGATGTATCTCTGATTACTCATTTGAGTGGGTGTCTCTGTCTCCCTGATCCTTTTGTTTGTCTGCCATCTGTCTATAAGAGTCGGCACTTCACTCCAAACATCACAAACCCGAAATGAAGCTGATCCTCATCGCTGCTCTCCTCTCCTCTCTGGTCTCATCAGATAAGTCGGTCGGAGTCCAAGGCCAACTTAAGTGCGGCACCGCTCCCCTGTATGGCACTGAAGTATCGCTCTGGGCATCGAACAATGGTGAGCCTTTTCTGTTCCTGTGGTAGCAAAATGAAGGTATTGCAGCAACCGACTCGGATGGTCCGCTGGCAACCGAGAAGACTGACGAATTCGGTAACTTCCGCGTATCGGACAGCGGAAATTCGACAAAGTTCGTGAATCCCATTGTTCGAATCAACCATGGATGCAATAATGATGGGCAACTGGATCAGAGTGGGGTGAGGATTTATTTCATTTGATTTGAACGTCAAATTTTAATTTCAGGCCTGCCAGAGAAACGTCACCTACACGATCCCCGCAACCTTTATCACGGACGGATCGACTGTGAACAATTGGTATGTTTTCGGTCTCCAATAACAAAGAAACTAACATAATTCAGGTACAAACTGGGCACTCTCAACATGCAATCGAAGCAGCAGATCGAGCAGGCGAATTGTCCTTCCCCCACTAAGCCCCCTGGCAGAAGATAAGACCAGGACAGCTCTGTACTACACATCTACTGACCTCATTTCGCATACTATCACCACCGCTTGTCTTTTTGTAGAATGAGTCAAACTCAACTTAATTCAATTGTTTTGTCTTTTGTCCATTTCAATAAAACGCGATTTTGTCCATTGACTTTACATTTTATCCGCTATGAAAAAATAAATACAAATTCGAGTAACTTGATATGCAGTGAAAAATTACGTGATTGTGAACGGGAAGGAAATTTCACGCAACTTCGGGGATTGCGATTGAGGGGACTTGAGATATTTGAGACACTCCCGAGGGAAGTTGCATGGAGGAGACTGTCTTCCACGTTGTTCCGTCGGAGAGAGCCTTCTTCTTCCGAAACATCTCAAGAAATCCCTCCCTAAAAATGCTGATTTAATTATAATTATTTGCAAAAAACTCGAATAGAGATCGAAGATCAAACCTGTAATCTCGAATGAGTGCAATGATGATGACAGCATCCCATGCAGGGAAGCACGCGGTCATTCTCATCCAAGCGACGTCGACGAATCCGAGCTTTATGTTGAAGAAGGCGAAATTGATGACGCAGTAGTAGGGAATGTACACGAACACGAGAGGCACGAACGTCTAAATGATCGGTTTATCACCGATTTTCTCCAGTTCATCTTACCTGCGCGCACACAGCAATGAAGAGTGTTCGTTGCAGATTATGAGCCTGCGTCGACAGTTTCTCCGAGGTTCGAATGTAGTAGAAAGTGAGAGATCCGAGAGTGATCGCCATTGTGAAGGAAGCAAAGATGATGACGTCGAAAGTGACCATCGAAATGAATGGCCGAGGTTGGAATTCGTCGTTCTCCTGTGATTCGCAGTCTCAAAATCTCTTCGAAATTCCGTTCGATACCCAGTAGTTCATGACGATCCATCCATCGTTCAGCACCACTCCATATCTCTTCGCGAATTCATCTCTAAGAATGTGTGTTCCGACCTCATCAACGTCTCCAGTGAGGGCGTAGTAGCACAGGAGGTACCTGAGGAGCATTTGCTTCCATGTGCCGCCTTTCGTACTCACCACACGATGAACTCCGTCAATGGCC
>LS573881.1:149337-160248 GCA_900490775.1 Pristionchus maxplancki | reverse complement strand
CGACTTCCGAGATGGATCTTCTTGAGTTGTAGGTTACAGGAAGGGTTCTGGGGTGGAGCCCTTCCTCGGCGTCGTGCGTGGCGCTGTAGGATTCTCAGACTTTTTAATCCGTGCATGTGAGGCCACGTATTTACGGGTAAGTGTTGTCATTCCTGAAGAGCTTAGGAGATCTGGATGATTCGTCAAATGAAGACGAAGAGGGACGATACTGGAATAGTGAAAGCTAGGAAAAACAAACAGAATATGTTGATTATGCAACAACAATCATTACAAATAATACATAAATGAAGACTTTCAACTGACCTTCCGACTGAGTTCTCTGAAACAATATTATTTTCAGGTAGAATCATGTTTCGACTCCGCGCATATCCAGACTTATTTTGCATAATTGCAGTGGTAAGCAGATTGTAAATATTATATCATTCATTTATGAGTTGTTTTTTTGTGCCTGAATAAAAATTGTTTGCTTTGCTATCAATGATCATGGAGTAATTCCGACTTATTAAATAATTCTAGTTGATTTCCCGCGCTAATTTTTCGAACCTATTTAGTTCAGTAAAAAATAATAGCCCTAGGTTCCATCCATTGCTTGACCTCTCTGTTCCTTTGCTCCTTTTCGGATTTTATTCAGCAGACGAAATATACGGCTTGGCTAGATTGCGCCAGTTCCCGGAAACTCCGATGGAAATTCCGATTGAAACATCTACACCAATATTTCCGTTTCTATCTGATAATAAGATAAGACTGCGAGGTTGCTATCAGTTCACTAAGAGACTGGGTGACTCAGTCCAGATCAACCGGGACATTATTCGAATATTGTTAGTTGACTCACTGAAAATCCGTGCAGACTCAACTGATAGATTGGTCTTTTGGTCTAAGGTGAGAATACATCTTGAGCACGCACAAAGCACAAATTCTCCGTTATGCATTCGACAATGCCGCTGCAGACACATTTTTAACACATGCTCAAGTAACGGCAATCTCATTCGAGAAAATAAAGGTTATGTCGGCGTTCCTTCTCAAGTTCTTCACCGACGATTTGTACGACAAAAATGATTTCGCTAGAAGCTGGTCCGATGTACCCGATTGACGATGATTCAGCGTACTCTTATCAAATATTATAATCTGCTTGTCGGTTATTATTACGTGTCCGAGACTGTTACCATGACACAATTCGTCTATAAAGCTGAATATTCATGGCATTGCCCGTCGAATGTTTCTTCTTGTATAGGTTATTCATTGAAAAGATTTTTATTTCATGTTTGGATTATCTTGATTGCATCGCATCACTCGCTAACACTAACACTCGGGAATTTGTAGGCTTGATAACTGATAAGATCAGTACATTGCGGCACCGGAATTAATCGTTACTTCCTCAGTTTCCTCTCATTGACAGACTACTTTTCTATTCTATTTTGTTGTAATTCTTGAATAGACCAGTGATATTTGTGACGAATGCTCTGATTGAGCAAGTCAGCCTCACCGATCAGTATCGCATAGCGTCGCATTCGCAGTAAATAAGTTGAAATGGCCGCAGTCTCTTACAATTTACCATCTGTTCAATTTCAGAGAATGATCTTCCGTTCCGTGGTGATTTTATCACTAGTCGCTTCAATCGCAGTGGCCGTCGATTCCCGTGTTGCATTGTTGCAAAATTTTGAAAAGCAAAAATATTTGTCATCGATATTCGAGGCGAGATTTGTTTGAAGATAAAACTGAGAACTGGACCTTCAGAACGACGTTTCACAATTGGCTCAAATCGATGTGAGTTACGAGTTCTCCATTGACAAATTGTTCTCAGTTCTTTCCGTCACTCAACTCGATGCCCTAACGAACGAATGCAAAGAGGTTTCTTACGTCTGCGTTATGATATTTTATCCCTTTTCAGGACCTCGAGATTCTTGTCGAAGCATGGAAAAATCCCACAGAGCACTCCGACTTCGTTCGATCTGTGATGGCAAAGAGTGAGAAAATTCGTAGTTTAAAAATTCGTAGTAGATAAGCGATTTTGTAAATAGTCGATCGTTTTTAGTGTTGGATTCCTCTGGCAAGAAAGGGCCTGCCATTCTAAGGGGTCACTTTCACTTTGCCGGCCATTTCTCTGAGTGCAAGCAGATTGATTACAAAGTAGAAGGAAGGGAGCGGAACTTTCGAGGCGAATACTTTCGGTTTGTTTTTTGAATGCTCAAAAATTATTCGACTGAATTCCAGAGTTGATCTAGATCCGTTCTTCCGATCGAATAACCACAACAACTCGTGCATGATAAATTTGCCATGTGAGTTCCGCTGAGTCATCTCAATCACTCTGAGTGTGAATTCTCTTCCAACTGTTGCAATTAACAAATGACTCTCCTTACAGCTGGAAAAGTGCTTGAAATCTTCTGGAAGGTGGGTTTCTGCTTCCCTTTATCCTGCTCAAGTGTTGATCTCAAGAACGTCTTCAGGCCTGGTAATGTAAAAAACATAAAGTCTCTCTTCTCGACGTTATCCTTGCAGATTCCGGTTCTTTGTTCGACAATCCAGTTTGTGAATTTACACGTCCCGGTGACCTTACGCCTGAAATCAACGCCGGATTCTACATTACACTGTGAGTTCAGATGATGGCGCCGGTTGTGTCGATCAGAGTGAAAATAGCTGATAACTTTTTAATTCCAGATCGATTATGGGAGTAATTGTTGGCATCTGTATCGTCGCGGGTCTCATTGACTTCTACTTCAGCGAGAAACTATCGAAATTCGCATTCAGCAAAAGTGAGAATGGAACTTAGTATTTTTTTGATTTTTGCTGCTTTTAGGCCTGGGCTGGCGACTTTTCATGTCCTTCTCTCTCTATTCCAACATCTCCTCAATTTTCGACGTCACGGAATCGGCAAAGGTTCGATGGCCTTGAGCTTTTGTACAGGGTCAGTCCTAATATTCGATTTCTCCAGGGAGGTCAAATAGCCCCTATTAATTGCATCCGATTTTTCTCAATGGTTTGGGTGCTTCTCAGTCATCTCTTGATCAACTACACCAATGTTGTCGGTGAGGTTTAACTTAATATGGAAAATTTCATAGAATAGCTTGCAGCAAATCCCATAGACGTCTATGTCTTGGCTCGAGATATTACCTCTGAGGCAATCCTGAATGCCTACTTCTCCGTTGACTCCTTTTTCTTCATTTCCGGAGTGCTTCTCACTTTTCTGTGGTTTGTACGAATCTTGCAGCGTTGGAATAACACTAGAAAGTGACAGGTTCAAAATACACGCCCGGCAGCCTAAAGAAACAATGTCTCTGTACGGATGGATCATGTTCTACGTGCATCGTATTCTGAGGTGACAAATGTAAGAAAAGAGAGAATCAATGCGACCTTAATGCTCAGAATCTCTCCGGCCTTCTACATCGTCGTCATCTTCTACTCCTTTGTACTAAAGCAGATGATGAAAGAGACTCCCCTGAGCATGGAATCCTCTGTAACTACCGATTCTTGCGCGTAAGATTGCTTGACAGTTCTTTTCCATTCATAATTGCTCATTTCAGCACGACTTGGTGGTTAGAACTACTGTATTTGCACAATTGGGTGCATGATGACGTAAGTTTATTCTCTGAGAATAAACACAATTCACCCCTCAGTGCGTTGGCTACAGTTGGTATCTCGCATCGGATATGCAGATCTTCCTCTTCACTCCTCTAATCATCATTCCTCTTGCTATCAAACCAATAATTGGTTTCATAGGTATTTCCTTGGGAATGCCATTCGCTTACAATATGTTTCAGTCGGCGGTATAATATTCGCAATCAGCACCGCAACGAACATCTTCCTCGTCTATCACTTCCATTGGCCGGTGCGTAACTTCGAAAGATGAAAGAATACAATTGTGGTAAACTCTAACGTCATTTGGATCTTCCAGGCAGAGGATAACTGGTTCCACCCAAAGGACCCCGAGGAGTCAAACATGACGTGAGGTTATCTTTATTTCGAGTACATCATCAAGTTCCAGTAACTACATCATCCTCATGTACGATTCGCCCCTTATTCGGTGCCAGGCAAGTTACAAGTTCTTTTCTTGAGTTTATTATTGCCTTTAGATTTACATCATGGGAATGCTCGTTGGCTGGTTTCTGCAGACGAAGAAGCAGTTGAAGATTCATCCGGTACATTAATTGCATCGTTCACCAAAGGCTAGCAATTTTCAGATCATCTATCTCTCATGCTGGGCTATTGGAATATCGCTAATGCTGACAGTCCTTCTTGGTCTTCACGACCAAACCAACGGCACAGTACTTAGCTTGTTCTGGAGGTAGGAGCTGTTTGCACAACGTGTGTGGAATAATGGAAGGAAGACCCTCGACTCTTTTTCAGATCAATGTACTCTGCCTTCTCCCGTCCTGCTTGGGGCGTCGGCCTATCAGCAATTGTCATATTGTGCTACTACGGATACGGAGGTGCTCAATGCTTCTTGTTAACTGAACATTCCGGTAGAGAGTGTTATTCTAGTATTTTATTTCAGGCCCAATCAACGCCTTCATGTCCTGGCACATCTGGGTACCCCTTGGTCGTCTCTCCTACTGTGCCTACCTTATCCATATTCCAGTAAACAGGACTCAAATAATCAATAATGACTATTCATTATCTAGGTGATTCAATTAGTGCTCTCTCAGTCGACGGATGAAGTGTACTTCACCAACTTTATTGAATTCGTGAGTAGTTTTCTACGGAGATTGAAAATGATGAGGCCTATTCAGTTCATCACTCGCGTCGTCTCAATCACCGCAGTCACTTTCTTCTTTGCCACTTTCTGGAGCGCCTGCTTTGAGCTGAGTTTTGGACGGGTATGCAGAACCGAGTGGCATTCACGTAATCTCAGTAGTTTTTTTAGATCGAAAAGCTGCTACTAGGAGGCGTGAGAACAGTGAGAAG
This sequence comes from Pristionchus maxplancki, assembly GCA_900490775.1. Lineage (NCBI taxonomy): Eukaryota > Metazoa > Nematoda > Chromadorea > Rhabditida > Neodiplogasteridae > Pristionchus > Pristionchus maxplancki. The sequence continues at coordinate 155,349 of LS573881.1, read as the reverse complement.
AGCACCCACGCCGAGCGAGAAGATCAAAGAAATCGAGGAGGAGCAACCAGCTACTATTCGATTGTGACATTGTGCGCCACTTATAAATGTGTAGATAAATTCAGAATCGATTCACATTGTGGTGCTTGATCGAAAATGAATATTCGTTATCCATTCTTTCTCACATGGATCATGCAACTCGACAAGTGTTGTAACTCAAACTTCCCATGGTGAAGTTCTCATTCGCAAAAAAATGCATGAGAATTCGAGAAATTTGTTCTACGAATTCTTCGTGTTCTCCACATTCCCTCTGATTCTGTCAATATAAACGTCATTCTGCCAGTATAGTTTATTTTTTGCAATAAGTAAATTCTCATTATTGTGAATCAGTCGCGCGACTTCTCCTTGTAATGATTTACGATCGGTGCGCCCGCAGACTAATGTACCTGTCGCTTCGTCTCGCTTGCTCGGAGTGGCAGTAGCTCTGGTATTTTTTTCCCAATGGTCCCCCACCTCACTCCCCACTGGGGGAAGATCAAAGGTGCCGACGGGGGACCAGTGGGAAATACCCTGGGGGACAAGTGGGAAGAAATCTTCCCAGTGGTCCCCCAGTGATTTTCCCACTGGTCCCCCGTCGGCACCTTTGATCTTTCCCCCAGTGGGGAGTGAGGTGGGGGACCAGTGGGAAAAAAATACCAGAGAGTTTGGTTGGGGAAATGGGCAAAGATAAATTCACATCAGAAAATTTATCTGCCCCCGAGAGGTTGCCCGTTTGCATTTGCCCTGAGAGTTTTATTATCGTTTTATAGCAACATTTACAATTGCCTGAAACTTTCGAGTTCTGCACCACTGATATACATGTAAAGTGTGTTTAGACTTGACAATGGCAACAAACTCTACAAATGGTGCTGGGACTACGGTCGATGTGGCTGCCATCTACAGTGACTACGTCGAGGTAGTCTTCGCTTTCCTCTACGTGTACGTCCTCGTCCAGGTACTTTTCTTATTGTCTCGCACACTCATCTTGATTCAAGATCAAACGATCATCAGAGGAAGCTCTCAAGGGGCCATACTACCAATTGGCCATTTCCACAGGTTCGTATCAATTGTATTTACTCACTAAAAATCAGTTTCAGGTGCCTGTGCGATAGGAAATGTATTCATCAACTTCATCCAACGACTCGTCGACATTCGCTTCAGATTCATGCCAGACCGAGGTTAAAAAGGCCGAATTGAGTGTCAATGAAATTCGAATTTAGGTCTCTTCATGAACATCATCAACTGTGTTTCTCACATGCTCGGACAATCAATGACGCTTGGGAAGATTCTGAGTGTGGCAGTTCGATTCAGCATTGTTTGGTTCCCATTGTGAGTTGTTTTCTCGGAGGCACATTAACTACTTTCAAAGCGAAAAAAGAAACATTAAATGAGTACTTTCGATTTCAGCTATGTTAATCACTTCTGGTCTCCTACTCGCACCCGGATAATCATCGTTTTCCAATTTATCATCCCCTTCTCGCTCTACATCTTCATGGTTTTCTATCCGGTAGGGGATCCAAATTGGAGATATTGATAGTAATCCTCAATTCAGGCTGTCTTTGCTCCAACTCCCGACGGCTACGGACGATACTTGGGCATATCCACTGTGCAGTTCAAGGTACGTTCCCGTGTGTATGATTGTAAGAAAAAACATGGGAGTTGCGTGTCTCTAATGAATCACTCAAAATTAGGTCGCAAAGGCCTTCAACATGCTCATCTACATTCTCTTCTTCACTACGACCATCCCGATGTGCATCGCTACAGTGGCAAAATTGGTAAAGGACCGAAAGACTATTGTAAGTTGTAGAACGGATGAAACTGTCGTTTTGGTGTTGCTGCTGAAAGATTCTTTTCGACCGATGTACGTTTCAGTCCTCGATGCCAGGTATTTCTCCTGGAAGGGCGAATTCTGTCCGCAATGAGCGACTCCTCGTCTTCTGCGCGGTAGTACAGACAATGGCTCATACACTCAAGGCCACACAGCAGGTGTGGATGATATTTGCAGTTCTAAAAAGAGAGGCTTATTTTGTTTTTTTGCAGGTGATCTGGTTCACGGCTCTCATCATCAATGACACTTCCCTTCAGGGGACCATGGTCAGCCTGGTAAGCTATCTTAGATATTTCTAAATAGGAAGCGCGCGAATATTTGCAGTACCCGATCGCCAACACAGTAACGTCTTTCATCGAGCCGGTACTTCTTCTCATCTCTTCGAAACCGCTGAGAAAGGAGGTAAGATTTAAAAAGCAAGGAGACTGGATAGACGAATGAATGAGCATTGTCTCAGGTCTTTCCACGGCTGTGGAAGAGAACGGCGAGTTCTAACAAGACAACGGCAGCCACGATGAGCCAAGTCGTTCCGAGTATACGTCACGCATGAGTCTTGCAACTAGGTTGATGATACACATGTTTTTGTGAATAATTATTACGTTATACATTATGAAGTTGCCTGTATATATTTCCGCCTATTATTAAAGATTTCTCCTGGAATAACGCGTTTGATCGAAAGTTTTGATCGACGACAACAATCGATGCCAACATACCACCCTATTTTCTCTCCATGGACAACTGGACGTTGAAGAGATGAGCTCCTCCATCAACCGGAATTTTAGCTCCTGAAACTATGAATTGACAACTGCAAATCTGAAAAAATAATAACATACCATTCACATATCCCGATTGAGAAGAGTCAGCGAGGAAAATTATCACCTGAAACACAAAACAATTATTGTATGAAAAAACTATTGTTAATCGCCTTGGCAATATCAGCAGTGGACGCCAATCTTCCAGTTGGAATGCATCCTGGTGTCGCCAGGAGTTTGGAAGTCATCTGCATTATTTTGATTCTGATCAGGTATTCAGTGACAATCGAACCCCTCCTTCTGGCGACTTGTAACCCGCTGCAGAGGCGATTCCTGTGGCCACAAGACCCGGTCTGAAAATGGAATGGGACATAGATTAGGAAATTGATGGATACTCACTGTACAGAGTTGACTCTGACGCCCTCCTTGATGAGATGTCCAGCCATTTGCACGGTGAGATAATCCTGAGCGGCCTTTGCTGCTCCGTAATAGGCAAGAACCTCAATCACTCCTATTTCATGTGAACTTCTTTAATAAATTGAATCCATTTTCTCACATGATTCACAAATGGCAGGGCTGCGAGAGACGATACGTTCACAATGGTGCCTTTCGTGTCAATGAGATAAGGAGTCGCGGCTTGAACAAGCAGAATCACTCTGAAGAAGTCGAATTTCACATGAACAAATTCGAATAATTACGCTTTGCAGTGAATATCAATCATTTTTCCAAAGTGTTCAATATCACATTGAATTCCTTTTGCCGATGGATCAGTGGAAATGAAACCGGCGCAGTTGACCTCAAGTGGAAAAGATAACAACCATCCATCATCAATGCATACAAGTATGTCAATCTTCATGAACTTCCTGATTGTTTGCTGCACTATTAACTGTGGTGTCTTGGGATCGCACAATTCCACGACAATCTGAGATGACTCGTATTATTGAATTAAACGGGGAAGTACTGTGAGAATGTCTTCCTCTTTAGCTCCAGCAGAAAGCATATCGCTCTTCGCATCCTAAATAATTTTTCTTAAAAAAAAATTGTGGACCAGTTAAATCAGAAAACCTCGACAGAATCCGTGGGAGCTTTTGCATCCGGACGACCAACAATCACAATTTTTGCTCCTCGAGAAGCGAGCATTTTTGCCGTTTCTCGACCGATTCCAGATGAAGAACCTTGAATCAATGTTGAAAGTACAACAAAGATAACCATAAACGAACCGGTCACAATTGCTACTTTGCCTGAGAAGTAATCCATCGAGGAAATTGTAGAAGTGATGCGAATAGGGTGATAACGGCCATACTTATACGGGTACTGAGGGTGATAACGAGAGTTGGACAAATCAAAAAAAAGTTTACGGACTGTTGAAAAGGTCAAAGTTCAGTTTTTTGAGTGCTTTTTTGTGAGGAAGATAAAAAGAAAGGAGAATCAGCGGAAAAGCGTGAAAGAAGGAGTATTATTCAGCCATCTGGAAAATCGTTCAGATGAACACAGGTCTTAATGAACGAGAAAGTTAAATAAATTAAATAGAGATCAGCGAGCATACGGCTGCTCTAAGACGAAACGTTTTTGTGCGCCACTCAATAAATTCGTGAAAATGTATGGATTAACATTCTGATACTTGATCAAACGAATACTCGTTATCCATTCCTTCTCTCAGGAATAGACACACGGACCATGCAAACTTGCCTAGGTGGAAGTTCCCATTCGAAAAAAATGCATGAGAATCCGAGAAGCTTTATTGCGTGTTTATCGTGTTCCTCACATTTTCTCTCAGATTATGTCAATGTGGACGTCATTCAGCCTCGGAGTGGTTCTTGTTTTGTCGATACCGGGTAGCAGATTTTTTTACGGGTAGCAGGGTAGAGAGACAAAAGATTCTGTCAGAAGTTGTCAAATGTTTCTCCTATTATTGCCCACACTTCAACCATCCCGATGTGCATTGTGACAGCGGCTAAGATGATGAAGGACAGAAGGGACTCCTCGTCTTCTGTGCCGTAATACAGACAATGGCACATGCTCTCAATGCCACACAGCAGGTGTGGATGATATTTTAAAAAAAAAGGAGTGATTTATTTTATTGCTTTTTGCAGTCAGTCTGGTTCACGGCTCTCATTCTCAGCGACCCTTGCCTTCAAGGGACTATGGTCGATTACACAGTTAAAGTGCTTTCAATTCATTTCAAGTGCTTGAATTGATTAGCGGTCACGAGGAGGACAAGGAGCGCATGATCTTCGAGGAAGACAAAATCAGGTTCTGACTCCAATCAGGGCAAATTTAACGAGCGCTTACCGAACAACGTCAAAGCAGATATTTTTTAAGCCGTCGATCTATTACGGGCTCATTAGCGATGGATGGCGAAATTTGAAAGCCAAATTGGCCTAATTCTAGCAGAGATCAGATCTTACAGAGGTCCAAAGATTCCTCTTTTTAGTAATGTTGTCAAGAATTCAAATAGATACACATGACGAGGAACTAGTAGCCGTCTGATATGAGTCTTTCTTCGACTTACTCTGTTCCGTACATTTTTCTCACGCCGCCGAACGAGGTGTTAAAAATTGACCGGAAGGTTATTCTGAAGGGAAATGCCGTTATTCAACGTAATACGTTGTTGTACCCTTCGTTTCTGCAAACCAAGTATTATTTCAATTATTTATCTGGGCGCATGCAGAATCATCACAGTGAAAAGTAGGGTAAAATGGTTTACTATGGATCGAGAGACGGCTTCGAATTTCGAGTGGAGATGCCTCTTTAGTTTGACTCTCCTCGGCTGTCTCATTCATCAGGAAACGTGTTCTCGGAAGTACGAATTGGAAATGACATTTATTGTGACTTTTCCGATCACATGAAGGTTCGCTTCAAAGGACCATGATCAGCCTGGTACATGACATCTTTGTGCTAATCTGTGCGATACTGATCAGGGTTGACAATTCAAGGATTCAAGGAGGGCCCAAGGATGGCCGATGCAAATTGACTCTCTTATCCTTGCGAAAGGATGGCCGGTCTTTCTCATCTTTCGAATGAAGCGATTTGCACTCCCTCGAAAATGAGACACAATACCTAGAGACCGCAGGCTCCGCCCACTTTGTGGGGACGGGAAATCGCATAAAAACTGCGGCGAGGAAGCACACTTCGAGTTCTAAACCGTTTCAGACGAGCAAGGGCGCGTTTTGTAGCTTGTACCCTCCTTCACAAACGACCCATGGCGCAGCTTGATCGGTCACCTTTGTGAAGGTCAAAAATGACGAAACAAGTACCCAATTATAGGAATTAGTGCTTTCTAGTGGCCGTACCCGGATGCGCCTCTCGTAATTCATGCTCTTTATTTTTAGAAGGCGATCAGAACAAAAAACGCGAAGATCAGAAGTGTTTGAAATTTGTGCTTGCCTTTCAAAGATAGTTGTAGTCCGCGAG
>LS573881.1:98738-140961 GCA_900490775.1 Pristionchus maxplancki | reverse complement strand
TTGGTATGGCGAATTTCGCGAAAAAGTACAGTATCCTCCATCTTTGACCTACCGTAACCCGAAAATGAGACCCGATATCAAAAATCCGGAAGCGTAGTTTGAAAGAGCATCGTTCATAGTACCTTACATAAACTTGGTGGGCGGGTAGGACATATGTTTTGTGTACCGCCGCGGCGTGGGTGATTCTCTGGCGATTCGTGTCTTAAAAGTAAAAAAAAATGGATTCATACCGTTTACATATCCTGACTGAGAACTATCCGCGAGGAAGATGATTACCTAAACGATTTTTTCGGAAATTTAAATGATTTATCAGACCCTGGCAACATCCTCTGTTGTTGCCAGTCTCCCTGCGGGGATGCAGCCCGGAGTCTCCAGGAATTTGGAAGCCAACTGCAATATTCCGATTTAGATTTTGCAATACGATACAAACCAACGTCTCCAGCTGCAGACCTGAATCCCGCTCCAGCAGCGATATTAGTGGCGACGAGACCCGGCCTAAAGAGGGCAATCTAATCTATGATGTACAACTTAGAAAATAGATACTTACTGCACAGCGTTCACTCTAACACCATCCTTGATTAGGTGTCCGGCCATTTGAGCGGTGAGATAATCCTGCGCGGCCTTTGCTGCTCCGTAATAAGCGTGAATCTGAATGGGCCATACGCATATTAAAAAAGTATTTCTGGACAAACTTGGTTCACAAAGGGCAGGGCAGCGAGCGAGGAGACATTGACAATGGAGCCTTTCGATTTGATGAGATAGGGAGTGGCTGCTTTTACGAGGAGAATCACTCTAGACTAATTTAACCAATCAATACGTATTTTAAATGATTACGCTTTGCAGTGAATGTCGATCATCCTTCCGAGATGCTCAATGGAGCACTGAATCCCCGTTGCTGCTGGATCCGTGGACACGAAGCCCGCACAGTTGATCTGAGTAGAAAACCGTATCGCTTCTAGCCTAAAGGTATCTAGTTCTATGTATTGGACATACGAGAATGTCAATCTTCTTAAACTTCTTGATCGTCTTTTCGATAATTCTCTGTGGCGCCTCTGGTTCGCACAGATCCTCGACAAACTGAATACAAATGAATCTATGCATTCACTCGGGAAGATACCGTGAGAATATCTTCCTCTTTTGCTCCAGCAGAAAGAACATCGCTCTTTGCATCCTAAATAATTTTTCTTCAATTGTGGACCAGATAAATCAGCGAACCTCGACAGAATCCGTGGGAGCTTTTGCATCCGGACGACCAACAATCACAATTTTTGCTCCTCGAGAAGCGAGCATTTTTGCCGTTTCTCGACCGATTCCAGATGAAGAACCTTGAATCAATGTTGAAAGTATAACAAAGATAACCATAAACGAACCGGTCACAATTGCTACTTTGCCTGAGAAGTAATCCATCGAGGAAATTGTAGAAGTGATGCGAATAGGGTGATAACGGCCATACTTATACGGGTACTGACGGTGATAAAGAGAGTTGGTCATGTCAAAAAAATTTACGGACTGTGGAAAAGGTCAAAGTTCAGCTTTTTGAGTGCGTTTTGAGTTCGTTTTGTGAGAAAGATGAGAAGAAGGAAATTCCTGTGAAAATAGTGAATGAATGTTTTAGAATATCATTCAGCCATCTGAAATATCCTTCAGACCAGAACACCGGTCATGTTGAAAGCAGTGGGAGAGAACACAAGATGAGCAACACTCAACCAATTCAGGTCGCAAAGGACTTCAACATGCTAATCTACATCCTCTTCTTCACTTCAACCACCCGATGTGCATTGCGACAGTGACTATGTAAAATGGTGAAGGACAGGAAAGTGATTGTAAGTTGGCATGGAAATTGATTTCACGGACTGCGAAAAAAAGTAAAAATAAAAAAGTAGAGCTTCAAACTTCTGTTTTCGCATTGAATCATAAAAATTGTTTCCGATCAGTAGACTGTCAATTCGTTTCCGTCATCGATGCAAGGTGTTTCTCCTGGAAGGGCGAATTCTGTCCGCAATGAGCGAACCCTCGTCTTCTGTGCGGTGGTACAGACAATGGCACATGCTCTCAAGGCCACACAGCAGGTGTGGATGATATATAAAAAAGGAGTGACTTATTTTATTGCTTTTTGCAGTCAGTCTGGTTCACGGCTCTCATTCTCAACGAAAAAATGATGGTTTTCAACACAGTAACGTCGTTCATCGAGCCGGTACTTCTTCTCATCTCATCAAAGCCGCTGCGGAAGAAGGTGCGTTATTGGAATATTACGATAATAGGAAGAAATGTGGGTGATAGACAGGTTTCAGGTCTTCCCATGGCTCTGGAAGAGAATACAGCGTCAACAAGAGTTACCGGAGCTACTTTGAGTCAAGTAGTGCCTAGTAGGGTTGACAATTCAAGGATTCAGTCAAGGCCTTGTGTCTCTGTTCAAGATGATGCAAATCGCCTCATTCCTTGTGCAAGGATGAAGGGGAGAGGAAGAGAAATAGTGGGCGAAATGAGGAGAGGCGAACCTCATTTCCCTCTCATTCCGTCTAACTCCCTCTCATCCTTGCAATGATTTGCATCCTTGCGCAAGGATGGCCCGTCTCCCCATCCTTGCGCAAGGATGAGGGAGTCCATTTGCATCTGCCATCCTTGGACCCTCCTTGAATCCTTGAATTGTCAACCCTAGTGCCTAGTACACGGATAGCTTAAATTTGCACAGTTAGGATGGGTTGCTGCGCGAATTCGATTGTCGTTCGTTGAATCTCTATAAACCAGTTGCGATGGTGTACATGTTCCACTTCTTGATGACTTTCATACCTCTTGATCTTTCTATTCCATGAAGCAGTCTAGTATCCAGGATCACGAGTTCAGACGAGTCAAACAAAGAAGGATGTGCGTGTTTTCATGTCAACTTGCGTGCAATAACTGAATAAAATGTTGAGCATCATATCAGATATCTATGCCTTGGGGCCGCAAGCTCCGCCCACTTTCCCTAGACACGATTTCACCAAAAAGCGAGACGAGGGAGCACAGTCGTAATTCGCAATGAAATCGGTCGACCCAATGCTTGTTCGGTAGCTATCCCCCTTATCTATCACCTCCCAGATGCGCAACATGAACTTTCATATTTGAGTAGGTCAAAAATGGCATTGAAAACTTAAATGTGGTGTTTTGAACACTTGTAGTGTGAGCACAAAGTTGCGCAAACCATATATGATTATTTAGAATATTCCAGGATTTTTGGACATTTTTTCAGATTTTTATCATGTTGTCCCGAGGTGTGCTCGATCCGCGGGGAGAGGGGAGCGAGAGAGCGGGGGGAGGGAGAGAGACACGTGAGAGAGAGACTCCGCCCCCCTTCCCTCTCCCTCTCACTTTCCCCTCTCGTCCGGTGTGCCTTCCGCGCGTGGTTTTCGGAGCCTAACTTTTGTTCTAGATGAGATAATGACAAAAGCTAAAAAGGATAATGTTATTGGGTACCTGAGGAACAGTTTGAACACACTTTTGGGCCCATAGCGAAAAATCGACTATGTACGTTGCGGCCCCTATCTATGCCTCACCACTCATACTTCTCAGAGAGCAAGAATATGAGACTGAACTTTCCCTGGGGAGAAGTTCCCACCATAAAACATCTGTGAACGGAGCCTAGCCGAAATATTTCATAGTTCTGATACTCCCGCTTTCTCAATAATTCGGTTCAACTATGCCTCCGCTCAACGAGATTTTCTCTATGGCAACTTTGATATATTCTGACGTCATCGAACCGATCTTCTGTGTATTCTATGCCTTCATTCTCGTTCGTATCTGTCTAGCGCAATCATCCGACTTCCGAACTGCTTTCTACAAGTTCTCCATTGCAACTGGTATGTCGACCACAAAAAAATATTTCATTTCATCACAATTCAGGAGTTTGTGCTATTGGTAATGTTGTGATGAATCTGATACTGAGGCTGGTCGATGTGCGATTTCAATTCTTTCCTGATAGAGGTTCATTACCAATTGTGATTATGAGTCTATGGTCAGCTTCAGGTGTCGTCTGCACGTGTCTCATGTGCGCTTCCCACATATTCGCACTCGCCATATCAATCGGGAAGACTCTCTCCGTATCGACGAGATTCACCTCGATTTGTCTCACAACAATTAGAGATGTGAGTATCAAAAAATGCATCGAATAGCTAAATGGAAGTTTTCAGTTTTGGGACGGGAAAAGAGTATCGATCTGTCTTCTGCTGATGTTTGGAATACCATTCGGCCTATATGCATATTTTCCGTTCTTTCCCGCAGTATTTGGTCCTACTCCGAACGGTTACGGAGTTTACCTTGGCATAACGAATCCCGGTTTTCTGGAAAGTTTCATTTGTATTTTCAATTTTCTCAGTCTATGGATGGAAATTTTTTTGCAGATAATTCAACCTAAATGTCCAATTCAGATCGCCAAAGCATTCGCAACGTGTGGATACATCTTCTTTTTGACATCGACCACTATAATGTGTTCGATGTCACTTTGGAGGCTGCGAAGTCACCGGATTAGCGTACGTTTTGCAGTCACAAGTTTCTTTTATGTGAAAGTGCTTCTCGAGATTCCCAGAAGAGAAAAAAGGTGTTATCGCCACTTCTTGAATTCCTCAGAAAGCTACATAGAATGTTGACGTCTTAGAGCATAGTGAAAACATTGAAACATCTAAAAGCAAGAACATCGAGGCCACGAATATTCTGGAAAGAGGAATTATTCCCAGGCTCGAATGTCCATCGGTCGTCACGAGAAGCTTCTCACACTCTACGCTGTCGTTCTCACAACTTCCCATCTATTCAAGAGCATACTGCAGGTATTCATCGAACATCGACTAAATACTGTGATGTTCTCATTTCAGAGCATCTGGTTTTTAGCACTGGTATCCGAACAAAAAAGTCTACAGGCTACCGTAATTAGCATGGTAGAGTAAAAAAGTAGATTCTCCTTGAGTGACCCTCTTTTTAGTACCTCATTCCTAACACGCTAAGTACTTTCGCAGAGCCAGTTCTACTACTTGTAACATCGCAGAAACTACGGATTGAGGCAACAGTTCAAATTATTACTGAAAACTTATCGTTCGACAAGGTCTTCCCCTGGCTCTGGATGGAAAAGCCAAATTCGAGAAGAACTACGGGAGCTACATCAACTCTTCCCATCCAGAACAGAAGCCCACGGGTTGAGAATATGGAGATGATTCAAGTTGTGCCGAGTATTCGTCTCCATTGAATGTATTTTACAAAAAGTATTGTTGGCTTCAGTTTTTGTAAATGTTAGATCTACAGGAAAAAAAGAAAAGTATTGAAAATAAAAATTCTTCATTATAACAACAAATTGGCCACAAATATAAAAATTCGAATGGCGAACATCAGTGATCCCTTCTTGACTGTTAAACAGTGGTGGACACTGCTTGATTCGTCTCCTTTCTTGCTGCAGACGTGTGGGAAGGAATAGTTGACACCGTTGTGTTCTCCCGTTTCCTCCACTGAAATACCTACAAGAGATACGATAACTTGATCGATCGACTTTTCCTATCATACCTCGTCTCTCAACATGCTTGACGTCACGAGCAGCAGAATCGGTTCTGCGAAAGTGCTGACCGTGTTGGGGATGAGGTACTGTGATTATTGATTTTTGGCGTTAATTTGCTCCTAAACTCCGCTACTCCACCCACCACTCCGATGGCTGTGGCCTGCAATTCCCTCAGTCCCATGATGAGAGCAATGTACCAGACGCACTAAGTTTGACACAATCAAATATATTCCAAAAATGTATGCTTTCAGTTGGTATTTGTCTAATGAAGCTTACATGAGAGAATCAAGACAAAATATACGGGTTTTCAAATCATTTGAAAAAAATCACTATCCTGTTGAATAGTTTTGAACAGGTGTGAAATCGTGAGGACGACAGCATAAAATCCGAGCATTTTCTCGTGACGACCAACAGTCAACCGCGCCTGCAATGGCTCTTGCATTGCCCTGTTCAGTAAATATTTACAGCATAGTTTAATCAAAAATTTGCAGCGTCGAACTGCACCTAAACATTCCACAAATCCCTCATAGGAAAATCGTGTGGAAGCATTCTACGAACTGATAGAAATCAAGTTAAAGAAAACATCTGTGGGAATTCTACCAGACATGACACTTATCCATCCTCACGTTTCACTATTTGGTCTTCTCCATTTTATACAATTTCCAGTAATCTGGTTGAGCAAAACTATCTTACACTGATCCTCAGGGTTCGCAATTTGTGGAGAGCTCGAACACACATAGGAATCGTTGCCACGGGAAAGCCGAAGTAACCGCATGTACCGATGCTTTTCGCGATCTATTGTTGCTATTTATTAGTAACACTAATCTTAAACTCACCAGAAATCCTGGATTCGTAATGCCCAGATAGACTCCGTAGCCATTTGGAGTCTGCCCGAAATTGGGAGGAAAGAAGGGGAAGAAGGAAAAGAGAGCGAATGGAATTCCATGCATGAGAGTCAAGCAAATTGGTACTGTTCGACCATCCCAGAACTGAAACTTCTATCATAATGAAAAAAGCTAGTGCGGGTTGAGGATTGAATTCTGGAAAAGTACGATTTTGAGAATCAGCAATATGAATTTTTTTCCAAAGTATGAGACCCACTGACATCTCTCCTATTGATCAGACAGATGGAAGTGTATCGTGTAGACACTGAGAGCGTCTTTCCAATGTTGATTACGAGAGCACAGAAATGAGAGAGCCACGAGAGGATGTTGCAGACGAATCCTGATGGAAAGATGAGAGTGACAGTCTCGTGGAATGTCCAAAATTTGAAGAATGAAATGTATAAAACTCAACCGCGATTAGGGAAGATAGTAAAACGAACGTCAATCATTCGAATTGTCCAGTTTATAAACACATTTGTGATTGCAGCAACCCCTGAGAGATGTCATAATGGCAACACGCTTATTGTTAGATTGAAAAGTGGTAGATTATTCAAGATGCAATGTGAATACACCTACCAGTGGCAATGGAAAATTTGTAAAAGGCCGTTCGAAATTCGTGTGATTGTGCACGCAAGATTCTAATGAGAATGTAGGCATAGAGAACACAGAAGATTAGCTCGATGACGTCAGAGTAGATCAAAGTTAGGAGAGGAAGAATGTCAGCCATTGCTGGATTAGTGTAGAGAACTTGAAATGAATGATACTGGTTCTCATACTTTTTTTCAAGTGGGAACCTTGTGGAGTTTCAAACACACGCTCTCATCAACAAGGTGGAAGAATGTCAAAGTGTGAAGAGTTAGATTGATCAGACGAATAATTTATAAACTTTAGTTATCAAGAAACAAACTGCTCAAGCATCGAGAATGGAAACTGGAACCTTCTGATGTCAGTCTCCCCGACTCTCTGTCCCGCGAAGTTTTACAATGTCGGCGAAATCCCCCTAACGAGACATTGAAAAATTATCGTAAATTTTCATGTTTTTCGTTGCTGCACCCATTTTCCCGATCTCAATAGTTATCAATTATTATCAATTGGAAATCGCAGAGATTCATTTCAGTGCATTGAAAAGGTATGAGATGAAAAGGAGAGAGGTTTGCGAATGCGATAGGTCCTCGTGCGGAGCCATCATTTTCTTTGGCGCTCTTCAGACCTCTCGTTTTTCAGGAAACGTGCAATGCTCAGTTGAAAGGGCGAATAGGAAAGAAGTAGAATTTGAATTACAAATTAGGCAGGAATTGTTGTGACTTTTCCAATCACATGAATGAGATGATTCGACTTTCTAATGAGAGAGAATGAACACAGAAACCACCTCTGGCATATCTAAAAATGTCATCTTCATTTATATATAAAGAGAGCACAGATGATGATACTTTGTGTGTCCACGTTGTACTATTTTTACAGAACATGCCATCTGATATTACCCAAGAATACGATTTCATACCAGCCGATATTCGAGATAAGGAAGAGATCTTCAATCTCACTCTCAACGATTTTCTCGCTATCGAACCTCATTCTGTAGTGAGTTTTTAGCTGTTTTCGAGAATAAAATGATCATTCAGGCCCTCGGAATCACTGCTAATAATGCCACAGAATTCATAGGAAGCATTGTTACGAGATCGCTCAACTTTCCATTCAGCTATCGCGTCGTTCATAAACCTACTGGAAAGGTTTTAGTTGATTTAAGTCTGTAAATCAAACTTCCTTCAGCTCGTTGCGGTTCTATTGATATCCGTGTGCGAACGAGACGTGCCGGTATAAATATTTTCAGACTTTGTGCCATTCATTCAAATGTTACAGGAAGATTCGAATTTTGATCTCGAGAAACAGGACGAGGGCATTCAAATCTACGGTGAGTATCTATCATTGTCTATTTTTCCAGATCAAATAGTTTTAGTCGGTATCATCGACCGCCTCGAAGAAAAGTTTTGGGAGCGTCGACCGGAAGTACACAAGGTTGGATCTAACATAATTTTTGTCATAAAACTAATGCCTTACCAAGCCAACGAAACGAGTGAAGGAAATATTGAACTGTTTTATCATGCACGTCTCTTGAGATTTACAGATAATTCGTCGCAGGTGCTTCATCACGAGATCTCCTTCGTCCACTCCGATCATCAACGAAGAGGAATCGCCCAGCATCTTCTCCATCTCGGATTGGACTTCGACAGCCTTAGAGTGAGTGACGATTCACCCAGTTTGTGCTACTATTCACTGCAGGCATCGGGTTTCGACGGGATCGTCTCCGAGGCATCATCTTTCGCTAATCAGACACTTCTCCTCAAGAATGGATTCGAAGAAGTGGCGAGATCTCAACCGTAAATTGGCAATCACATTGATACCTTGGTGTTTTCCTACTTCCGTGGCATGCACTTACAATAGGGCAGTCCTGCAAGCCGAAGGATAGATTATTTTCGAAATGAACAAAAATTCTATTCAGAGAGGAGTATCTCGATGCAAACAACAATTCCATCGTCTTCCCTGATCAGACAAGAGAGGTCAAACTTCTCTACTTACCCATCTAATTGCAATCTAATAAACGTATTTATCACATGAGTCCGTGAAGAAATCTAATGTTAAGACAAAACATCTCGCAACCAGTAATGTCATTCTTCTTGACATTCTTCTTTAATTAATTAGATACATGTTTGTCGTTCATTTGCACCCTGCGAACCGTTGAATCACCATTCACACTTCATTTTGTCAATTGAAAGATCCAGAATCATCGAGATAACACTAATCCCTCTTTGAAACATTGTCTTCTTCTCTCGATCGACAAGTGTCAATGGTTGACAATGAACGGGCGACAGAAAACAAGCAAAACGACAGAAAGAAATATTGAACTTTTTATCGTGCACGTGTCTCGAGACATTTCCAGCACACATTTTCTATCACTAATGAAACGGAAGAGCAACCAAGGCCGATCGCGAGAAAGATCAGTGGAAAGCCGAGAGAAGTGAGTGAGATGGCTCTAGCTATTGCAGTGCTCTGAGGAGTGATCGATTCCATGTACTTCATCGATCGACGAAGTTCACTGAAGGACATTGCACGAAAAGCGAAGAAACCGTTGAGCTGGAATGACCGATGGTTGGTGTCTAACCAAATTCGGCTAGAGAAATGCATCGATGCGCAGCAATTAACGCGATCGGATTTCTCTTGTTTCTGTCTCGAGAAATGCAAACATTCTCACATTCTCTTCCGTGTAGACGGATAGAAGGGCGAAATTGATTTTCTCGATGACTCGTGTAGAAACATTCCGACTGAAGACGAAATTATACGGGTCTCCATTGGTCATTGTGTTAGATAGCCAAGGGACTGTGGCGATGAGACCATCAGGGGCGATTCTGAACTGTATCATGCATCCCAGAAGCAATTCATTCCACTAACCCCGAGAGAACGCAGTCTTGTAGCGATGGAGTGATTGAGAGCAGCAATTGATCAACATCAAAGAAGAAACCAACGATCGAATGGTTCCGACACGTCATTGTGAGACGATCGAGGACGGAATCTATGTAGATGCCAACTTTCGAACTGCCGAACATGTTGAAGAGCTAAACTTGAATTCTCTTTAAAATCGAGGCGTGTACATACTCACATCTTCATTATCGAACTGAGTTGATCCGGTCTCGAACAGGACATTTCGTTTTCCGCTCGCTACTTGGGCAGCCATGGATGAGAGGAGACTGTACATTTTCATTAACGTCCCTTTCGTTGTTGTTGTGATTCTCACGATTGGGTCCGTTCTTCGAATAAGATGTTGTTTCCATTGAAATAGCTCTGATAGACTGCATTGACGAAGTAGAAAGCAACGATGATGCAAATGTGAGCAACAGCGTTCGCGGCTTGCAAAGGAAGCTGAAAAAGTCAGTCGTTGATCAGAAAGTATACCTTTTCACCGGTGGATCTGAAGAATGTCGCTTGCGAATTATATCAATCAGGTTGAACAGCAGAGCTGAGATCATTCTCAGAGCGAAAAAGGTTGCAAGCATCCAAATGGGGAATACGGTGTAGAATTCGATACTGGAAGCCTTAGTAAACATTCCTTCTCGAGGAACAGATTCGTAGAATTGCATCTGAGAATAGACATCAGATGAAAAGGGAAGTATGGCTCACTCTCCACCAGTTAACATTCACTGAGTATTTGTAATCAGAAGGGTCTCCGGGAATGAGAAACACGGGAAGAGCTGGAGAGAAGATTTCTTGTCTGTCAACGGCTCCATCGAAGAACGGAGTGCACATACTTCCGTTGCAGAATCCTGCTCACATACCATTCACCAAATAAGACATACTATTCGAAACTGACTAATCTCCTTGTATTCTTCAACCTCCACAGTGTCACACTCGAGAATTGTCGCTATCGTCCTCCAGAATTCCATGAATACCCCGTCGTATTGTCCATCCTTCTCGAAGAAATACGGGAAGACGTTGGTCTTGGCAGCGAGTCGAAATTTCCCATTGGGACAAGGAGAAGGGAAGGAAGGCATGCCGACGGTGTTGCTCGATGGAGTAAGAAGAAGGAGTAAGAAGAGTAAGCAGGAAGTAGGGAGGAAGAGAGACTCGAAACCCCCAGTCTTCTCTCTTTATTTGCTCGACCCCAGTCAACTCGTGTCTGTGATGACAATTGGAACTGATCGAATTCGCCTCAATAAAATGTCCTAATAAAGCAAACTAATTGATTTACGTCCTTCCTACACCGTACACCGAGCGTACACCGACACCGAGCGTTGTTGCTGCGATTATCAATTTCAATTCCAATGTTCCTCGTATCTTCTTCACACATGTTCAAAGAACAAGTACTAACATAAAAATGATAAAATGGTCCAAGTTCAACGTTTTCTCGATAGTTCAACGCAATGTTCGTAAAATGACCTCGCTCAATAACAACTCATTGACTTGTGAGTAGAGTGGCCGAAGGAAGAGTGAAAGGAAGACTCTGCCTCTCTGCGCGGCGAGGAATGAGAGGGAGGGGAAGAGGAGAGGGAGAGAGAGTTACTCTTGCGCAAGAGTTTGAACTCTTGCGCAAGAGTTGAATCGGGAATGGGGCGTTTTCGATCGTTTGACGCCGTAATCGAATGCCAATTGGCATGGAATTTGCATAAAGGTCACAGATTAGTGTGCTAGACCAGCTTTACATAGTTTTGACTGAACTTTCCTTTGTAATGAGACGATCCCCAAATTTTCTCCCTTCCCTGTCGTCTGACGTCGTTTCTCACTGATCTTTCTGTGAGATCTCGTAGTCTGACCGTCAAAGCCTTCAATCGTGACCTAATGCATGTCTGGCATACGATTTTGAGTCTTTTACTCTAATCTTCGATATCACTCACAGATGTCATGTATTCTCAGTTAGACCACCACTTTGGCGCTGGCTAACGCCGCCTAGATTCCTCTCTAGACTGTTTCCGTAAGTCAATATAGCGTACCCGTCCGCCATTTCCCTACCGTACCCCATGTATTCCCGCCACCGTAATCGGCTACCGTAATCCAGACTGTAGTACACCCATCCTGAATCCCAGTCTACCGTACTCCGGCAATCGATTGTATTGTTACCTCTCCCCGTTGGCGAATTCCAGTCTAGCGGGAGACGATAATGAGATTCGGAAGTCTGGATTACGATACCCGAACATACTGGGATACGGTAGCGGGATACTGTAATCCGCGTTGCGATTGCCTGGTACGGTAAACTTTGAGCTACCGATCGGATACATTAGCGGAAAATAAAGTACATTGCCGGAGTACGGTAGACTGGGATTCAGGATGGGTGCACTACAGTCTGGATTACGGTAACCGATTACGGTGGCAGGAATACATGGGGTACGGTAGGGATTTGGCGGACGAGTACGCTATATGTATTGAGTAACGGAAACGGAGAGAAAAAAATGTCTAGAGAGGGATCTAGGCGGCGTTAGCCAGCGCCAAAGTGGTGGTCTAACTGAGAATACATGGAATCTGTGAGTGAGATCGAAGATTAGAGTAAGAGACTCAGAATCGTATGCCAGACACGCATTAGGTCACGATTGAAGGCTTTGACGGTCAGACTACGAGATTTCACAGAAAGATCAGTGAGAAACGACGTCAGACGACAGGGAAGGGAGAAAATTTGGGGATCGTCTCATTACAAAGAAAAGTTCAGTCAAAACTATGTAAATCTGGTCTAGCACACTAATCTGTGACCTTTATGCAAATTCAATGCCAATTGGCATTCGATTACGGCGTCAAACGATCGAAAACGCCCCATTCCCGATTCAACTCTTGCGCAAGAGTTCCTCACTCTTGCGCAAGAGTTGCCCCTTCTCCCTCTCCTCTTCCTCTCATTCCTCGCCGCGCCGCGCACTCTGCCCTCTTCCTTTGGCCACTCTACTTGTGAGTAGAGTGCGGAGAGGAAGAGGGAAGAGTGAGAGAAAAAGTCCTATTCCTTGCGGAAGAGAGAGGGAGAGCGGTCTACTCTTCCGGAAGAGTGGGCCCTCTTCCGGAAGAGTTGAATGGAGAATCGTGTTTGGACAATGGGGATCGATAGGAAGCGACTTTTTCATACGAGTTTTTGCATGAAATACTACCTCAAGCACCCAGAGCTCACCGGGGATAACTTTCCCAATATGTTTAGACTTTTGGGCAATTTCGCAAATGGTAGGACTCATTGTAAATGATCATTTTGGATATCTCTTGACCTATTCCATGTGTAAGAGGATTCACATCCTCAAATCTAAAGTTTAAAACTCATAATAGACATTACACATTTGGATTACATAGAATGACAATCTCAATCTAGCGCAATGCAAATGCGTAATAGAGGCCTCAGTAATGTTGCGCATGCAAATTCTGATCTAATTGGCGAAAAATTCGATCTCAAAACACGGAAAACGATGCGAATGGGAATCTACTCTTCCGCAAGAGGTCGAACTCTTCCGGAAGAGTTAATCCCTCTCCCTCTCACTCTTCCCCTCCCTCTCATTCCTCGCCGCGCAGAGAGGAAGACCCTGCCTTTCACTCTTCCTCTCCGCACTCTACTTGTGAGATAATGTCGTGTTCGTGACGAAACTGACTGTCTGAGAGTGAGATAAACTTGTTGATGTTATTAGTCAGTGTGAGTACTTCATCACCTATCTACATTCGATAACTTAACATCATCTTTCCAATGACTTAGATAGTTTTCCATTTTCTGCTGAACATAAATAAGCAAATTTCTACTGTTTTACGCCTTTAATTTTCTTATCACACGCAATTACCAATCGCATCCTCACTCTCTGCTTTGATCATCTCTAAATCAGTTGTTATGGGTGACTTCGATATGAGTAAGGATTATCGTCTAGCCGGAGCGGTTTTATTCGTGGTGAGTTAATCAACGAACGTTTTTCATTCGTTTCGAAATGTCCAATAATGTGAGATGCTCTCGCTAGAAACTACGATATCGTAGAAGAACTGAAGAAACCAATCAATGATGATCACGGAGAGCTAGATTAATCACCAGCGTTTAAGATGGCTTCGATAGGCTTGGTCTGCAACGTTACAGTGGTAACCTTCCTACGAACGATGCCTTCACTCAGCGGCTCTTTCGGCAGTCTCACCCTATCACAAGTTCGAACATTCCAAAGATAATTCTCTAACGACATTTCCAGGCAATAGTGGACACCGTACATCAACTGTTGTTCACATTTTATATGAGGCCGTCCGCTTTAGGTTCAACAAGGGTCGGGAACAGGTAAAAATTCGGATATGCTCAAAAATCGTTTCCTGGGGTAATTTTTGATTCTGAATGGGGCCACGGTTTTAGTTTTTCGCTAAACTCACTCCGGACGGAGATATGGAGCCCCGAAAAAAAGTGCTAAAAACGTTTTTCGCTGTTTTCTCGCCGAAATGTGGTCAAAATGGCTCGAAACTTCGCGTATACTATCAGAATTTCGAGCTCTTTCGAATGCGCATATTGTTGTATCATGATTTTTTTTCGTTTTCCTGAAAAAATCGATTTTTCTCAATTAAAGAAGCAAGCTCCAGTTCGCTGCCAGATGAAAGAGCTCGTTCTCCCGGTCATTTTGGTATATTGTATGAAGGGTTGTGAACTCGATTGAGTAGTTTTATGATCGATTTTCCATATTTTAGCGCTCGTTGATCTCTGATTCCAATGCTACGTCAGTATGGTCGACCCGGTAAGGGTCCCAAACTTTCTCGCAGAAGTCCTGGGTTCGACCCCCGGTGCCTGCAGATCATTTTTGCAGATTTTTGGCTATTCCGTAATTCGCTTTCCGAGGTAACGTCGAGTTTTTCGTGCAACACTGAAACAAAAAAATAAAGTTTCAATAAGCTTGAACTGATTTTTTCACATTGCCAAAAATATGATTTAATTATCATACAAGGTGATTACCACAATTTGGAATGCATTTCTTCGATTCGAGCAAAAGTTAATTTTTTTTTGAGTGTTGGATGCCAGGAGGAAAAAAATCAACTTTCGAAAAATCAGCAAAAATTGTCTGCATTCGCCGGGGATCGAACCCAGGACATCCATGTGTAAGTTTGCGACCCTTACCGGGTCGACCGTACCGACGTAGCATTGGCATCAGAGATCAACGAGCGCTAAAATATGGAAAATCGATCATAAAACTACTCAATCGAGTTCAAAACCCTTCATCCAATATACCAAAATGACCGGGAGAACGAGCTCTTTCATCTGGAAGGGAACTGGAGCTTACTTCTTTAATTGAGAAAAATCGATTTTTTCAGGAAAACGAAAAAAAATCATGATACAACAATATGCGCATTCGAAAGAGCTCGAAATTCTGATAGTATGCGCGAAATTTCGGGCCATTTTGACCACATTTTGGCGAGAAAACAGCGAAAAACGTTTTTAGCACTTTTTTTCGGGGCTCCATATCTCCGTCCGGAGTGAGTTTAACGAAAAACTAAAACCGTGGCCCCATTCAGAATCAAAAGTTACCCCAGGAAACGATTTTTGAGCGTATCCGAATTTTTGACCTGTTCCCGACCCCCGTTGGGCCTTGTTGATCCTAACGCGGACGGCCTCATATTGCGCCGGCCATATTTTTGTGAGTAAAAATGAATTCTCTGTAATCTCAAATTCAGGCAAAGCAGCGGAATGTATGCGATATCTAGCGAGATCGGCTACGTGGGTTTGACTGCTTATCAAGTTATTTTTATTCTGAAAAACATTGTAAATCGAATTTGTCGAGATCTGTTGTTATTCCCATTTGAGCATCTCAATCAATCGATTTGTCGCAGTTTGCGCGCCGATGACGTATTTATGGATATTCAGGTAATACATACACAGCTGAACGAAAGGAGAAAGATATTTGATGGTATTTTCAGATGGTATTTGAGCTGAATAACAAATACTCAGCACTTTAACGATCATCAGACACTTCTATTTTACGGTCACATTATTTCAGTCCAAAAACAACTCGGACACTGATCATTACCTGCTGGGTGTTAGGCTTCTCGCACATGACTTGGATTATTAAGATAAGTACGTTCATGCTAAATGTCTGTAAATAGAACTGATCATAAATCTGTCAGATCAATGCACAGTCTTTCTTCCCGATCGCTCTTGGATCTGGTCTGTCCCTGACACGCCCTCGTGCGGCTTTATCATGTGGTGAACATGCAAGGTTTCGATTTTCTTGGTAATAACGAGGTACAGGTACGCTGACTTCATGGTCAATTCGACCCTCGTACTCACCGTTGCAATTCTCGACATAACTTCCATGACACGACTTCATTGCATGAAAAAGTTCCAGGTGAAGACGGAAAACTGTTTCACAATTGTTGATTGTGAATGTTCAGACAGACGCTAACTCCGCACAGAAACGCAAAGCATTGAAGAATCTCACGTATCAAGTCAGCTTACTATTCAATATTTGAGGGATTTTTTTCAATTTCAGGCCGCTCTACAAGGAATTTGCTTCATCTCTGAACTGATCACGTACTTCATTCTCTCGAACTACGCAAGAAACAAATGGGAACTGTTTGCCCTGACCTCGGTTGCATGGTGTCTAGTCAATGGAATGGACGGGTTAGCATTCATTCCTATCGTCAACTTTTGGTCTTGTGGTTAATGGGGAACACCAGAATATTATGTGCAGTCTTACAGACTCACAGTGCTCGCGTGCAATCTAGACTTCAGACGGCAGATCAAGAAAGTAATGGGAGGTGAGTAACTCATGAAATCGAAAAGCGAACATAAAATTGAAGCAGATTGATTTGGTCCTATGCAGGCGAAGTGACGCAGCAGCAGGGAACAACGACAGTGCGGTCGAGCCAGGGACCACAATCTGGACTGAATCTTGCCGCTGTTTCGCCCGGAATGTCTAGGATAAATTAGGGAGCATTGAGGGAAGCATGGTGTTCACAAAGAGAGACTCTATTACTATCACTTATTTTTCTTCATGGTTTATTTAAAAGAAAAATGAACAAATCGACTTGCAATGATGCGTTCGCCACCAATTCCCGAAACAAAGTAAAGAATGTATCCTTTCAAAATTCCCAACAGTTCAGAGAAATTTTGTGTTTATCAAAGCAAAAATCAAGGATCATGCAAAGCAATTGTGATCGAGTGGCTACACTGTAGATACACCTCATTATCAGAATTGTCCCTATCATCTGAGATCATTGATCGATGCCTTCTTCATCTTATTCATGCAGTCGGGGTTCTTGCTCGCCTCACTTCTTTCGATATACTCTATCATGTCCCATCCCTCTCTCTCGAGTCAGCAACAGTTGGCGATAGGAGAGACGAGTGCTCCATTCAATCTCAGCCTGCAGACTGAGAGAGTGGGGGAAATGGAGAGAATGGGGTGAGGAAGAGGGGAGAAACAGGCAAAAACGAGGGAGAAGAGGCATTGAAATCGAGAAGGTTTCAGATCGCCTCGTCTTTTTCACCGCTCGTCATCCAATCACCTGTTTTGCACAACGAGTTGTAGCGAAGATTCCCCGAGATTTTCGAGTTCTAACTCTTACTCTACCCCTTTGATCAATGAGAAATGAGATTCAGCTGCATTATTTGCTTGTTTCCCGTTTTCGACATATGAGAAATGCTGATCATGTCATGTCGGTTAGGAATGCTGTGGCTAGCTTTCAATCACATTTCTCGCATTCTTCATCGGATGTGGATAGAAAGTAGCTATATTGACGCCTCTGCACATTCCTTGAATGAATGAGTGTTATCGTTAAAAGATGCGCCTCAAACGTCTTTGGATGACACTTTTCTATCGCGGGTGATCAGCTAAAGATAAGGAGGAATCGCGCCAATAATCCTCCTCTTCCTTTGTCGTATTGTTCTCGATTCCATCGGAGGGTTTCAGTGCGATTGTTTCCCTTCATTTCTCATCATTCTCGCCTCAGGGGTGTTAAAATTCTGGCGGATTGCAAAGCCGATTCCACCCTACAATGGGAGGCGGAGCCAATCCTCACTTAGATTCCGATAGATTGTGCACAATGTTGGGTTATTGTCACATCATGACTGTGAAATTCGGTTCTTATTCACCATTTTCGCTCTTGCGCTCTAAACAATTTTCGAGGAACCCCACCAAAAGTTTAGAATCTTCCAATATTTGCTCTTTCGCCTATTCTAAGTTGGGTCTGCTTCAAAGAAATAGTACTTTTTTCAATTTTTCCTGGGTACTCCCGCCTTCCGTCTTGCAGCCTACCCTATTTCGATCTAGCTTCCGTGATTCATTCGAAGGAACGGCGAGCGCGTTCGATCAATACAAAAAAAAGGGGAAGAAGGGGAAATGAAAGATGGGAATGAATCAGATGGGCTGCTCTTCACATCTCCTCTTCTTTCCCTTCTTCTTTCTCCTCCTTCGGGAATGAGCAATCTGGGGGAGAAAGGGACGGGGTGTTCCAAATGCCAAAGTGATTCCGTCCATCATCCACATTCCTTGCGGCCGTTCTATCTATCGAGAAGAGTGTCATTGATGGTTGATTCGATTTATTGTTGTTTCTTGCTCGTTTTAGTGCATGAGCAAGTGGAGCGAGAGAGGGGGAAGAGGGCCACTCAACAGGTAAGTGAGGCTCCATTCCACTTGTTTTGATCACGTGCGATATTGAACAGCCGCTTCCTCTGTGGCTAGGAATGAAGCATGTCGTTGAACTTACCCACCCATTGTCGACCACTTGCTCGAATGATTCAGTGCAATCTATCGTATCCCGTCGATTGATCTCGATCTTTCCTGATCTTGTCGCTGATGTTGAAGTGATTCAGGATAAATTGCACAAGGATCGTGAGCAATCGGAATACGATCCTTCTCGGGGCGTGGCCAGTCGACCCTTCTGCTAGCTTCCCTCGTTGTCACTTAGTCATTCGCTCCCTCGATAAGGAGTCTGCTGCGGATCTCATCGAGAGAACCCGGCATTGGCCCGTAATCTTCGCCTACATTTCCGGTCGAGCGACGATAAAGTGGTGAGAATCGCCACAAACCGAGCAGCCTATAAAGCGGCGCTTCGCAACTTTCGTCTTCCTTCTCACATCGCGTGTAATTTCACATTTGTACATCAATCCTCTTCGCAATAGATCTCTGTGTAGATTCACACTGCTGTTTGACCGATAACTCTTTGCCAGTACTAGAGTGCCCTCCTCTCTACCAGACCTTGAATAGCCCATCCATCTCTTCCGTCTCTCCCCCTCCTCTACTGAGTAGCGAAAGTTTTGCGGAGAGATCTGCAAAAAGAAGGAGAGTCCAGGCGAGGGAGTGAAAAGAGGTATCGGAAATCGGAGAGTGCCCAGTCACGGAGAGTGGGCGAGAGAGCACGCGAAAGTAGGAGGGCATTTAGAGTAGAGACGACCCTTGATTTTGACCATGTTCTCTCTACACCCCTCTAGCCTGTGTTTTCGCACTAGCCGGTGCGATATCGCGCGATGTATACGCTTGGTAATTGATTTTGCACGTCCTCTCTCGACGATTACCTATGATGCCGCTATTCCGTGTAAATTATATGTTTGTTTGCAGTATTACAAGTTGAAAATCAATAAAATTTTGCTAATTGCATTTTTAAAATGTCAAAATCGTAAGGTGACTACGGTACCTAAAGTTATGGTTTGAATTGAAAAAATAAAATTTCTTGAACGGATTGGTTACCGTACTAGTTATTGGCAAAATTATTTATTTGTTTACCTACGTGGATCCATTCAGCTCCTGCTCCCGTTTTCGCTTTCTTTCTTTTTGTTCTCATTTGAAATCGATTAGGCTATCCCCTTGTCAATTAAATGTTCGATCTCGTTCCTAATTAGCATTTTCCGTTGCGTGTTCCATCGTTCTTTCCCCTTTCCTTGCGACTTTTCCCCGATCTAACTCGAGATTTTCATCTGATTTGGGTCACCACCCGCTGTTCTGACACGTTTCCCTTTCCCTTTTCTCGTGTCGGGTTCGTTCTTTGGCGTGCTATTGACAGTCGCGGCTAAGAGTAATGACCGCCCTCCCTTTCCAGCGTGCCATCAACCTCTATCACACGGGTTTCACCTTCCTAGTTTAGAGTGAGTCACCGCTCCGACCACTTCTTCTTGATCGACTTTAATCGATAATGTTGCAGAAATGGTAGATCACGACGACTCTGCGCTGGTGCCTGCACTTATGCTGCCGGACGCGGCATGGAAGAGCATCCAGCAGAATACCTTCACTCGATGGGTCAACAAGCACCTCCAGAAAGCTGACGAGCACGTCGAGAATCTGGTCCGACTATATTACATTTTTCTTTAAAAAATTAATATTAGTAGCCTACTGCTTCTCTTTGATAATGCTCTGTTCGGGAGATCAGAAGATGTGGTGTGGATGTGCTGCTTTTATGATCTTTCGCCGCGGGTTTAGCAGCCTTGGGCGCCAATACGCAGTGAATTGGGAGTTTTAAGCTCTTTTGTTTCGCCGATGACGCTAGGCGCCGATTAATATGGATGTGCTCTACCTTGTTTGCTCGTTATTTGGCATGTCGCGGAATATTCCGAGGGCTGATAAGGAAGGGAAAGGAAGAGAACCCGTAGATTGCATAGGGTCAAGCAATCGAAGCATCCAAAGCGCCGCCAAATCATCTCTTTCGCTTTCTTTTGGGGAGCGCCCATGTTATGATTGGTTGAAATAGCGCTGGTGACCTTTTGCGCGTCGAGCAATTTCAATCAAAGCGAGCGGCATGAATCATAACTCTCGCCTCGCCCCCACCTGGGTTAGGCAAATAAATTGGAAAAGGATGAAAATTGAATGTGGATGTAGAATATATTTGAGTTTAAATATGAAAACGGCTAAATTATTATCTAAATAAATATTAATTAATTGTAGGAAACGGATCTCGCTGACGGTCTTCGCCTGATCAAATTGGCCGAGGTCCTCTCCCACAAGAGTGTCGGAAAGCACAACAAAAAGGTTTCTTATTTAGTGTTAACAATGACGTAATTAATATTGTTCAGGTCTCTTTCCGCTCTCAGAAGCTCGAGAATGTCTCGGTCGCGCTTAAGTTTCTTCAAGACATCGAACGAATCAAGATCGTTAATATCGGTGAGGTGGAGATTACTCAAGTTTCAGTTATAATCTGCAGCTTAATCAGTGCGCTGTTTGTTGAAGCCTATGGCGGTTCTGCGTTTCTCCAATTTCCCTCTACTCCTTGTAGCGTTTTCGAATGATACCGAGTTATAAAATTCTCGCGAATCTAGAAATCTCACTGCTCGCTATTCATGCAATGTTTACTCTAGCGTAAAGTACCGGCGTAAAGAGGCGATCGAAGTACGAGTGACCTAGTGTTGGTATCTCTACCAATGTTTTTCACCGCTAGAGGTGCCAGGGCATTGCAAAAACCGCTCCTCACCACCAGATTATGGCTCGAGACGAAGAGAAACAGGGTGCTCTCAACAGGGAGAGGGATGGGGGTAAGAGCAGAGCGCAACCCGTTGGTCAATAGAATCAGAGTGGAGAGGGCGAGGGAGTGCGAGCATAGGGAGGGCTGATTCCATTGTTGGCTCAAATGGTCATCGGTGATATTGATTCCTGAAACTCCGCGGTTCACTGTGTTTCCCACGCTTGTTGTTATTGAAGTTTTTGCAATACGGCTGGTTTAGTTTGGAGCGATTCATAAAAAGTGGTTCTCCATTGGAAAACAAAGAGGCAACGCGGCCAAAGTTTGCTCACCTATAATCCGGCGCACTATCTTTCGTCTATGTTTCTTGCGTCTTCTGTAGCTTTTACGATCGCGACTCTTGTTTTTTTCCTTTTGTTATAAAAATATTTCTTTTACCTTTGAGTGAAATTATTACGTATTAAGCCTGACCTCCTCAATGTTGTCATAATACTGAGTTTGCAGATTCATCCCACATCGTTGACTGCAATCGTAAGCTGATCCTCGGTCTCATCTGGACCCTCATCGTCCACTATTCCATCTCCGCCCACATGTGGGAGGGCACCGATGAGGTCAATCCTTTATCCATTTAACCAAGAGGTTCAAGACGTTCTGATTTATTGATTCATATTGAAACCTCAATCTGAATATTTCATTTATGGTTCTCTACAAGCTGTTGCAAGCGTTTTCCATCGCTTCGGCTGAAACCTAAAACTACCGGGAAATCAATCAATTATTATCAGGCTCCGTCCAGCTCGGAGCAGACTCCGAAGCAGCGACTGCTCGCGTGGATTCGCAGCAAGCTGCCTGCCGACGTGCCCGTCACCAATTTCACCTCGGATTGGAATGATGGAGTCGCATTGGGAGCACTCGTGAGTTAGATGGACCGACAGAAACCAAGATTAAATCAATAGTATTAATGCTTATCGTATAGGTCGACGCCCTCGCTCCCGGTCCTCTCGCCAACTGGCGCGACTGGGACCCGGACAATGCGGTGCAGAACACTAAGAGTGCCATGCAACTCGCGGACGAGGATCTCGGAGTGGCCCAGGTACGGTAGATCGATAATCGATCGGTGAACGATTACGGTATTGCAGCTGATCACGCCCGAGGAGCTGATCAATCCGAACATCGACGAGAAGTCGGTGATGACCTACCTCGCGCAGTTCCCCCAGGCGAAGAGAGCCATTCCCAAGGTGTGGGAGGGACTCAACGAGTTACCAATCTGTAGTGTAACACGAATGAAACAATGCTTACAAAAGCGTTGAAGGGAGTTTGCGATAATATTTACGACATTAAAATTGTAATCGAACATTGCAGGCTCGCATCTCAGCCCTCGAGGAGCGTCCGACGGTCGGCGTCGCGACGGATTTCATCGTCGCCGTTCCTAACGACCTGATGAAGCCAAAGGTTTGAGATGTTGTTAACGAACTGACATGTGAGGTCTAGGGATTGTGAAACATGAAAGTTACAGGGGAAGGGAGGATCAATTAGTAATTGTTATTTGTAGGGACAATTTAGTGCAATTTATATTTTAATTATGTTTATCTTTCAGCTGACGATTCGCGACGAAAGTGGGGCCGCTATTCACCACACTCTGACGAAGACGTCGCCCACGGAGTACTCGGTGAAGTACACTCCCGAGAGGAGAGGAGAACATGAGGTACGGTAGCACTACTTCGCGATTGGAATTCCGTAAAATAGAAGATGAAAGTAATTACGGTAAGTGGATGACTAATAGATAATCACTACAGATCTCGCTCTTCGTCGTCAATATCTCCACGGGAGACGGACGAGCGACTCCGGATGCCACTGCCGTCATCAATGCCAGATCCCCCGCAAGACTGGTGTACTCGCCCGAGACCAGACTCGGTGAGTTATTGGCTGTCTGATTCGCTGTTTCTTTGATGTAACTTGTGACTGTTGAGTTGCAGAAAACAAATGTGAAAAAAATTAAATCATTTTTGTAGGCGAGGGCGCCGTCACTCTGTCGATCGAGGACGCTGAGGGAGCGACGCCCGACGACATCGACATCGTCATTCTGCCGCCCACTGGAGAGGAGGAGAGAGTCATAGTCGTCGGTAAGGAGGAGGGGATCAAAGTGGTTTCGTGGTGTTTCACTGGCGAACTATGAACCGAAAATGAAGGGTTCTTGATATAAATTTATTGATTTTTCATTTGAGGCTCTGAGCACGACGCCTCCTCCTTCTCTGCTGCCTACACTCCTTCTCTCGTTGGTCTCCACTCTGTGAACGTGTTCGAGAAGCGCAAGCCACTTCCCGGATCGCCATTCCCGTTGAGAGTCAGAGCTCAGGGTACGGTTGCATTTTTGATTTTATTGATTGATTGTTGTTGTATTGTCTTGACAATTTTTATCAGCCTTTTTACTGTATCGACTGATCCATTAATGGCCCTTTTTCAGGCGACGATCTTCGTACGTGGGGTCGTGGTCTGGCAGCCGCCGGCGTCGTTGCAGGCGAGCTCGTCGAGGTGAACGTCGACCATCTGGAGCAGTACGACGAGAGAGGACAGCCGATTGAGACGAAGAGAAGCAAGAGAGATCTGAGACATCTACCCGTCGCCGTGAAGATCATCGATAATGGTGAGGATAAAAGAGTTTCGAAAAGGGCTAGATTTATTAATAATTTTAGAAAGTATTTGTGCAATGGAGCAAAAAGTTCTTACATTAACTTTGGTCTTTGTAGCAACGGGGATCGCCCGCGACGCTGACGTACGTTCTGCCGATTCTGATCTGCGCGCCTTCACCTACTCTCCTCCCACAGCAGGAGACTACACCGTGGAGGTGACGGCCGATGGAGCCCATGTTGGACTCAGTCCCTACCATGTGAGTAGACAATTTATAAATTCAAGTGTTGAAACCTGAATCGCGCAGGTATCCGTGGCCGAGTCGGTTCCCTCTCGTGTTCGTGCCTTCGGACCGGGTCTCGAGGGAGGAGTCGCCCAGCTGCCCTCCGTATTCTACGTCGAGAGCAACGGAGAGAGGGCGAGACTCGGTGTGTTGGGGTTTCTGGAAGTCTTCTAAGCAGGGAGATATCGATTATATTTTTTCTTTGAAGCTTTCGCCGTCGAGGGCCCGTCGCAGACAGACATTCGCTGCGAGGACAGAGGCAACGGAAGCGCCATCGTCGAGTATACGGTAGGTCAACGTCGGCAGACTACGGTAACTCACCAATCGATATCTCAGCCAGCCATCCCTGGCGTCTACTCGGTGTCGATCCTGGCCGGCGATGAGCACATCAAGGACTCACCCTTCGTCCTCCTTGTTGACCCGCACAATGCCCATCTCAGGTACGGTAGGAGAGCGGTAGAGGCCGATCGATGACTGATGTTCTTTAGATACGGCATTTATGATATATGAGGCCGTCCGCTTTAGGTTCAACAAGGGTAGGGAACAGGTAAAAAATCGGATATGCTCAAAAATCGTTTCCTGGGGTAACTTTTGATTCTGAATGGGGCCACGGTTTTAGTTTTTCGCTAAACTAACTCCGGACGGAGATATGGAGCCCCGAAAAAAAGTGCTAAAAACGTTTTTCGCTGTTTTCTCGCCGAAATGTGGTCAAAATGGCCCGAAATCTCGCGTATACTATCAGAATTTCGAGCTCTTTCGAATGCGCATATTGTTGTATCATGATTTTTTTTCGTTTTCCTGAAAAAATCGATTTTTTTCAATCAAAGAAGTAAGCTCCAGTTCTTTGCCAGATGATAGAGCTCGTTCTCCCGGTCATTTTGGTATATTGGATGAAGGGTTTTGAACTCGATTGAGTATTTTTATGATCGATTTTCCATATTTTAGCGCCCGTTGATCTCTGATGCCAATGCTACGTCGGTGTGGTCGACCCGGTAAGGGTCCCAAACTTACTCGCAGATGTCGTGGGTTCGACCCCCGGTGCCTGCAGATAATTTTTGCTGATT
Source organism: Pristionchus maxplancki (assembly GCA_900490775.1). Taxonomy (NCBI): domain Eukaryota; kingdom Metazoa; phylum Nematoda; class Chromadorea; order Rhabditida; family Neodiplogasteridae; genus Pristionchus; species Pristionchus maxplancki. Next base: position 115,752 of record LS573881.1, on the reverse strand, counting down.
TTTGGCTATCCCGTAATTTGCTTTCCGAGGTAACGTCGAGTTTTTCGAACAACACTGAAACAAAAAAATAAAGTTTCAATAAGCTTGAACTGATTTTTTCAAATTGCCAAAAATATGATTTAATTATCATACAAGGTGTTTACCACAATTTGGAATGCATTTCTTCGATTCTAGCAAAAGTTGATTTTTTGGGTGTCTGATGCAAGTAGGAAAAAAATCAACTTTCGAAAAATCAGCAAAAATTGTCTGCATTCACCGGGGATCGAACCCAGGACGTCCATGTGTAAGTTTGCGACCCTTACCGGGTCGACCACACCGACGTAGCATTGGCATCAGAGATCAACGAGCGCTAAAATATGGAAAATCGATCATAAAACTACTCAATCGAGTTCAAAACCCTTCATCCAATATACCAAAATGACCGGGAGAACGAGCTCTATCATCTGGCAAAGAACTGGAGCTTACTTCTTTGATCGAAAAAAATCGATTTTTTCAGGAAAACGAAAAACAATCATGATACAACAATATGCGCATTCGAAAGAGCTCGAAATTCTGATAGTATACGCGAGATTTCAGGCCATTTTGACCACATTTCGGCGAGAAAACAGCGAAAAACGTTTTTAGCACTTTTTTTCGGGGCTCCATATCTCCGTCCGGAGTGAGTTTAGCGAAAAACTAAAACCGTGGCCCCATTCAGAATCAAAAGTTACCCCAGGAAACGATTTTTGAGCGTATCCGAATTTTTGACCTGTTCCCGACCCCCCTTGGGCCTTGTTGATCCTAACGCGGACGGCCTCATATTATAATACGGTATCCTTTACAGACCGTCAGCGGTGCGTGTGTCTGGCATCGACGAGCGCGGTATCTACGTGCTCGGACGCCCGATCGAGTTCGAGATCGATACCACTCATGCGGGAGGTACGATGGTCGCACTTCGGATGCCAATCGACAACTGATTATATTCCTTGATTCAGATACCCTTCTGATTCCCTCGGTCTCCGTGCTCGACGGCAAACTTCTTCCTGTGGAGACGACTGTGACTCAGTTGGTGAGTATACGGTAGTTGATGGATATCGATTGATTGACCCACCAATTTCAGATCGCTTCTCACACCAAGGGAATCGAGTCGCCCTCGTCTGCCTCGGGCCTGTTCAGGTACTGTTTTTTTTACGATTTTCATTACGGTAGTTGAGAAACCGCTAACTGACTTGTTTCCTTGCAGTTGCGTCTCTCTGCCCACTCACGCCGGCCAGCACTACATCAACGTGGCTGTGAAGGGAGTGAGCGTGCCCGGATCACCCTTCCCCGTCAGTTGAACTGCATTGCAAATAGTTATTGAGAGAAAGTATTTCACTCGATTCCTTGCAGGTGACCGTAGTGGATCCGTCGAAGCTGCGTATCTACGGCCCCGGAGTCGACGGCCCCGTCGTCACCAACGAGCCCACTCACTTCACCGTCGACGCCAAGCAGGCCGGTCCCGGCACTCTTGAGGTACGGTAGTCGACTGAGTAATCGATGACTGATTTTAATCTCTGTAGCTCGCGCTCAACGACGGCTCCGGTCGTGCGGTGGACATTGACGTGCTCGAGAACAACGACGGCTCGTTCACTGTGAAGTACACGGCGCCCCGTCCCGGTCCCTACCAGGTAAGGGAAGACGGGGAGATCACAAGGGTTTCCTTGTTCTAGAAGTTAATAAAATAAATTTTTAATGTGTCAAAATCGTTTACAAAAGGTAGTAAAAAATATTTTTAAGAAATATAGTGTGAATGTATGACCAACAGATACCACCCAGCGCAAATCCTACTGTAAGAGAAATCGGCAACCTTTCGCCTAGTTGCCGGTTTTCTCCCTGGTTCTGTGCATGTTTCAACTTAAGCAATATATGTCTTCACTTATTATTAAGTCATATTTTACTTTTTATTCAAATTCACTTGTTATGGGTGGAAAGTGGGATAGTAATACCCATTTCACTAGTATTTACTCACTAATGGACTCTCATTTCAGCTCAAGGTAGTGTTCGCGGGCGAGGAACTGCCCAAGATCGAGATCAACGTCAAGCCGAACTTCGACCCTGCCGGAATCCGAGTGGAGGGACTTGAGAATGGTGAGGAGATTGATTACACGTAGATGTTTCGTTAATCAAAGCATGAGAGTGATTTTGTTCTGTCGCTTTGTCAGTTGTTAGTGCAAATTGATCATTGGAATGGGTGTGATGTGAGAAATGACAGGAACGATGATTGATGTGAAGTGATTGGTATTTTTGACGTGTGATGACTAGACGTTCTCAGTCGTAAATTGAAGTGTGAAGTGACGTCATTTGAATGCCTCTGTCCCTGATTTATTTAAAGCGCACATTGCGCTGTAACAATTTCTCCTTATTTTTTCACCGCATGTGTTGTAGTATTTTGGACTGTTGATTTCTACGTATGAGTTTTCATTGCATGTTGTGATACAGACTGGTTCAGTTCCTGTGTGATGATGTACTCACTTCTGTTCCTGTCAGTCCTGATTTGTCCGGTTAATTTAGATTAATTTTATATTTTAGCCGTCGTTACTGTCAACTGTGAGCAAGAAGTACACGTGTTTACTTCCAATGGTGAGAAGACGCGAATCACGATCCGTGCGCCCTCCGGAAAGCTACTCGAAGCGATCATTGAGCCATCCGAACGTGGATTGAGAGTGCGGTGAGTGAACGGATTATAGTGCATCGCTTATTGTTCTCCACAGATTTACACCGCCCGAGACGGGGAATTACACGATCGACGTGACGTGTGAGGATGCCGAGGAGGATCTCCTTGATCCACTCGAGGATGACTACGGTGGACCTGGGCCATCGACGAGTAGTGGAGCGACCAGCACTAGGGGGTCGCCCTCGCAGCAAGCCTCCTTCCACTTCCAGGCTATTGAGGTATAATCACAGTAGAAATAGTACCGTAAAACCAACGGTGCAGTAACTCCCACCATGTGTTTTTAGTCGTCAATAATTGTCTAACACGTTTTTTTTGACAAAAAATGTCAAAATACTCCAACCATGTGGTTTTTGGGTCGAATTTTCAACAAACCATGTGTTTTTAGAACGTCCCTATATTTGGTATTTCAACTCTGGGTATAATCCCGTACTCTCGGCGATTGTCAACGCGATTGTCATATTATAGGAAGCGCTAAACCGGCTACAAGAAGCCATGGATGATGTTGCTAATGTGTCACCGGGAGCGAGCCGGAGGAGAAGACACAACAGCCACGAGGTAACACTCATCGCTAACAGAATAAAATGTTGATGGCATTTTACCCTTCTTGTAGGCGGAGTACGTCGTAGCGGCAACGGGCCCTCCTCGTGCCGAACTCGTGCGAGTATTCGGGCCGGGACTTGGCACTGTGCCCGCAACTCTGGACGCCCAAGTGTACATCGACGCGAGTCTTGCGGGGCTCGGAGACATCGACCTGTACGTGGACGGTCCTACGAGGACGCCCATCCATTGCGTTGACAACCACAATGGAACGTGCGTGATGAACTACGTACCGAGAGTGGCAGGAATGTACTGGCTGAGGGTGCTATTTGATGGTCGTCACGTTACGGGAAGCCCGTTCCAGGTAATTGAAGAAGATTAAATAAAGGGCTGAAGAAATAATGATCTCGCAATTTGTTCAGATCATCGCAGTACCTCCTCTAATGACTGGTTCTTCTACTCTTTCGGATCTGGACAGTAATTTCAGCATGTCCAGTGGATCCTCCACTCCGCATGGAGAGCTTCTGGGACTTAATTGAATATAATCGTTACCTTTCTTCCCATTGTCCCATCTTTTTTTCATTCAAAATAATCTGTATAGACCCGACTAGCTTGTGTGATTTTGCTATGTTCTTTCAGAGACTTTTTTTTATTTACAAACAAAATCCATAAATGCAATAGTTCAAAAAAAAATCGTGACAAAATAAGGATTAACAAACTAGTCATATCGTTATGGACCAATTGGTGTTGTTCTTCGTGACCTCGAACAGTGTAAATAAATATGTCGATAAAGTTTTTTGCAACTACAGCATCTGTACATTGAACATACATGATCGCACAAGTGAATTTTTTAAAATTTTTATGGGAAGCGGGAAATAGTATTGTGAGAGTGAGCAAGGATAGAGTATCCATTGACACATTTAAAACAGGAAATTTTTTTTCGAGGAAATAGTGAAAATGATGTTTCAGGCTCGCTTTTCGTCGGTCAGCCTCTGCGTCTCCGTGTGGATCCCCAGGGCACTCCAGCAAGCGCCAAGGTAATGCCTAATCTCTGGAGTGGAACAGATAGCGATGTGCTCTGCCATGATTTCCTTGCTGCACACGCAGAAATAATCATTGAACTCGTCACTGAAACTCATAAATGAACGTCATTTGCAGGGCGCCGAAATCATCCTCGTCGATGAGAATGGCCGTCGCGGTCGTCTGTTTGACAGCAAGGACGCCGCGGGAGTGCTGGAGGCCACGTACACACCCGACAAGCAAGGAGAGATCCATGTTGAGGTAGAAGGGAGGGGATAGTGTTGTGATTGTGATGGATGAGAGAAACCGATTGATTGCAGGTGCTCTTTGACGGCATCGAGATCATGAAGAAGTCGATTCGCGTGAATGATGGATGCGATGCGAGCAAGTAAGTTATTTTTAAAAATAATTTATCAAATTATTTATTTAAATTTAAAATTTATTTATTCAGGGTGAAGTGCACTGGCGATGGTCTCTCGAAGGCGACCGTCGACAAGAAGTCCACCTTCCAGATTGACACCAAGGTACGGTTGATTACGGTAGCGAAAATCAATCGATAATTTTTGCAGGAAGCCGGCGTCGGCCGCCTGCACATAGAGATCACCGGCCCCGATGAGGTCCCGACCAGAATTCAGTGAGTACTGTTTTCATGGACCGATATCGATCGATTGCGGTAGTCTTATATTGTCGATTTTGCAGCGACAATGGCGACGGAACTGCCACAGTGGAGTACACGCCCGCAAAGCCCGGTCTCTACACGCTGTCGATAATGTACGGAGACGACAAGGTGCACGTGCCCGGTGAGTTTATGTTTCAAGGAAAAAAGAAATAATATTTTGAAGTTTGAAACTCACATTCTCCAGGTTCGCCGTTCCGCGCCCTCGCTGACCATCCGCACGACAGAAATGCAGTGGTAGTGAGGGGACTGGAGAAGACTGTGGCCAGAGCGGGCGCAGTCAGGAGATTCGTCATCGATGCGAGCAAATCGGCAGAGGCCGATGTCGCCGCCAGACTGCCGGTGAGTTGAGGAAGTCCTGGTCCCAGATTGAAACAGAAATGTGTCGGTCCTCTTATTTTGATTTGTTGTATTTTCATACTGAAGACAATGATTTTGTCAGATCGGTCAGCAGCAGCCATTCGTGGTGGAGCGTGCTCACGAGCCGCGCGTCTACGATGCCCACTTCACTCCCGTCGAAGACGTCGGAGATGAAAGCGTAGTTGCAGCCTCGCCCATCGGAAGGAAGCTTCTGAATCTGGAGGTGTTGTACGGAGGAGAACACGTCAATGGAAGGTACGGGTTTTTGCCGCTGTGTCGTAATTGACTTTCAAATTTCTAATTTTCGTGATCTTTTCTTTTACGAATTATTTTATTGCAGTCCCTTCACCATGACTCTCCTTCCCGAGTCTGATCCCTCTGCCATTCGTCTCGTCACTCCCCAATCAGTCGCCGCCTCGCGCGATGGAGTTATCCTCATCGACAAGACCGAAGCCGGCAAGATTGGCGCCCTCGAGATTGAGGTTACGGTAAGTGGACGAGTGATCGAGGACTGATTTGATTCACCTGATTCAGGGACCCGATGGTCGCCGTCGTCGCTACGAGATCTCGCAAACGGCGACGGAGCACGTGGACGAGCTCAGATTCAGGTACGGAAGGAGGGGATACTGTAGTTATGGTTCACTAAGGGATACGGTTGTCTGATTATTTATTTGCTGATTGCAGAACTGACCTGCCTGGCGAGTACTTTGTGCAAGTGCGACTGGTGGGCGACGAGAGCAGAACGGTAGTGAAGAAGGCGAGATTGACTGCAGAAGCGAAGGGAGTCAGAGAGGATATCGAGATTACGGGTACGATAGAGGACGGTAGTATCGATTAGCGGAATTGCGGAATTTTAATGGTTTTTGCCTTGCAGAGCTGCAGGCTTGGGAGGACGGCTGGCTGATCGGCGCTGACCACAAGATTAGGCAAGTATTTTATTAATATTTTATTAATTGTATTATTTTTTCTAATTTAATTAATTGCAGACTGAAAAGGAGAGTGGACGATGCGAATGCGCGACTCGCAGTCATCGAGACGACCGGAAAGGGCATCGAGTATGCAGTGGAAGCGAGGAAAGTGGGAGAGAACGAGTGAGCTGTTCGATTATTGAAAATCTTGAAAATATATTGTAATTTCCATCTGCAGATACGAGGATGTGATCATCATTCGTGCTCGCAAGGCCGGCCACCATCGCGTCGTCGTCCTCTACGGAGGAATCGTCATCAAGGAGATCGAATTCGAGGTAAACTAACAATTTATATTTTGTTCGATCGAATACGAACTTTGGAGCTTTGGAAGCCTTCCCTGTCTTGATTTAGTCGCTAGGAATCTTGTTCTACTAGTAGGTTAATGTAAAAGTAGCTGTTCAACGTTAAAAAAGATTTTTTATATGCGCAGTATTTCTTGAGAATAATCCAAAAAGAGTGCTCATAGTGAATTTCATGCAATACTCAAGTGTGATGAAACTGCCTCTTCTTTATGATAAATGCAAATAATGTACCACTTTGGTTCTCCCCTCACTACTCGATTTGTGTTGTATCGCACACTGGCTGTTTTCTCTTCGATCTCTCACTCTCGAAATTCTCTCACAACTACCTCACTCTCTCACTCTCTCATAGCAGGGAATTTGTTGGTAGGAAGGGGTGCCCCTTTCCTCTTCCTTTCATAGTTTGGCTCCCTTCTTTCACGCACGCTGCTCTACACGTCTGTGTTTATTTGACTGAACGACTGAATGGCGTTCCCCTCCTTCTCAAATTCGAATTGCGGTTTGCTCACCGGGTTTCACCCGCAATTCAATGCAACCTTGACTAGTACTGCTACTCGAGTAAGTAAGAGTAAGGGTTTGGCCGATTTTATGTCTCTACCGCGCGCAGTCGGCTATTTTCACCGCCAATTCCTTCTCTCTCCCTCCCTCCCCCGGCATGTTGCATGTCTCCATTGTGAGAATTCGCTCTCGCAAGAGCAAGAGAGGAGGGTAATCGCGCCGCGCATTCGATTAGCGTCCCGCGCTCTTTTCTCCCCTTCCATGTTGTTATTTGCGAGAAATGAAGCGGAAATCGACCTGGCAAGGTCGAAAATTTGCCCTATTGTGTCGGCTCATCGAGTCATTTTAGTTCCGTGAGAAATCAATCGCACCACTATTTACCGCGTCATCACTCCGTGTTGTTGTTTTCTGCAAACGTTTGCTCTATGGATGGTCTCTCATGCATTCTATTATCACTTGCGAGGGAATGCGTAAATGGGAAATTTTTTAAAAATACAATTATGCATGTGCAATGAACATTGAAAAATTATTTTCTGATTTTGTACCTTTCCTTTCAATAAAGAGATAACTTTTAAATCGACTATGATAGGAAAGTGCGCTAATAAGCTTGAGTTGTGCTAATTTAAAAGCTGGGGGGACAGAGAATGCCATCTGGATTCTGCGCATTCTCTCTTTGTCATCTGGGCTCTCTTGTTGACATACACTCTCTCGCTCCCCACATTACGCCCCTGAGGGGAAAGAGGCTACTAGAGGCTACTGAGCATGCAAAATGAGGGGGAGGGCGGCCTCCCCAGCGCGTCTCCGTATTGACTCGTCCTCTCTTGACAACAACCAGGCTTTTTGCCCAATTCTTGTTGTTCTCTGCGTTTCTTTTTTTCAAATTCCACTTGCTAAATTATTAATCTACCCGGTTACTCATACTCGTTCCAAACGTTGATAACTGGGATTTTGAAAAGGAAAAAGAGGTTTCATGAGTGCTCGAATTATTTTCATGCGCTGCGCTTTCCATCTTTCATCTACTTTACTCTTTTTGCGCTGGCGAAATGGGGTTTCGTGAACGAAATATTGCGAGCTAATTTAAATCGAACCATAATTTCATTTCCTTTATGCAGGCATACACTGCCGAGGAGCTCGAGGCGATCCGCATCAAGCGATTGACCGTCGTCGAGGAAGTCGTCGAAGTACTCGAGAAGAAGTAGGTTGAGACGGATTACTGTAGGATACCGTACTTCCATGCTATTGATTGACAACTGACTTATGTTTAATCGCACTCTTATTACAGGTACTACGCCGTCGACGAGTCTGTGCAGCAGTCTGCCGCGGTCGAGGCTAACAACAACGAGCCCGATTCGGTAAGGGAGGTTACTAGGTCAGATTCGTGTTGTACTTGATACCGTTTGGGCACGATAAGACTGTGCTTAGATCAGTCGTAATATTTCGGGTCACTGATATTACTTTCCCCCGTCCTATCACTACTACTTCTCGTCACTTCTTTGTCGTGGTTATTGTTGTCGCAGATGCTCGAGAGAAGAGCGTACGAGTAGGAATTCTGAGAGTCAATAGGACTGAGAGATGAAGGGGATGAGGGAGGGGAGGGAGAGGAAGAATGAATGGATGATCACACGGAGGAAGAGGAGCCAGTTGGCACTCCAATCACTGGTTTCGTATCCCCCCTCCCGCTCTCTCCATGTTTACTACTACACCCTCTGTTCCCTCGCCGCACTCTGACTGTCTTCGCCCTCTCTAGTTTGTATACTCTCTCACCACCTCTATTGCGACCCGACCGCGCCTACGCCCTCTCTGCAGCCAGTGAGAAGGAGGAGGGAGGAGGATGAAAGGGAGTGATCCTCCTCCTCCCTCCTCCCTCCTAACAACTCCCTCAGAATCCCACCCGTCGGCTGTCTTTCTCTTCGATGCTGTCTTGTTTTCTCTCCCGTCGCGATTAGTAGTAGAAGTAGTATTGTTCGAAGATCGAGAAGCGCTGATTAGAGGAGAATGATCTTTGATCTTTAATCTTTGATCTTTTGCAGGGACGCATCCTCACCACCTTCGACGAACGCGTCTTCCCCTTCGATTTTGACCCCGTGGAGATCGACGCTTCCAAGCTAACGGCGAGTTGATCTTTTAACTTTGATCTTTGTATTGTGATCAGAATGAAGTTTAGTTTGATCACTGATCTTCCCTGTTCAGGCCACAGTCGAAATGCCGGGCGTCTCCACGAAAGACAGCGCGGAGATCATCGATAATCACGATGGTGAGATTATTAATTATTGATTTACCCAAATATCGGTACTGTCCTGTTCAATTTACGCTATTTTAACGAGGAAGATAATGATCACTGGAAAATGGGAAGTGGAAAAATGAGAAGATTGTGTATCGATGAAAAGTGAGTCTTGTCTGTCATCGCCGCGAAAGAATGCTCACAGTGTAAAAATGATGGAACCCCACTCCACCTGCCGCCCCGCCCCTGAACAAACAAGCGCGTTAATTATTGATTGATTGAGTAATTGGTCGGCGGAAATAAATCAGTTCCCGATCACACCCCATTCCCATTGCAGGCACCGTACTCGTGAAATACACTCCCAAGACCGCGGGCAACCACGTCCTCTCGATCGTTCACGATGGAGTCCTCGTTCAGGTGCGTCACAATGATTTCGAAAATATTATCGCGCGATGTAACCGGAAACCACCAGCTGAATGTGTTCTCACATTGTTTTGATCGGGACGAGAGACGAAACGTGACGAGATCTCTCTCACATGACCCCTCCTGAGGTTTTCTGGCTGGAAAAGAATCACCAGGTGTTTTGGGGGCCGAGGATGAGCTGAAAATAAGTGTGAGAGGTGAAACTGCGATCGAGTGGGAGAGCAGAGAGCACTCAAGTTCAAGGAGGCGAGAAATTTGAGAAGTGAAGGGATGTCTCGAGCCCGCCCTCAGGGAAATGCAACAAGTGCACGTTTTGAGATGCGAGTAGAGTGGGACAATCACGCTAGAAATTTCGGGAGCTCCTGCTGTACTTGGCCTATTGAAACATTGACTTTCAACGAAAATCCGATAGTTCTACATCTTTTAAGGATCTATTGTTTCCAGGGCACTCCCATCTCCTTCTACGTCGACAAGTACAGCGACGGATACGCGACCGTCTACGGACCGGGCACCCAGGTTGGGCAGGATGAGAATGGTCATAGTAGCATGACGATTTCACTAGTCATATGCCAAAAAAAAAGATGGCAAGAAAGCAATAAAATCGTGCAAGAATTTCGGAAATACTAATATTCACGATTTGTTCTGCAGGGAGGCGTCGTCGGCGAGACGGCGCACTTCACGGTGTGCGCGAAGCATGGCCACGCGAAGGAACTGTCCGTGTCCATCGAGGGACCCGCCCAGGCCAATATCAAGATTCACGATAACAAGGTGAGCATGAGAGATACTGAAAACTTTAACTGATTTTTCCCAGTAAACAGTTTTTTTCGAAATTGGTTCGAGATGGAAGCAGGGTGAAACCAAAATCTTACATAGTTTTTGTGCGAATTGGGCTCTTCCTTCTGCCTGCTCTCTCTCATATTTCCTGGTCACTTGACCGATCGATTGATTGACATCAATGAGATTGGGACTGATAGTCGTATGTCTATCTATCTCTATCTATCTCAACCCCCACTTTCCTCTCGTCGATGGCAGGGGCCTGGGATGTAGTCAGTTGTTCGACTGACAACGGGGAATTCCGCATTGCCCTATCGCCCGTCTCTCGATCTGCCACACTCTCTCGTCGGCCTATTGATTGTGTCGACTACGTGAGAAGCATGGAGCGACGAGTGATCCTTGAAAATGAAAAGATGAGAGAAGGGGATTTGGATCTGAACTCCTGGGGCACAAAAGGTCGGAATGCAGGGGCGATAAACAACAATAAGAGGGCGATGTTTTGCAGAAGTTCAATGAACGTTCGTTTTGAATACGAAGTCCGATGGAGTTGATAAAAAATGTGATGAAATGCTTTGTACACCACGGATCTCTGTTTCACAGAAAACAGAAAAGTGGACATTGTATAATGTTTTCCATCCCAGGACGGCACTTGCTCCGTCTCGTGGATCCCGCCGATGCCCGGCCAGTACCAGCTGCACGTCAAGTTGGCCGGCAAGGAAATCGACCAGTCGCCATTCAAGGTACGGTAGATCGAGTGAATACAGTAATCAAGAAGCTATCGAGAACTCACTTTATTAAAATAATCACCTCGCTTGTAGGTACTCGTCGCCGGCGAGGGATCGAAGCGCGCCCATCTCAGCGTCGGATCGACCTCCGAGGTTTGTAGTCTGTAGTTTGATCTCTGATCTTTGACCCCTCTTTCATTCAGGTCGCCCTCAACATCTCTGAGAAGGAGCTCAAGGGAATATCCGCCTCGATCAAGTCTCCCTCGGGAATCGAAGAGCCTTGCTTCGTGCGAATCATCGATGGAGGCAGACTCGGTAGGTCACGGTAGCCGGAGAATATCGTTTTATTCGTACTACAGTAACCAAAAATATTCGTTGCAGGAGTCTCGTTCACTCCCCGTGAGGCTGGAGAGCATCTGATCACTGTGAAGCGCGACGGCAAACTCGTGCCCAAGGCGCCCTTCAAGATCAAGGTGGACAGAAGCCAGGTGAGAGTCGAGACTAGACTGGAGTTTCATCGGACTGGTGTAGTTTGGTCTCAACGCTGACGTCGTTCCAGGTCGGAGACGCGTCTAAGGTCGAGGTCACCGGAGACGGACGAGCCAAGGCACTCACCCAGCAGTGGAACGAGATCCTCATCGACACGACCAAGGCCGGTGAGTGGAGTGGAGGATGATCTTTGGAATTTGTAGTTTGAACTCTCCTAATATCATCGAATATCAGGCTACGGTGGTCTCTCCGTGTCCGTGCAGGGTCCCTCCAAGGCCGAGCTACAATGCAAGGAGAAGAAGACCGGACTCGTACAGGTACTGTAGCGGAGATTATCGATTATTGTTTTTTTAAATTGAAAATCAATAGATATCTCTCAGGTTCTCTACAAGCCGACCGAGCCGGGAGTGTATGCGATCGCAGTCAAGTTCGCCGACCACCACGTGCTCAGTGAGTGACATTTAAGAGTTTTGTAGTTGGTAATTCGATTGCTATCGTTTCGATTGCAGACTCGCCCCTCACCGTGCACTGCACTGGCCCCTCGGGAGGCGCCGTCAAACAGGAGATTGAGAAGAGAATCGAGCAGGTCAGTCGTGTAGTTTGTGTTTGATCTCGAGGAAGAAAATAATGTAATATGTGATCTCTTGAGGCGGCGATCTCACTGCCCGGCCAGGAGACGAACCTCTTCCTCAAGCTGCCGAACACCTCGCCCATGGATGTGGTGAGTTGGAGTTTGTAGTCTGGAGTGTTATTTGATCTTTGATCTGTAATATGGACAAACTTATATTTAGGTGGCCCGCATCATGGATCCGAAGGGCAACACGGAGGACGTCGAGATGAGGGACCAGGGAGAGGCATTCTACGTGGTGAGTGGAGAGGGAGACTAGGGGATTGGGGCTGCAGCTAGTGTAGATAGGAATGAAGGAATAGCAGGCTTCAATTTGACGTAGAAGAGCGATGCAATTAAACCAATAAGGAGACATGATAAAAAGGAACAGCGAATAAATTTGCATATTACAGATCAAGTTCAAGCCGAAGGTCGAGGGAGCGCACGCGCTCTCCATCCTGCACAGAGACGCCCATGTCAATGGTGAGTGAGTGAGGGAGAGAGAGAGAGCACTGGGGACTATCGTAGATTGGTAGTTACCACTTGATTAGCTCAAGTTATCATAGCATTGAAACCCAACCCACCCTTGCAGGCTCGCCCTTCCAATTCACGGTCGGTTCCTTCTCGGAGGGCGGTGCCCACAAGGTGCGCGCCTCGGGAATGGGAGTGATCAGAGGAGAGACCACCAGCTGGCAGTCGTTCAACCTCTACTCCAGAGGTACGGTATCCTTGATTTAAATTTTTTACTTTATTTATTCTAAATGAATAAATTGCAGAGGCTGGCGCTGGCAAACTCGCCGTCGCCATTGAGGGTCCCAGCAAGGCGACGCTCAAGTTTGAGGACCACAAGGTAATTTAGTAGTTTGGCAGAGCACTTGGCTGTTTGATGCTTCATCGACGATACGTGATGCCCACCATACACTATTTCTTGATATTGATGATGGTGGAATAGCAAAGAACTAATATCTATGGTTATCTGCTAACAAGATGTATTGCAGGACGGCAACTGCCACGTGGACTACAAGGTGACGCAGCCTGGAGAGTACATCATCTCGGTCAAGTACAACGACGCCCACATCCCCGACTCGCCCTTCAAGGTACGGTAGGAGGGTGGTACGGTTGACCCATCAGGGTCAGTCAATCAATAACCTCCCTTCTTCCAGGTGTTCATCGCGCCCGCAACTGGCGAGGTGCGCAAGCTTGAGCTGGCCTCGTTCCACGACTCGGGAATCCCCGTCGGCAAGGCGTTCACCTTCATGGTGCTCACCCACAGGGCGAGAGGCCATCTGGAGGGCAAGGTAATTGCATATTATTGATTCGTTTTTTGAGAATCAATTGATTTTTCGAAAGTAGTAGGACTGAATTGGGTACTAGGTCGGATGAGAACTATTTCGCAATACAGTCTCTGGCATAACAGTTGTCTCTCGCCTACTTTCGGTTCTCATCCGACCTAGCGCCCTGAATTGAAACGGTTTCCTCGCAGGTGCTCACTCCCAACGGAGAGACGGAGCAGATCGACATCGTGCCGATCGAGGACGGCGAGAGTTACGCCATGAGAATCGTCCCCAAGGAGGTACCGTTGCACCACACATCTCACCACTTATTGTTATCGAGAACTGATTTTGATTAATTGATGATTTCGGTATAATTGCAGTCGGGCAACCACTACATCCACGTGACACTGGACGGCGCTCCGATGCGTGATTCGCCCTTCCGACTGAGGGTTGGAGGAAAGGACGAGTGCGACCCGACCGCTATCCATGTGAGAATTTTTCGAAAATCGAGCTGTTGTTGGTATTTTGATTCCAATATTTGACGAAACCTGTGTCAAAAATATGAATACAAATATTGCAGGCCTCGGGCGAGGGTCTCGTCGGCGGCACGACTGGCGCCAAGGGCGAGTTCACCGTCGCGACGGCCAATGCGGGCGCCGGCATCCTGACGATCCAGATGGACGGTCCCAGCAAGGTCACCCTCGACGCGTATGAGGTATGGAAGGAGGAGGAACTAACAAAATTTTGATTGCGGAAATTTTTGACTATTAGCAATGATGTCACAGTCCAATTGCGAAGTCGGAACTCCTTGTGAGATAGTGTTGCTGTAACATGAATTTGACTGGAGTACAATTTTAAAATTTCCAGCTGGACACCGGCTACAAGGCGCGCTACACGGCGCTCGCCCCTGGTGACTACTTCGCCGCAGTGAAGTACAACGGCATCCACGTGCCCGGATCGCCCTACAAGATCCATATCGATGGCAAGGTACGGTAACGAGAGGGGATACTGTAGAAAAAATCGATTGGAATAAAACAGTTTAATAAATTATTACCAACTTTACAGGTGCTGGGCGGCAACGGCTACAACGAGACGGCGGTGGTGAAGATCGACGCCGTCGCCAAGACGACCAAGGGAACCGTCGCTGTCGCACCCGTCTACAAGGGAGACGCCAGCAAGGTACGGTAGAAATGGGCAGGCATACGGTGGGGAGAATCGATCGATAAATGAGCATTTTATCCAGGTCGTTGCCAAGGGCGCTGGCCTGAACAAGTTCTTCCCCGGCCGTCCCGCCATGTTCACCATCGACACCGCGCTGGCTGGTGAGTACGGTAGTGGTGATGTGTGGGTTACGGTAGTGAAGATTGACTACGGTATCCAACTAATCGATAACTACCTGCAGGCAACAATCTGCTCATGGTTGGTATTGTGACGACGAAGGGCCCGTGCGAGGAGGTCGTCGTAAAGCACCAGGGCAACGGCCACTACATCTGCACCTACCGCATCCAGGTACGGTAGTTGGTGTGTTACGGTAGTGAATACACTTGATTTTTGATGTATTGTTCGGAAATCTAAGCAGATAATCAATACTGGAGCAATGAATGGATGCATTTCGTTGCAGGACCGTCTGAAGGGTTTCGTCTTCATCAAGTACGGTGACGTCGAGATTCCCGGCTCGCCATTCTCACTCGAATTCTAAGTCGATGATCACGACTTGGTGAATTTGGACTTGTCCGATATTATCCCATCTGTACCCAATCGATATTTATACCGAATCCATCTCATTTATGTTTTGCTCAATTTTCGATTCTCGCATCGTATCGTTCAAATCTATCCGAGTTACTGTCAGAAGTGCCTTGTCCCATCGTGTTCCCAACTGCCTGAGACCCCCGAATGAAGTTACTCCAGATAGCTTTACCCTTCCCTCTCCTCCCTCGATCGAACTGTCTCTCTCCCTCCCTATCCCACTCTTTCGAGATGAACCCATCGGCACTCTCTCAATCGTAAGCCCAAGACTTTCCCTCAGAAGAGACTACTTTCATAACAAGTATTGCACCCCTCATCCCTCTCTTCTAACCCCCTTTTCACATGACACCGTACCCAATTGGTGAAGTTACCGTACCCCGTGTGCTATCTATGATTACTCATCCCCTTTCTCCCCTTTTCTGTTGCTCTCAAAGAGAAGTGCATTTCATGCTTCATCAATTTGTCCTTTTTCTGTAGCCTTCCATGTGGTTTCCGTAGAAGTTTACTGCTAATAAGTGACGCCTATAGCTATTTCATCGCTTCATTATGTGTAAAAAGAAGATGTAATAAAGGAAAATGAAGATATTTAGTAGTTGTTTTAACATTCTGATGTGGGTAAAGTGATCTCAATAGAATATCAAGGGGCAGACGATGTTGATTTCATCGGAAACAACAGAAACGTCATCATCGACGTAGAGGGTAACGGGAAAGAGAAAGTTTTGTTGCTAATGAGCTCAGGTGTAGTCCACTCGAGTCTCGAGAAGAGCTATTCAGGGAATACTCTCCACTGCTGCGAAACTAGAGAGATAGCTACGTCACTGGATGTGGAAGTAAGCGATTGATCGATTAGTCCGGTATAATTGAGTTGGGAGAGAGGTACTCTAACAATAAGATAAGAATGAGTAATCAGTTAGCTGCGGTTGGCTCCGTCAAGCCTTTGCCAAAAAAAACACATTCTTGATCTTGATAAAGACGAAGTGTTGAATGAGGCCAGGAATGAGAATGGTGCATCTGAAACAATCATCTGTGCATAACGCATGAGATTCTAGTAAATCAGTGGAGTCGAAAGAGATGACCGAAACCTCGTTTCCTTGATCATGTTAAGAGACCGTCTCCATAAAAAATCACCATAGGGCGGACATGCCCCTAGGAAACGGATACAGACCTCCATACTATCATCATGGAGAGTGGCCAAGACCTTGTTTACAAAATCGATAAAATTGGGATGCCTCGACGCGTACGCGGCGCGTCCCATGCGCGCGAAATTTGAAAACGTGATTTTCATAACTTCTCAGCCGAACAAGTTAGGCTCGAAATTCTTTTTGCATTATGTTTGGCTGCTCCAAAATGCAAACTTTCATCGGAAAACTTCGCTCGGAATCGAATCTAGGGTTGATTTTGGAACCTCAAAAAATGGATTTTCGATGTTTTCAACCACTTAAAAGAAGGGGGGAGAGGTCCCACATAGCACACAATGTAGCGCCTATGTGCCCGGTATTGGTATGTCACATTTGAGAGAAATCGGTTTTACCACATGTAGGGAAAAAAATTTCCGAACATTGTCCACTGCCAAAGTCCAAAGATCAAAAGTTCAGTTTTCACCTCAATTTTTCTTCAGTTGGAAGCCCCTTAGCCTAAAAGTACTAACCCTGAAATTTGGGACCGTTTCCAGCTCTTTGAAATATTTTATGAATTTTTTTGTCGG
>LS573881.1:70744-84031 GCA_900490775.1 Pristionchus maxplancki | reverse complement strand
TAACCCGCCTAATTATTATATAATTCGTTAATTATTATATAATTAGTTGTAATTTAAATATTTATTTAATTATTTATTTAAAATAAGTCAGTTTGTTGTTGTGTGCGTAGCACAAAATGTTTCGCTAGTTACGGTAGCCGAGTTTTCCTAACTTTCTAGAATCTTCTCTTCGCTCGAATTTCGAGGACTTTTCCTTTTTCAGTCAGTTGTTCCTAGTTTAGAGTTTGTTATCGGCTGGTTTTCAGTGTTTCGCGTGTTTACCTCGTTAGAATTAATTATTGTTTTTACGGCACCTTGTTTTTATAAAGTAATATAATTACTTCGCGTGCATTTTCGCATTTACAAGGTATTTGACCAGAGTATTCACAATTCACTGAATTTCTCCTCCGGCACTGACTTTCTTCTTGGTTCGACTGTTTGCTGAAGCATTTTAAATACGCTGCGGTGTATTTGTCCACGTTGGGACATCGACGAGTGAGGAGCTCGTCTGGGTAATACGTTGATTACCTTTAGTGACGGAATCCACATAGAGTGGGTAGATTTCCGGCACTAAATAACTTACTTTGCACCACGTCGTTCTTGTAATTGGTGAATTTATCACTGATTCCTGAATTGCGTCAGTGTGACAAGTTATTATTCTGATTGATTTGCCCTCTTTTATTCCCGTCCGGCAATCCGTTTCCCGCGTTGCTTGTGATAGTGGTGATAGGAGTGTGCGCTTATCATTTCACCAGTGAAGATGACCAATCCGAAAACCGAACGACAATGCCAAATCAACGCTCCAGTTATTGAATCAGGTCGCTGTAAAATTTGATTATTGATCTTAAATTTCGTTGTTTTCACCTTCAGAGCAAATATCACGTAGCCTCTACTAATGTTTCGCAGGTTAATATGATAGATTTCTTCAATTTCAGGTGGCACAAGTGCACTAAATAAATATAGGCCAATAATGTTTTGCAGATGTAATTAATCTGACCTCGTTTGGTCGTCAGGAGTGAATGAGAAATTAAGAGTGATGACGAATCCGGAGATGTACATGACATTAACTATAACTGCAAATATTGTCCAGTGCTTGTTTGTCCAGTATTTCGTGAGTGAGCGAGTGAAACCACTAAAAGAGATCAAAATGTAGATATTGGTCAACCAACAACAAGAACCTTGTAACAGTTATTGTCCGGTATACGAAGTGGTAAGCGAGAATCAAAAACGTCTGGTAGTAAGTAGCAACGAAGATAGTGCAGCAAATCGTGTCGTAGGATACTGAACAATTCATATGCTAGAAGTATTCTTGAAAATTTAGTAAAAGTACCTCCACCAAAGATAATTTCGTGTCGAGGGAAGAAGAAGAGGCCAGTGCTTGTCAAGTGCATTATCTAAACAGCTGCTATGTAGGAACTTGGTATGATCTAAGCCATCAATCTCGTAAACCGGAACATTAATTGCTGTGTACCCTTCCGCTCATTTTTGTGAAAGTAAAGTTTTCGAAGATATGAACTATTGGGTATATTTTACCGGCTGCAGAGTAGCGTGCGCGAAGCTTGTGATGATGTCACAGACAGCAAAAACGGCCAGAAGATATCGGTAAGATCCGATGGTTGACGATTCCGTCGTATAGATTATGAACAGAAGCAAGCCGTTGGAGAGCACAGACAACGTCGTTGTGGAAGCGAGAAAGACTGAGTGGAAGGGGTCCTCGTACAACCAGGCATACACTGGTGTGATCATCTGAACAGAATTATGGTGAGATTGAGCAGTATGAAAGTCGAGATCGCAAATAAGAGGAAAAAGATGATAAGTGCACGATTATGTTCTCGCAGTACTTAGGCAATCAGAGGAAGTGTGACTGGTTTCTAAGCAGTTCAAGGTTGTGATTGGATGGACCTAGATACGTGTCTAATTGGAAGAGCCTGATCGAACTTAAGGAAGTGGAGCATCAAAGGCACCTCTACTGATGACGTTTTCGCTGAATACTGGGCGGCTTTGAAGTAGACATGAGTGGGTAGGCGAAATAATTATTGACGATTATGATCAATGGATAAGAGCCCGTTCGTGTAAGAATCGAACAAATCCTGCTGGATCTGGCACAATGAAAAATAATCAATTCTCTGAAAATCTGCGTTTTGGGGTTCTCGGGGGTGCTGATGACGATGGGCCTCCTTATTTTCCATATTGAGCCTTCGTTGGCTCCAGACGACGTCACTTCGAAAACGGTTTTTATCGAATTTCTCCTTCCACGAGGTAACTAAAATTAAGAGAAAATGTTTCCAGGGACAGAACTTCATGCTGAAGACAGCTGTCTACTTTATTTTTCTTTATTTTCAATAATAATTTTCTAAAATCTAACTTTCTGCAGAGTGAATAGTGCGCGGGGAGACTAGGATAGATCGGACCGGAATGATGTAAGGATTCCAAATATATTTTTCATTATTTTTTAAAACGTCGCTGAAAGGTTTCACAAAGAAGATAGTGTACTCTTCTTGTAAGTAAATTCTGCCCTCCTTCCCCTTGTTTACTCCGCTTTGATCTACCGCGAGTCTCGCCTCTCCTCCGCCTATCGTGTGTCTGCGCTCTCTCGATTCCCCCTGTTCCCTCGCCTCACGTAAACATGCCAGAGGGGATAGACTGGCGATCGATCAAAGGAGGGTGAACAAGGGGAAGATGGCTGGATTTACTTACAAGAAGAGTACACTATCTTCTTCGTGAAACCTTTCAGCGACGTTTTAAAAAATAATGAAAAATATATTTGGAATCCTTACATCATTCCGGTCCGATATATCCTAGTCTCCCCGCGCACTATTCACTCTGCAGAAAGTTAGATTTTAGAAAATTATTATTGAAAATAAAGAAAAATAAAGTAGACAGCTGTCTTCAGCATGAAATTCTGTCCCTGGAAACATTTTCTCTTAATTTTAGTTACCTCGTGGAAGGAGAAATTCGATAAAAACCGTTTTCGACTTGACGTCGTCTGGAGCCAACGAAGGCTCAATATGGAAAATAAGGATGCCCATCGTCATCAGCACCCTCGAGAACCCCAAAACGCAGATTTTCAGCGATTTGAATTTTTTGGTCTGTGCCAGACATTGTTCGATTCTTAGACGAACGGCCTCATAAGTAGGTGGGAAGTGAATTTGCGATGGGAATAGAGTAGTTGCACATTGACGGCACATTCACCTGCGAGGCGGAATTCTCATCGAAACGAAACAACAATCCATAATTGAGTTCATGCGCGACAGATGTTCACACAGTAAAGTACCGTAGATCTGTCTCACTTTTCCCACGGATATGATGGTAGAGCGAGACATGGCGAGACATGGCCTAAAGGAGACACTGAACTACGTCACACGAACGAGATTCTCAATCATGAAAATTGATAGATCGTTTTGGTTAGTTTAATTTTCACTCACATTACTTCAGGGCCTACGGTAAAAGCAAACTGGCACATCATGCATCAATGTCGATAATTATAGAAAACGCAATCAGATTCTTTTTTTGGCGTCTGTTAATTTTTTATTGGTCAATAAATTCTGCATTTTTCTTGAAAGGAAGTCGACACAGTTTAAATTCAGCTGTACGAAATGGACTGATAAAGTAAATGATGAAGAAGGGATCGATCGCAGGAAAGATCGCTGTTGCAAGGTAGACAACATTGCAGAACGCGCCTAGAGAGAGATCTGAATGGCGCGAGTTATGGCATATTAGCCTAGCAGGACACCTGAGACGAAGGGAACACCGAGAATTATAGCTGAAGGTAAATAAGCGAAGACCATGGGAGTTGCTGTCTGCAGAGAATTATTGTTTTTTTCCAGCTTGTGTTATGTATTGTTAGGTAGTAAATTTCATCACCATATAAGCTTGTTCGCCTGAATCAGATGCGAGCGGGAAAGATCATTATTCATTTTTCTAGTCCTTGCCGTCAAGCGGATCAGGAAGTAATGCTATCTAATTTCGGAGCACTGGCAGCTTGGGCTAAAGCGATACAGCGGATTTTTTATCAAACTGAATTTCAAGTTACATTATGTGTTGACCGAGCATTTTTTCTATAAAGATTATCAAGTCTAGATCTCATGCTAATTTCTATTCTCGAGATTGCTGCTCTGTGCCACACTATTAGTTATGAATGGGATTCGCAATAGTCGGATTGTAGCGACTCGGAATCGTCTGATGAAGAATAGAATGAAGAATGCATCGATCGAAGGGAAGATTGAGGTTGAGAGATAGAGGACGTTGCCAAAAGTGCCCAATGTGATGTCTAGAATTCAGAAATGTAATCTGAAAGCAGATGACAATGACTTACTTGTCAGGGAGGGGACTAGAAGAATGGCGGCACATGGTAGGTATGAAATGACCATTGGAACTGCTGTCTACAAAAAATTGTTTAAATAAAGCTATCGTTTACATCATTGCCTGAACGAGAAGAGCATGATATAGATCCAGCTGCATTTCACGAGTTTTCGCCGTCAATTGATTTTTGGTGGACCTGGAAAACAAATAAGCTCGGAGGTGAATTCAGCCATAGTACCGAATCATTCCGTTTATTTTAGTGATGCAGTAAATGATGGTGCTTCCCGTCACACCAAAACATAGCGATAGGATAAGTAATCCGAACAAAGTTGGCACGTGATGAACCATTTCTCCGGTCGCATCTGGTCGCTATAGTTGTACAATAAGTACATGATCAAAAACGAGTTTTTTTTAAAAACCAGCGCTGCGATTGCAATGAACCATCTCCTTCGATCTTGCAAATCTATTCCATAGACGTCCATAATAATGGGAGAAGCGAGCGCGCTGAAAATGTTCTCACAGTGCGAAGATCGAATACTATTTGACAGGCAGATGTAACAGGAATATTTTCCAGTACAGTGTATGACATACCGAGTTTCGTCATCGCAACAGAGCACTTTCCCATATGTTAGAATGACAACAGTAATGTACGCAATATTGATAACTACTCCGAGTGTAGTCCACTGCGAATTCGTCCAGTTGTCAGTGAACGAACGCGTTATTACACTGGATTAAGATACACTTTCTAAACTAAAGTGTAGATAAAGGTGTCACAACCTCGCCATAGCCTTGAATCTGTACACGAAGTGATACGTGAGGATGAGGAAAGTCTGAAAGTACGTCGCTGCGAATATTAAGGTAAACAGCATGTCGAAGGATTCTGAATAATGACTAATTATCAAAGAATCCGAATCTCCAAATACGTCCTCCGATCATTATAGGCCCGTGGCGACCAATGAAGTAGATGCCACCACGAGTCATGTGGAGAATCTTAATACAATCAGCCAATCGATTACTATTTTCGAACTCGATAATGGTTTCACAGAAAACTCACAGGCTGAAGCGACATGTGTGAGAAGCTCGTTATGATGTCGCATCCGGCGAAAACTGCCAATAGGTAACGATAGGATCCGATAGTTGAGGATTTTGTTGTGAAAATTATGTAGAGGAGAAGGCCGTTGGAGAGAATAGCAAGGGACATCGTTGAAGCGAGAAAGATCATATGGAAGGGTTCCTCGTAGGACCACGAGAAACGAGGATCAGACATCTGATAAATAAACATTTCGGAGTGTGAGGAAGTACGTGTTTTGCCAGTATTTAAGGAATGGTGAGAATGACGTAGCATGTTATGTATATTCTGCCGTGATATTCATTCAGCCATGAATAACTAAATCATTAATCAATGATTGGTCCAATAAGCAGGGTTGGTAATTCAGAAATCATATGGCACGAGACTCGGTTGGTAATAAATAATAAGCGACCACCTATTAGATGAACATAAATTCAAAGAGTTCGGGGAAGATAGAATAATATTCCCATAGTAAAGTACATGAGAATGCAATTTCAATTAACATATTCTCAGTTTAATCCAATAAACTTTTACAAATCTTCGGTCGAACAATGTCTCATTTAGAATTTTCGCTTTACTGAAATCAATAACATGTTTTTGACATGGTCATTACTATTGTTATCGAAGTTTTCCAATAAGTGGCAACTTCGCGATGTGATTATCGATTGGATTGTCGTTGATCTACCGATGATACATTGCGCGATTGAAAAGAACAACGGAGGAGCCGAATTACGGCCATTCTGAATCGACCGATGAAGAAAAGCACGAAAAGTGCATCAATGCATGGAAAAATTGCAGTCGTTGAGAAGAGAACGTTACCAAAGGCGCCGAGAGATATTCCTGAATGGTAAACTAACAATGAAGACAAACGATTTGATACCTGTTACAGGAGGAAAAATGAGAATGGTGGCGAGCGGGAAATAGGAGAACAGCATCGGGACTGCTGACTAGATGATGGAATATTATAAAATGTGCAAAAATTAACTGTCCAATACCTGAATGAGCAATGCTCGAAACAAATCCAGCTGAAGTTGCTTCGTTTTTGCAGTGAAGTTGTAATCAGAAGACATGTAAAAGTGAACTTCAATAAAAATCAATAGCTTTTTATACTTGAATACGCTGCTCACTCGCCAGATGCAATAGAGAATGACACTGGCTGTTGTACCGAACATTCCGATAAAGATTAACAAACTGGCAACTGAGGGCAAATGCCACACCAGAACGCCCGTGACAGGGTCAGGTCGCTGAGGTTGGTTGATTCACTTTCACAGGATACATTTTCTAACCAGTGGAGCCGAAAGAACGCATCCCCTGTCAAGGTTTTGCAAATTGACTCCATATATTTCTTCAATTTCTTTTGGAGCGAGAGCACTTAAAGGAATAAAATACATGTACATACTGAGTAATATGTACCGTGTCACGTCATCTGGAGTAAACGCAAGGGCGCACGTTACGATGTAACCCGTAATGTACAAAACGTCGACGATTATTGCCAGTGCAGTCCAGTGAGAGCGCTTCCAGGAATCAGTGAACGAGCTGCTGACTCCACTGAAAAAGTCTTGTGCAACCTCGTGCACCCTTACCCCGTACCTCGTCACTGTTTTCAATCTGTACACGAAGTGATACGCAAGGATCAGAAACGTCTGGTAATAAATTGCGACGAAAATGACGCAGCAAACAGTGTCGTATGATTCTGTAATATTCAACAAGTGTTGTCTAAAGTGGAACTTGTGTACATACCTCCGTCAATGATTATCGATTTCCGTGGGAAGAAGTAAAGGCCATTGCTTGTCAGGTGCATTATCTACAAAACTATTATTTAAAAGTCTCTCTTCAATGTCCCCCTTCTCTGTTCACATGAGTATGACTTCAGTTAATCATGTGAACAGAGAACAAATGTGAAAGAGGAAATGAGTATGAAAAATAGGCTAGACAATCTGACCGGATGCAATGACGCGTGTGCGAAGCTCGTGATGACATCACAGACGGCAAATACGGCCAGCAGATATCGATAGGAACCGATACTCGTGGAATTCGTAGTGAAGATGATGAAGAGTAAGAGGCCATTGGAGAGGAGAGACAGCGTCATTGTCGATGCGAGGAAGCAGGATCGAAATGGGTCTTCATGGATCCACGAATACCATGGCATCTGAAATAGGAATGCTGCTGATACTTAGTCGATATCAAGAAGATAACAAGACGGCTGAGATCTAAAACGAAGAACGAAGACGAAAGGCGCCTGGGTGTATTATGACTACCAATATTTGCCCTTTTCAGTAGAACTCATTGATGGTCATTCTTACTCTTGTATTACGGCGAAAAGCATCTCTTCTATCTCAACATCACATCACATGTCAGGCATCAATGAATGTGAAAAACACATTAGCATAATGAAGATGTGCATATCAAAGATGTCAATACATATAAACTACCCAGGTAAAATGAGAGTCGATATTATTCAACAGTCGTCATTCCTTCAGTAAGTGGGAGTGTTTCCATGCTTCAACTGATGTCATTGGTCTATTTTACATGTCCAATGCTGTCAACTTTGTCAAATACGCACGATGATTCATAGACATGGGTAGCAATGTGCGTCAAGGGCAACAGAAGCTGATGTAATGAATCATGTGCAGAGTGATTCTTAATTATGCAGTGCAAATAATTCCAGCTTTTTGTGCGTTCTCAGTTGTTCATATTCAGAAAGACAAGATACCAATGTAAATAAAGAGTCGATTGATGCATTATTCCATGTTCCACATTTATTCCTGCTTATTCCTGCGAACATCGAAGGAGGATGTTACAATTGATGATTTGCTTTTTTTAGCTTCAACATCCAAATTCAAAATAATTTTAGCCGCCTTGTGTTAGTCTGATCTACAATGAAGAATATTTACCTTGATTTTTGTTGATCCCTTTTATCTTTCAAAGATGATTCCCACATGTATTTGAATTTTAAATTTCGTTGTGAACAAAAAATAAAACACTACAAAAATTTCCTAGTCTTCAACTCACTGGATCGACTTAGCTGATACGAGTTTAACCTTCCACAAATGATTCCCCCTTTTAAGCGGATATTTAGGGTAGGAGAGTGTCACTTTTTGTGTGCTTCCTCCCATCTGATTACACTCTCTCCCTCTGAATCTGTGACTCTTCGTAGTGAGCACACACAAATGGTTCCGTAGTCGAGGGAGATGAACGAATTACCCCGCCAGCTGTTCAAGGGTTGCTCTATCTTTCGGCTTAGTCATTTTCATCGTGTAATCCCCTTACCAACCGTCGATTTCCTCATGATCCTCTCCAATATTTCTAAGTTTCTCTCGCGTGGTTCACCTTCGCCCTCGCCTAGTGCAGATATCCTTTATCCATCGGAAGATTGCAGTGTGACCTACATCGAGAGTGAACAACCATCGGTAAGAGATTTTCGGACCAAAAATCATAGAGCAATCAACTCCTTCAGCGACTATCAATCGTGTCTGCAACTGATTCCATTTCGAATACAAGGAGTAGAGGTGCGGTATCTTGTCGTACTCAAATCGTGAAAATCGACTTCAGAGCACATGCGATCTCGCACAGTGCGAAATGATGGTTGCAGCGTTTCATCAACGAATTCAACTAGTGATAATGGGGAGCGGCGGAGTATTAGAAACGGATCGACGTCCGCTTGGAGTGAACACATTTCAGAAGCAGGGTTGGTTTCCTCGCATTTTCTGAAATAAAGTAGACATATGCAGGGGAGATTCATTATCATTTGCTACTTGTCTCTATGCTATTTTCATGATAGTATTTTTGCTGGTCGAAGAAGGGAGTTTGGAAGCGCCGCCGGAGAAAGTTAACGATTTTGTGAGTATCTTTGTTATTGTAATTCTAAAGCTTATGGTTTCAGAAGATTAGCTCTGTATTCTCTTTCTACATGTACACAATCGGAATCGGGTTCTTTCTCTACTTGTATTTATTCGTCATTTATCCGTACTTGCCAAATCGAATCCTGCACTGGTTATCGAAGAAAGGAATGTGGAAAAATGCTAAGGTATTTATTTGATATGTTTCTACCGATTACCATAAACATTTGAAGAAATACTCAATAACGCCTGCTTCTCACGATTCGGAAGCTGTGAACTCACTGTATCTTCGAGTGGGAATTGTTTGTGAGTATGAATGGAACTAGCGGATAGTAGGAGTTCTTCTCAGTTTTCGGCACAATGGGAGTCGTTCTTTTCGGGATGCTGATGTATCTGCTGTTTGCGGTACGATTCCATGCCCCTTTCTAGTTCGACGCGTTTTCTTCAGAACGTAATTAACGATGTGAATGTCCCTTCGTCTGTGATAGAAGCAATACTGGGTGTAATATTCATATTCCTTCAAATGTTGTTCATGACTGTGAACTACAAGGTAAGCAGATGGCTTTCGGTTCACAGTTATCAATTTATTCGCGTAGGTCGCAATAAAATCTTCGAAAAATATCTGTCGATTCGGATTCATGCATAATTTCGCTGTAAATATCTGGACATGGCATCGATTTGCCATCGCCAAATTCAATGAATCTATTGCGAAGGTAGGCAACGGGTTTCTGATGCGCATTGACCACCTATTTCCCAGCACATTCATAGACTGGAAGAAAGGGAAGCTCTGCTCGCCTCCTTGACTACTACTCTCGCTCCCGTGATTCATTTCTTCGATGAAATCCATGGTAGTGAGAAGAGTGAGGAACGGCATGTGTCAGTCCGGGCATCTCGAGAAATTCTCGTATTACTTGAGTGAGTTTACAAGAATAAATTGTCATGCAGTAGAATTGTAAGTGCCATCAAATCTTTAAACTTCAGGCATTTTGGTGAGCTCGCTATCTTCCTCTCTTCTTGCCTTATCGAATACTCTCTGATAGGCGCTGCAGTAATGTTCGTGTTTTGGAAACATGTAAGCCAATGAAAACATTCAACGAAATTATTCATGTCTATTCAGCTTGATTCTCCAAAGAAAGCCGTCCACGAGGAGAAGCTTCAGCTCACCAGCAGGTATCTATTTTTTACAGTTTCCCAGGAGTAATTATTTCCCCAGTTACTCCAAGCGCGGCTTTTTCTTGGGAGTGGCAATCGCGATAGTCGGGTGTGTTGTGGCAGGAGTGTATGGAGGTTAGCATCTGAAGAGGAATGGTCTCAGCTGTTGACCTTTTTGCAGGACTGGCAAATAACAAATGGGCGTACCGCACGTTGCTCTTCGGCGGATTCGACTCGCTATGCTACGTACTATGCATTGCGGCGGTTGTTCTTGCAGCCAGATTGTGAGTTCTCCACGCATTCCATAATAACTGTAGTCCTAAATAACTTTCTCTCAGAATGCGGTCGATGAATCGTTCCTCTTCCCATCATGGAGAAGACGTCGATGACATCCTTCTCTATATCGCCTTCGTCGGTGAGGTCGTCTGGAGCAGTGCTGAGATCACCAATTTCATGTCGGGTCGGGGTGAGCCGTTTTTATCAAATCTGCGAGCAATCGACTTTTTAGTGGACAACAAGATCGGTGTTCACATTCTCAATGTATCTCTCGTACGGTTGATTCACGTTTTCACGCAAACATGGTTTATTCTTGGAGCAAGCCGGTAAGCTTTTTAGCGAATGGATTGCAGGAAAAATATGGCATTGAAGACTTCACTTTTCCTCGTCGACCAATGAATCCGCAATGAGAGGGCGAGAATGCGTCACATTCCTTCTGATGGTCAACATAACCATGTTCTTCTTCTGCATTTACGAGTCACAGAATGATCGGTACGAAGTCTTTTCGGACTATTTTAAACAAAAAGCTTGCAGGTTTGGTTTCTTGGATGAACTCTCTTCTACTCAACTGTACATGAAATTGTACGCTGCACCAATCACCGTCTTTTACAGGTCTGTTGAAAAAAATAATTCAATTTCAAAGAGTTATGTACAGGTTCCACAGTTCAGTTTGCCTCGCGGAAATATGGCAGAAGAGCTTTGCGAGACCGAAAAATCAGTTAACTCGAGTAAATCCACTACCGGTTTCTCCACAGCCACTCTTCACTATTGTTACTATCGATTGAAGTTAAAGCTCTGAACTCTTCCATGACAAAGGATCGATTCTGAAACGCGTACAAAATGGCTATAGCCATGCTAACAAACATCGACCATAATAATCAAATACGCACTTACATCTATAGATATTAAGTTATCTTGGATCAATTAAAAAGTGTCATAAGAAGGGGGAGCTCGGTGATTCCCGTCATGATGTTGAATAGACTGGTGTGATCTCAGTGTTGCCGGTGAGAGAACGAGAAGGGGTAGGTTTCACGGAAGATGTTTATCGCGTGTGTGAGACGTTTCGGGGTAGAATCCCCATCATCAGTCAGTCATACCATCATCAGTCAGTCATTAAAAAGTGTTTTGCAGATAAATTCACGAATTTATTTAGTAGCGGCGAAATTGAAAAGAAATGGGAACGACGTACACTGAGCTTAGAAATGGAATATAATTGGAAAGGGATGAGATCGGATAAAGGCACTTGAAACGGCACACGTTTTAAAAATCACGTTTTCTTTATAAAGAAGATGACGCGTAACATTGTGTGAGCATGCGCACATTTGGTTCCAATCTGCCTCTAAGGATTATTCAAAGATTATGGTTTGCAGCGATCAAGTTCCTTCAAGTTTTCGCAGAAAATTTTGTGGAAAGTAACTAGCTTATATTTCGAGAAAAAATAAACTTTCGAAAAGTTTATCCCTGAATAGCTATCAGATACAATCGAGTCTACAGAGGGAACGTTGAATCCTGATAACATCTTGCGATTAGGTTTTTATCAGTACAAATTTTCATGCTCTGAATCAATATTCGGATCAAGATCATGTGCGTCCTAAAATTTCAATCCCTTTCTGTTCATAATCCCAGCTAGAATTTCGGCAAAGAGCAGCATGAAATGCTACACATGTCAACGAAAACCACAAAAAGATAAGACTGGATGCGGGGTATTTAGCACGCTACATCCTTATCTGAAAGACGTCAATGCTTTCATTTTCATAATATTTTCAACGTGACTGCCCATTTTACATGCATAGAAATGCCTGAGACAATTTAGAAATGAGTATCCGCCAAGTAGTCGAAGGAATTCTGGGGACTCATGTTACATGGGATGAATTCGAGAAGAATCTGACCAAGGCACTCAATACTTGCGCGAGATTCGGATCAAACAAGAGTGCAGTCGACATTGGAGAAGGAATTGTGAGTCATCTTTCTCTAATCTAATCAGCACTCGGTTCAGAGCAACCGACAAACCATTATTCCAGGGTTTCGCTTCTCGTTGCGCTCTTGTCGATTGTGACTGGCATGGAGATGGCGCCGATAAATTGCCTAACACAGGTCTTCTGAGAGATTGCAGGAAAACTAACCCCCCGTGGAACTAGGAGCCGAAAGTTTGAGCGTTCACAATGCCATCGTTATGGTAGAATATGTTGGACATGAGAAAACTTTTAGTGTCGACGATTTGTCCCAGAACCGGCTTTTAGGCATTTTCCGGCTCGGCGTCCGGCTCTGTCATATCTCACGTGCCAGACGTGCTAGAAGGTCGTACTATAGCTCAAAAAATGCGGAAAATTATTTTAAACAACTTTTCTGTTGGGGCGGAAGACCATAGACAACATCTTCATATCGAAAAAATTGAAAAACTGATTTTTGAGACAGAAAATGATTTTTCCTGGTTCGGGACCCCCCATTTGGGCGGGTTCTGGCAGCAGATTTGAAATCTACGTACTTGATATAGTTCAGGAAAAATCAGAGCAGAGGTCCAGGGGTGTTAGAATAGGTCCGTATAGGCCAAAAAAGAGCATAAAATCACGATTTTCAGAGATCAATTTTCAAATTATCTCTCCTAGTGCCCTACAAAGATCACAAAAAGGTCCGAAATGAATTGTTTAGCACTTTTTATCATCAGTAACG
>LS573881.1:47489-68345 GCA_900490775.1 Pristionchus maxplancki | reverse complement strand
CGTTACTGATGATAAAAAGTGCTAAACAATTCATTTCGGACCTTTTTGTGATCTTTGTAGGGCACTAGGAGAGATAATTTGAAAATTGATCTCTGAAAATCGTGATTTTATGCTCTTTTTTGGCCTATACGGACCTATTCTAACACCCCTGGACCTCTGCTCTGATTTTTCCTGAACTATATCAAGTACGTAGATTTCACATCTGCTGCCAGAACCCGCCCAAATGGGGGTCCCCGAACCAGGAAAAATCATTTTCTGTCTCAAAAATCAGTTTTTCAATTTTTTCGATATGAAGATGTTGTCTATGGTCTTCCGCCCCAACAGAAAAGTTGTTTAAAATAATTTTCCGCATTTTTTGAGCTATAGTACGACCTTCTAGCACGTCTGGCACGTGAGATATGACAGAGCCGGACGCCGAGCCGGAAAATGCCTAAAAGCTGGTTCTGGGACAAATCGTCGACACTAAAAGTTTTCTCATGTCCAACATATTCTACCATAACAATGGCATTGTGAACGCTCAAACTTTCGGCTCCTAGTTCCTCGGGGTCATGCAATCTCTCAGAAGACCTGTGCTAAACGAGTCGTCCTCAAGGTTGTTTTCGAAATTGAATACAGTAATCTCACCAAAATCAATGTTCAGATGGGTTCGTGCATGGCGATCGCTGCTCTCGCCGATCTCCTTCCTCCTGAACAGAATCTGCTGAAGGACGGGCCTCCCGAGATGTGGGAGAGACTGGAGAACAACATCAAGGACGTCAGTTTGTCAGCTATGTCAGCTGAGATTATTCTTCTCTTCGTCAGATGCACAACATCGAATGCGATACTTATGATTTCATGGAGCAATTCGACGATGGAGTAACAGTGCCCAAGAGATATTATGCGAGGGCGTTCAACGATGAGGTACGGAAGTAACATGCCCTAAAACTTAATTTGTTCGCTTCCCAGAATCTGCTCGCGGGGCAAATCTGCATGGAGTACATGGAGAACGCGCAGATGATGAATTTACACGAGAAGGCGACAATCGATCAGATGAAACAGGTAAACAACAAAACCAATAACCAAAATTTCTAATAATTTCAGATTGCACGCGCACTGGGGAAGTTGCAAGCCGACTCCACCAAATTCGACGTGGTCAGCGAAACGATAAAAACGAAGGACGTGTTTGCAGAGTTCACCAAGAGCATGCCGAAAGAAGTTTGTATCTACCATTCCGAATTATGTTTTTTTCATCTCATCGTGTGTGATATTCAGCAATACACGATGGCTTTTGGGCCACTCAAGCAGTTCGAGGCCTCCTTGACTGAGGTATTCTGTGATTATGTCTTGGACAGTTCATCCGGTACTTCCAGTCAGTGGAAAAAGTGGAAGAGATAATGGAAGATTACTACGGAGCGACGCTTCCCTCCACCATTCACAAACAATTGGGACTCACACCCGTGTTGGTCAATGGTGGTGAGAGAGTTTCCGAATGAAGAACGTTACAAATTATAATATTTCACAGATCTCCGAACGGAAAACATTCTCGTAGATAAGTACACTGGTGATCTCAGAGCCCTGATCGATTGGCAGGTTTGCGACATTTATTTATTCCAGCGAAGAATGTGAATAGTATTTTATTTGAAGTGTACTCATCTCGGTGTTGGCGTTGAGGACTTGCTGCGAATCAGTTTCTTCGCTCAGACAACAGAGGACAGGTACGAAACAAACTTGTTTCGGTCTCTCGATAAAGGCAATTACAGACGCGCCACTGCCGATCTTCTCATCGAGGAAATGTACAACTCCTTCGTTGCCAACCTGGGCAGCGCACCCATTCCCTATTCACTCAAACAGGTTTCGAGTTTTGCAAAAAAAATTAAAATTAAAGATCCTTTCCAGCTGAAAGAAGTGTACGATCTCCTCTTCCCGCACTGCGCAATCTTCTTCGCCACTGGAATTATTATGCTCATGAGGGTATTTTGTTTCACAGAAAGAGCGATTTACACCCATTCTTCTAGCCGCACAAACCGCAGACTGGAGACGATGAGGAGAAGCAGAGAAGATACGAAATTGTGGTAGACAAGGTGAGGCATTCCCTCTTTTCCCGACTTCCAATCCTACCTGTTCCAACTTTGTTTTTTTACCGCGGAATTATCACTATTCAACAAAGGAATTGCAGGCACGCGGAGTCCTCGAAGATATCGCGACCTACCATGAGAAGAACAAAACGTCCAAGCAATCTGTTGATTGGAATTATGCTGCGGCTTAATTTTGTCAAGTGTATAATGGCGAAAACTAATTATTATGATGTTTATAATGTGGACTTCATATTCATGCATGATTGAGTACAAATAAAGTGATTATGGATGCAAGTACAAATAAGTATCATATGCACGATGATGTTACGAGAGGTGGTGGCTAACAAACGATCTACTCGTGTTTAATATTTTGATCATCACTGTTAATCCCCCGATGAGCTGCTATTTGCGTCGAATGGAAGGCGGAAGAGACGAATAACCGCCATGCGGAATCGGCCAATGAAGAAGAGAACGAAGAATGCATCGATTGATGGGAAAATGGCTGTTACGGAGAAGAAAACGTTGCCGAATGCGCCCAGAGAGATTCCTAGAAGAAGCACAGAAATGTTTGATAGTGTTTGTAAATGAGAGATGATACCTGAAACTGCGGGGAACACGAGAATCATGGCCAATGGGAAATATGAGAAGAGCATGGGAACCGCACTCTGAAAATCATTTTCACTCCAGTTTCTCGAGCTCAAGAAACCTGAATGAGTAGGGCGCGGAACAGATCCATCTGCATCTTTCTCGTCTTGTTCGTCAAGTGGTTATCGGGGGATCGGAAATGGCATCGAGTTGAAATATGAAAACTTGAATAGGCATACCTGATAATTCCGTTGATTCTCCAGATGCAGTATAGAATTACACAGCCGGTTCCTCCAAATAGAACGACGAGCAATATCAGTGCAATCGTCGTTTTTATGTGCATCGACTCGTGCCCAGTCATTGGATCAGGTCGCTGTCATTGACGAATTTTCCAAATCGATGAATGGCTTCCATACCCGCACTGCTATTACTAGATAGCCCCTGTTCAGATCTCGTAAATCATAGCCATACGTCTCGTTCAGTTCTGGCGGTGCCAATGCACTGAAACATCGTTAGTCTTAGAATAGCGTTCCGAGTTTTGCTTTAGTGAATGCAAGAATATCACAATACCGAGTTTCCTGATCCGGTGCGAAAGCAATAGCGCATGTGCCCACGAAGAAGGCAATGTAAATGACATTAACGACTATTCCAAGGCAAGTCCAGTGAGTATTAGTCCAGTAATCAGTGAAGGAACGAGAAATCCCACTGTGAACAAACAGGAGTACGATTGCGAAAACGCGAAATATTTCTCACCTTGTCACCGTTTTCAGTCTGTACACATAATGATAGGCGAGAATGAGGAATGTCTGATAGTACGAAGCGACGAAGATGAGAATGAATAAGAAGTCGTAAGACACTGTGACAAATTGATTTCATCTGGTTGTTAAACGTGTCCCTCACCTCTACCGATCATTAGAGGTCCGTGTCGAGGGAAAACGTAGATGCCCGAATTAGTCATGTGCACGTTCTAAACGTTTTCATTGTTTTGAAATTGTACTCGATAAGAGCACTAACTATTTGCACTGCAGCATGGGCAATACTTGTGACGATGTCGCACGAGGCGAATATGACAAGAAGATATCGGTACGATCCAATACTAGAAGAAGACGTGGTGTGTATAATGTAAATGAGAAGGGAGTTGGACAGAATCGACATAACCGTCGTCACTCCGAAAAATATTGAATGGAATGGATCCTCGTAGACCCAAGAGTAGAGAGGCGAGGTCATCTCTGTAAGGTGGATTATTTGTTGGTGATTCGGGAACAATAGAAGTCGAATGGGATTAAAGCAATGCATATCGAAGAAGGAAATGAAGGCGAAATTCAGAGGGGGGGAAGATGTACAAGATCTCATTCATAATCTCGTGTCGGCTAATATCACACGATTGAAAAAGAAGATTAGGAATTCATTCGCTGTATTACAGGATCGAAAAGACCAAACAGCTAATCAAGATGGCTTGTATTCGAAGAAATTATGCAAACAAGAAGTGGCTGCAGCATTAGTGGTTTTTCAGAGATCAAGTACTGTTTTCCGAGTCAGTTTCTGAGAGAAAACCGTTTGCAATTTCGTTATCTTATTGGGTGCATTAAATATGCGAAAGAATCGTGAGAAAAGGCGTAGTTAGATCTCACATGGCCTTTTGTGAATTATGAGCATCAGAGATGAGATTGCTTTTCAGTCTATCAAATACGCAACGGAATCACACGAATCGTCACGATGATCGTTTTATTCTCCCAGGGATTGGTCTCGAACGTTGAAATCGAGACGAAGATCTGGAGGACGTCAGTTGATAACACCCACTGAAGTGCATTATTTGAGATGAATAAAGATGGGAAGAAAATCATCGGACACGTTAGTACGTGAATCGCTTCGATTCGGGTTGCATCCTTATCTTAACCTTTTCCCACACGACTGAGTTTTTTTTGCATCTGCACACATTCTGGTGACTCATTCGGTTGTATTCCTCGTGACTCAGTGAATAATCCTGTCGACATGCATACACACAGAGAAAAAGAGAGATAGGGGTCAACACGTTCGCTGTTCCATTCCCCTCTCATTCCCTCTTGTTCTTCATCGAGAGATGGTGTGTGCAACCGCTCTTCTCTCTTCGTCCCTTGCCCTTTCTCTCCTTCGAAACTCCGCTCCTCCCTCCAAATCATTCGTCATTTCTCCCTATTCGCTGGACACAGCATTGGCTGTGATTCACGATGGAGCTGTGGGGCCTACGCAGCAAGAGCTCACCACTCTTCTGCTCAATGGTGTTCTTATTTTGATTTTGGACCGAGTTTGCAACTTTTTTTACAGGATGCACTCCAGCCGATGTGACATCCCATTATTCGTCCCTCGCCCTTTCACTGCTAGGAAATAATGATTCCGGAGTCTCCTTCAAGTCGGCCAATCGATTCTACGTCAATGACTCGGTAAGAAAAAAATCGGCGATGGTGGTCATTGGTCATTGACGCATTCAGACATCGCTCAAGAGTGACTACGAAGCGGATGTTATTTCGAAGTATCAAGTGAAGGTTTGCAGTTTTCGCTTCGCATTGTAATCAGTATTCATCTCTCGAGGTCGAAAAGGTTAATTTCCATGAGAAAGCTACTGTTGCGAGTAAAATAAACAACTTTGTGGACACTGCAACGGAAGGAATGATCAAGAAAGTGGTTGGCAGTGACTCAATAAGTGCCGATGTGAGTCAACCCATATGATTGTTTTCTCATCTGTTTTTCTCAGACATTGGCAATGTTTGTGAACGCGATTTACTTCCTTGGACAATGGAAATTCACGTTGAGCAAACCCTACGATTTCACATTCAAAGGCCTCGCTGGTCCCAGAACTGTGAGCAACTCATACTGTAATAGTGACAGCATGCATATATTTGTTAGAAAAGTAATGAATTCTGGCCGTAGTTGCACATCACAAACATGGAATACTCGCGATGAAAGTGATCTTCAATTCAGATGGATTTCATGAAAAGAGAAGAAGTGTTTCGAGTGAATTCAAACAACGAATTTGGAACTGCGCTCATCCTTCCATACAAGGTATAGAATAACAGAAATGAAAGAGGTGTCGGGCGCCATTTTAACTAGTCTTTCATTGAGAAACATAATTTGCAGGATGAATCGTACAGATTTTTCTTCCTCATGCCTAAAGAGACGTCGAATGTCGCGACTCTTCTCGGTTCCCTCAATGGAGAGGCTCTATTGGACACGCTGAAGAGTGCTGCGCAAACGAAAATCGAGGTTTGTTTTTCAAAACGCCCTTGTAAAAAATTATATCAGGTGATAATTCCCAAGTTCCGTGTGGAATCAAAGTTGGATGGGGTCGATCTTCTGAAGAAAATGAACGTATCGCAAATGTTCACCAATTCGGCAGACTTCTCAAAGGTTCGTCTAAGCAATTCAGGACATGGAATTACTATTATCTTTACAGATCTCGTCCACTCCACTCAAAGTCTCCACCATCAAACACTTCGCCGTCATTGAAGTAGGCGATTTCTGTTAAGATTGCTGAGAATGCTTTTCGAAATATTTCAGTTGAGCGAGCAGGGAACAAAGGCGGCAGCCGCAACGGTGATCGGGATGGTTCGAATGACGGCCTCTGTGGATCGACCCAAACCCGTTCTCGTGATCGATCGACCATTCATTTACGGAATCATGAGAAATGACGACATTTTATTCATTGGACAATATGTTTGAGATAGGAGAATTTGTAAATAAAGAAACACAAAACTGCTGTGCGTTGTTATTTATCGTGCTGCCGATCGAACAGTTGATCGTTGCTCGACTGAGGATCCGAATTCAGTCTTAAATGGCAAACGAAACAGCCGAATCACTGCGATTCTGAATCGACCAATGAAAAAAGAACAAATAAAGCATCGATGCAGGGGAAAATCGAGGTAATTGAGAAGAGGACGTTGCCGAATGCGCCGAGAGAAACTCCTGAAAGAGTTTACTCGTTATGTATGCTTAAAATTTGTGTAATGGTCGCTCTTGCAATTTGTCCAACCTGTGACTGCGGGAAAAACAAGAATGATCCCAAGAGGAATGTACGAAAAGAGAATGGGCACAGCAGTCTGCCATGATGATGTGAATAAGAACCCGAAGAGGTGATACATTAATTAACTAACCTGAATGAGCAACGCCCGAAAGAGATTAATCTGCATCTTTCGAGTCTTTACAGTGAAATGGTAATTGGTTGACCTGAACAATTGTTTTTCAATACACTGACGCTCTCACATATCTAGAACGTTATGAGCACATACTTAATGACACCGGTGATCCGCCAGATGCAAAATACAGTGATGATTGACGTTCCTCCAAATTCTCCGACTAGCATCATCAATGTCACGATCGTTGGAGTATGCCACAGTAAACCATTGCTCATTGGATCAGGTCGCTGCAATGAACAATGCAAATTCATCAGTGAGGAGAAATTGCTTACGCGTATCGCCACCACTGAGAATCCTCTGTTCAAATCTCGCAAGTCAACACCGTATATTGTGAGTATTTCTTTAGGTGCGAGTGCGCTGTAATAGAAAAATGTGATTTTATCAACAAAAAGTGCTACCGAATCTCATCGGAAGGCGTGAATGAAATGCAAGTTCCAATGATGGCAGCAATGTAGAGAATATTAACGACAACTGCCAGCGAAATCCATTGCGAAATTTTCAAGTTTTCCAGGTTTATCAGTGAAGGAGCAATTGATATTGCTGAGAGATCGGATTTTGACAGTAATTATTTGTATACCACCTAGTCACAGTTTTCCATCGGTAAACGTAGTGATAGGTAAGAATCAGAAACGTTTGATAATATGTCGCGACGAAAACGAGACAGAAAATCGTATCGCAGGGTTCTGTAACATTCCAATTAGGGACAAAAAGGTTCAATCAACCGACGGCCTCCAATCAGGATTCCTCCATGACGAGGGAAGAAATAAGCACCGATGCTCGTCATGTGCATAATCTAATATCATTTATTATTAATTTTTATGTTATTTTAAATCTACCGGCTGAAGTAGTGCATGTGCGAAACTTGTGAGGATATCGCTAACGGCAAACACGGCCAGAAGATATCGATACGAGCCAATTGTCGAGGATTCAGTTGTGAAGATGATGAATAAGAGCAGTCCATTGGACAGTACAGATAGCGTCGTTGTCGAAGCCAAAAAGATTGAGTGGAATGGATCCTCGTAGAACCACGCGTAGGGAATGGAAGTCATCTCTGCAAGAGATGAATGGTGGCAATGCTTTGAGGAGACATGACAACTGCAGGAAGATACAGTAGGATACCATAATTAGAAAGATAGGAACATCTGTGAAGTCAGGCATTCCGTAATAATATACAAAAATATAAAAAAACACGGGAAAAAACTTAATCAGACTGTACTTCCGGAGGAAATGAGGCTACACGCCTAGAGTATGAGTCAGTTACACTTGTAGGGTCCGCTCATCAGAGCATCTAAAGATGACTTCCTGCTTACTGACATATCGCGTAATGGGTACAAAATGTCACGGAAATATGATGTAAATTAGTTGTATTACCGTAAGCAAGAGATAATTGGGATAGATAGAAAGTGTTACTAGGTTACTTGGTTTCACAAGGAAATTGGTATCCTCGAATGATTAAGCCTGATATGGTAGGTGTTCGTTCACGTCAATTGCATGGGGAGATTAATCAAATGGTGAATTATTCGCACGGACTTACGACAGGGAATGATCTGTTCTATGCAATACCTTCGCTTTTCTTCGTGCTCTTAGTGAAACTGAATGCATGTTATTGTGAATAATGCAGTACAAGCGATATTCTTTTAACGGTTTTTTGATTTTTTATCGTGCTATTGATCGATGTTCGGACGATGCGAAATTATATTTAAACGGCATCCGGAATAGTCTAATCACTGCCATTCGAAATCGTCCGATGAAGAAAAGAACAAAGAAAGCATCGATGCATGGGAAAATGGTTGTGATAGAAAACAAAACGTTGCCAAAGGCACCCAGAGAGATACCTGAGATAAAATAGTTGGTTTTGAATAATTTTGAAATATACCTGAAACAACAGGGAAGACGAGTACTGTCCCCAGTGGAAGATAAGAGAAGAGTATTGGAACTGCTGTCTGCGAATTAATAATCTTACTTCATGAAATAAAAATTGAATGTTTCAGACGTTGTATGAACAATTTTTATGAGAAAAATAAAAAAAGAACCTGAATGAGTAATGCCAGAAAGAGATTCATTTGCATATTTCTCGTTTTAGCGCTCAAATCGCTGGATCTGAAATTGTGCAGTTTCATAGACAATTCTCGCATGAAATTCTCGCCTTATAACTCTTGTAATCCGCCAGATACAAAACAGAATGATGATTGAAGTTCCTCCAAACTCTCCTACAAGCAACACCAAGGAGACTATTGTGGGCGTGTGCCACACCAATTCTCCAGTCAATGCATCCGGTCGCTGGAATAAATAAACAGATGTTTCTCCTCCAGAGAATCCCTGCATACTCGTATCGCCACCACGAAATAGCCATTGTGCACATCTCGTAGATCAATACCGTAGATCTCGTTGATCTCCGATGGTGCGAGGGCGCTGAACGGATGTAGAAAAAGAAATAAAGAAATAATTACCGCGTCTCATCGGAAGGTCCGAGGGAGTTGCACGTTCCTATTATTGCCGCTACGTATAA
Organism: Pristionchus maxplancki; assembly: GCA_900490775.1. Classification (NCBI taxonomy): domain Eukaryota; kingdom Metazoa; phylum Nematoda; class Chromadorea; order Rhabditida; family Neodiplogasteridae; genus Pristionchus; species Pristionchus maxplancki. Next base: position 59,028 of record LS573881.1, on the reverse strand, counting down.
AATATTAACTATCACAGCCAGTGATGTCCATTGCGAGAATTTCCAATGATCAGTTACAGAACAGGCTATGTTCCTAAGAATTAACTATTATTTTGCAAGGAGATTGTAAGAAATACAATGCTTTTTTTACTCGCCCTGTGACTGTTTTCCATCGGTACACGTAGTGGTAAGCGAGAATGAGGAACGTCTGGTAGTAAGTAGCGACGAAGATGAGACAGAATATCGTGTCAAATGGCTCTAAAACACTTATTTTTTTGAGAACGAAGCTCACTTTCACTTACGTCCTCCAATGATAATTCCTCCATTACGAGGGAAAAAGTAAGCGCCAACGTTTGTCATGTGAATTATCTATGAATTCGAATAATTTGAAATTTACCATTACAATCGACTTACTGGCTGCAATAATGCATGTGCTAAACTCGTGAGGATATCGCTGACAGCAAACACGGCCAGAAGATATCGATACGAGCCGATGGTCGAAGAATCAGTAGTGAAAATGATGAATAGGAGAAGGCCGTTGGCGAGCAGAGATATAATGGTCGTTGAACCAGAGAAAATAGAGTGGAATGGATCCTCGTAGAACCATGCGTAGGGAACGGAAGTCATCTCTGTAAAAGGAAAACAATGTCATTGATACGCCAGTGATGTCAGGAACACAAGAGGAGCTTTCAAAAATAGGAAGTGGGAAACGAATGAGGCTTTAATTCTGAAGGAAACGGGGAGAATGACGATAGATATTAGGGCGTGACTCTGAGTCTGCTAGTACTAAACTTGTGTGGTTCGCTCATCATGTTTGATGAAGATCTTTTCTGAAGTATCGAATAATTGTCATAAAATACCACGGAAATGTGAGCAAAAAGACAGTAAGAAACATAAAGTTAGCAAAGGTAACAAGTGACTTTTCCAACGGTTTCGCCAGATATTTGAACATCGAACATCTTATGATTGAGGCCGAAAATGTAGGCGTCCATTCACGTCAAGGGCGTGGTGAAATTAATGCAATGATTTTCTTTTCTCACGGACTTATATAGAACTTTCGTAAATGACTGTTCTCTGTGATACCTCGTCCTTAAATTATGTGCTAGCTATTCTAAATGGAAAAATATGGAATAGAACTGCCGAGAATCGTTTGTTTGTGTTTATGTTATTTTTAAACTTGGAAAAAGAAAAGAACTTCGGGCTTAAAATGAGTTTATTACAGTACATTTGTGTGGTTTGCTTTGAAAAAATTGCTTTTGCGAATAGACGCAGCAGTGAATCATCAGAATCTGCTAGATCGTTCAGATCTCTTCTGATCGGTTGTGTGCTGCTCGGCCGATGATCCAGTGTGAGTGTCGAATGGAAGATGGAAAAATCGAATCACTGCGATTCGGAATCGACCGATGAAGAAGAGAACGAAGAAGGCGTCCACTGATGGAAAGATGGCAGTGATGGAGAAGAGAACGTTGCCGAGTGGACCGAGGGAGATGCCTGGCAATGGAAAGGATAACATGACGTCGGAAATATTGGCAGGCTCAGATCAACACCAATGAACACTAACGCACCTGATACGACGGGGAAAACAAGAATCGTCGCCAATGGAAAATATGAGAAGAGCACGGGAATGGCAGTCTGAAATCATCACTTTTCGCATTTTTCTGAGGATTGACAAACCTGTATGAGCAGAGCGTGGAAGAGATCCAATTGCATCTTTCTTGTCTTCCCGGTAAAGTGGTTATCGACCGCCCTGAAATAAAAAACAATAAATAATGAACCATGCCAAACTCTGATTTCAACAAACTTACATGATCACTCCATTGATTCTCCAGATGCAGTAAACGATGACAATTGCGGTTCCGCCGAACAACGAGAGCAGCATGAAGAGTGCGATGAGAGAGGGAACATGAAGCACCATCTCTCCGTTCGTGGGTCTCTGCAATCGCGAAAATTCTTAACTCTTTTTGTAGTAACACTAACCCAAACGGAAATGACCGCGAAACCACTGTTCATGTTTTGCAAATCAGTGCCATAGAGTTCGACGATTTCTGGAGGCACGAGGGCGCTGAAATTCAACATAATTGAAATTCCACATTTGAAAATTACAACTAGAAATTACCGTGTTTCCTCGCTTGGAATGAATGCGAAGATGCAGACTCCCATGAAGCCAGAAATATAGAAAATGTTGACAATCACTGCCAGAATCGTCCATTGCGTCGATGACCAGTAGTCAGTGAAGGAACGTTTGATGCCACTGAAAATTCATCATTATCTTATTGGAAGAAATCATGAGATTACTCACAATGTGACGGTCGTTGCTCTGTATACGTAGTGATAGGCGAGAATCAAGAAAGTCTGGTAGTACGTGGCGATGAAGATGAGGCAGAACACTGTGTCGAAGGATTCTGAATGTATGATTTCATTTTCGCTCAAAGAGAGCAGTCGCTCACGTCCTCCGATCATCATCCCTACATGCCGCGGGAAGAAGTAGAGACCGCTGGAGGTCAGGTGGCATAGCTGCAACTTTTTATGAGCATTATTCCAAACTAGTTGCACTAACCGGCTGAAGTGCTGCATGGGCGAAGCTCGTGATGACGTCACAGACGGCGAATACCGCCAGAAGATATCGATAGGGGCCGACAGACGTCGATGGCGTGGTGAAGATGATGTAGAGGAGAAGCGTGTTGGAGAAGACGGACAACGTCGTCGTTGAGGCAACGGAGATCAAATGGAAGGGTGCCTCGTAGATCCACGCATACACTGGGGCAACCATCTAAAATTCGATGTGAGTTTCTGGTACAAGGGCTCGTGTGGAAAAAGTCGTCTGAAAATTAGTGGGAAACGACAAACGGTGAATGAAATCATGTTTATCTCTCTCTCTCTCTCTCTCTCCTAATCCCCGGATGGATTTTAATAAGTGTAATATCAGAGGACTTCTGAATGATTGACGAATATCAGATGAGAAAATAACACTAAAGCTGGTCGAAATATGACTCAATCACGAGCCCTACTTTTAATGAGATCGTCGAACTGAAGAATTGATAGAATAAAGAATAGATTTGATGGAAATGAATAGTTCTATATTGCGTTCTCTAGGTCTGTGGGGAAAATCGGCATTGCACTATGATTTCCCGCCCTATTACTATCACGAGATTCCACCTACACTCTTCATCTCAATAAAGTGTTCGCACACGAGTCAAGTGGGTGGGAGACGTTATCATAGCGCGAGAATCTCACACGAACTATCAGGCTTTTGTAGGATCTCTGAGCGAGATCTCAGAGTAATCTGATCGAACAACATCAATTGAAATGTAGGAGGTACAGTAACTGCTGTGAAAAGAAATGCTGGTGAAGCGCATCTTAATTTCGTTGAATCTTTGAGAAGCGAAAAGCTGCAAAACACCTTAACTAGAAAATGATTACTAACGACTTCTATTGAGTTGTGACGAGGAACTTCCATCAATATCTGTGGTTGTTTTCTTGAAAATTGTAAACGGGGGTTTGAATAACTCCCACACAATTTGATTCTTCGCTCGTTGATTGAACATCATTGAGGCCCAGAAGTTAAAGACTAAGTTACCAGTAAACTTTGTTCTGATTGTCTCATCGTACATACCATTTAGATGTGTCAATAGGCATGCACGTATGGACAAATGTCACTCCGATGTATGAAGGTCATCACCAACCATATTCTACTATAATCTCAACGACGTGATCACAAAACAAAAAAGCGGAAAACACAATTTGTAACACAACTGCAAAATCTCTAGAGAAATTTCTGCATGATTGTATCAGACAGACGCCAAAAAAACGATGTCTGAATAAGACGGTTATTGAACCATAGTTTGTATCTTTTTTTCAATATTGTGTGATTCATCCAATCTTTCATCGCGCTTCCTTGTCTGTGACTTTTTGTCGGTTCCGTGATCGTAAGACGTGTTTTCTTGGAAAGACGCACCTAAGGAGTTTGGTAATTGGTGAGTGAGAGAAGCTAGATAATGGTCTGGTTGGTCCTCGCTGAGACATAGATCTGTTTCATAACTGCCAGAAGTTCTGTCAAAATCAGTAAATGACTAATCTGATCTGAGAAGATCAGAGCTTCATCTTCACCCACACGTATTCTGCAGGTGATTTTTTCTGCTAGTCCCGCACACAATCCGCAACTCATTCTCACCAATTTTTACCTTTTTGTAAAATTTGTTTTCATTTTGAATATAAATCTGAGCGCCAGAACCATTTTTTTATATCCACTAACAGGAAAAGTGATACTTTACAGTATTGAACTAACTTTGTTGACGGACTGCTACAATGTCTTGGTTTCATGCTGCTTTCTCCAACATTCTATTCGGTAAGAGCACACTTTCTTCGCTCAAAACTTCAACAATTATTTCAGTGGTTGCGATGACCTTCAACTGTCTGGCTCTCTATCTAATCATAACTCGATCGAGGAAGGAAGTCGGAAACTACAAATATCTGCTCATCGCTTTTCTCTGCACTGACTCCTTCTTCTCGCTACTTCACAGACTGTGTGACCCGGTACTCAACTACAAAGAATAAACTTATAAGGAATGAATTATTCCAGGTCCTCTCCTTCCGGGGTGGATTCTTCGTCTCCCACTGTGAGGGCATCGTGGATAGTTCATTCGCTCTAACTCTGTATGGAGCCGCTGGTTCCCTCTCATTTCCACTTCTCGCCTATCACTTTCTCTACCGCGCGCTGGTGGTGTCCAGGTACTAACTGAGTTCAATTCAAGGTTAAGGGAAACTAATTTCGCAATATTTCAGAGCCATCTCTCCTCGCGTGCAACCTTTTCGACATAGCAAATTACTCGTTGCATGTCTCACTGTGTTTCTGCTTCTCGAAGCCACCGTCTGGATAGTTTTCAACTATGAGTTGCGACTCGATTCGAGGTAGCATCTCAAAATAAGTAAGCCCATGAAAAAATGTATGCCGCGATTCTCAGTGACGCAAAAATACGCGCAAAAATTGCCGAAACTCATCCATATCTGGCCAATCGAACAGAGCTCATTGTCATCGTGCCAATCGTGAGTGTAAATGGTGAAATGGCCGTGAAAATCTAGTTCAGATGGAGGGGGAAATGAATCCGAAAGTGGCGCGGAATGCATGGCCACTTCTCGCCATTGCTCTATCGTCGTTCGCTACCATTTTATTTTGCGCGTTGAAGTGGGTCATCGGGGATTAACTCATCTAAGATCGATCATTCCAGGATCATTCACGCTCTGTACATCCAAATGGCGATGAGTCTGCCTTCGATGCACATGCATCGACGGATGTTCGTCGCCCTCTTCGTTCAGGTTTGCCTGCTTCTGCTGAATTCATTTATTTCCAACGCACTTTATTTTGTGGGTGCAGAGTTTCTGAAAATAGAAAAATCTAAAGTTTGTTCATTTCTGCAGCATTTCCAATTCTCAAGGCAGATGTTATCTTGGGTGCAATGCAGGAAACTAGTGTGATCTTCGAATCTCTCAGATGCTCGTTTCCACTTGTACGATGTTTCTTCCCTCAATGGCTGCGATTGGATTGCCATTCATCGCGCAGGTTCCATTTTCAAGGGAATTCCATTCGTAAAGTCACATTTGTTCAGGATTCGATTGAGATACCGGATTGGGTGATTGGCTTGTGCTATTCCCTCTACCCTTTGCGTATGCTCCCAAAAATTTTTTTTAAAATGTGTCTTTGTTCTTCTCAGTTGATCCAATCGTGATTATTCTGTGCATTCGCGATTATCGATTTGGCCTTTCCCAGTTACTGAGAATTCCTCGCAAGAAATCAGCGAGCGGACCACGTTCAACAGTGAGTGACATCTGAAAAGAAGAAGAATGTTTCTATTTCAGTTGAGCATCTCATCCGTCGGTGTGGTCTATCAGCTTCCCAATCCCACTCCTCCAACTGTACAGATGACGCAGATGTGAACAGAAAACCGAATAAAAGGATCGTTTGAGACTCATATTTTTTAATTTATTCTATACCATAGATAGGTGGATTGTTAATGTTTCCTTGCACGATAACGTTCATTTTATTGTTAGCTCTTGTATGATAAAAATAGTTTTTACGCAGCTTGGAATTATCTGAGAGATTCGGTCTTCCGCTGGTGAACAGCAGCGCAAATATTACTTGCGTAAGATAATAACAATAATCGCTAAAAGATCGTTGCATATGGTGCTATTATAACGCCTACGACAGTGCATGCAATCGCTAAAGGCCAATATTCTCTCCGATTTCTAGTCCCGTTCATTTATCGATACTTGCGTTGAGTGCACTCAAATACCGACACACTCCGCTCCACAAAAACCATGATACTGGGAATGATTCATTACGACAAGAAGCCGAATCAACACCATATTCACAGTAAAGTGACAAAACAACAATCAACGCGTCATTCGGGAACAAAATCCCTTGAGAAGATTCATCGATGATTTTTGCAAGCTGACTTCATTGCGTATGCGATGTCGTGGTTCGAGCTCTCGTCTGGGAACATTTTGTTTGGTGAGTAAGCACAATTAGACTTTTTGTGTTACTTTATTCACATTAATAAACGCAGCTATCGCCATAACCTTCAACATCCTCGCTCTCTATCTGATAATCACTCGATCGCGAAAGGAAATTGGCAGTTACAAGTACTTGCTGATGACTTTTCTCTGCACGGATTCACTATTTTCCCTTCTGCACAAACTGTGCCAACCGGTAAGCTATCTTTGGTTTCCGCTGCATTCATTTCGTGATCAGGTCCTCTCCTTTCGCGGTGGATTCTTCGTTTCTCACTGCGAAGGCCTCATCGACAGTTCGTTCGCCCTCACTCTCTACGGCGCTTCCGGGTCGCTCGCCTTTCCACTTCTCGCCTATCACTTTCTGTACAGGGCGTTTGTAGTTTCGAGGTGACCGATACTACCTTCGATTAGCTGGAATGTTCCATTGCAGCAGCTTCCGTCTGCAGCCGATGCGACACGGTCGACTGCTGGCTGCTCTCTTTGCTGTGGTCTTACTAATCGAAGCAGCAGTGTGGATCGCCTTCAATTACCAGCTTCGACTCGACCCTAGGCTAGTTTTTTTTATCGCGCCTTTTATTTTTATTTTATTTTATATTTTTATTTTTTTTATTTATGCACCGATTTCAGTGATGCAGCTATTCGTGAGAAAATTTTGCGAACCCACGAAAACCTGGCCAATCGAACCGAGCTCATCGTCATTGTACCATTTGTGAGCATTTTTCTTCGAAACGATCTCTCAATCTTCATTCAGATTGATGGAGAAATGAACATGAAAGTGGCGAGAAATGCATGGCCACTCCTTGCCATCGCAATTTCTTCGTTTGTGATCATCGTTATTTCGGCTTGGCGGTAATCGTAGCTCAATATCTTTAGAACAAAATAATGATTCAGGATTACTCATGTTTTGTACATTCACACATCAATTAGTCTACCGACGATTGCTCTGCAACGTCGAATGTTTGTCGCTCTGATCGTCCAGGTGGGCGATTTCCCTTGAGTCGTTATCGAAACGTTCCCAAATGCTACGTAATAGCTGGTTGATTCATCGAATAATCATTGAACATTGCAGATGCTTGTACCCACAGTAACGATGTTTGCTCCCTCACTCACTGCTATCGCTCTTCCCTTTATTTCAAGCGTATCTCTAGATATACCGGACTGGGTTATCGGATCTTGCTACGCTCTTCATCCTATTCGTACGATTCAAGAAATTATTTCGTTTGTCATTGACAATATTCAGTTGATCCAATCGTCATAACAATGTGCATCCGTGACTATCGAATTGGCCTTTACGAGTTGGCAGGCATTTATCGCCGCACTCAATCGATCTCAAACGTAAGCCAAAAACTAGAATGGGTGGTAGCACAATCAATGAATTTTCAGAGAAGCGTTCCATCAGTTTCATCTCTCGTTAGAACGTAATGGGAACAGTTCGATCTACATCGTTTCTTGGAATGAAAGAAAACACAATCCCGTTAATGACTGAAGATAAACCAGCTCGGAATCGCTTTGAACTGAGGGAATAGAGTATCCATTTCGAAAATTCGATTGTTGAAGAGATCATTTCGACGATTTCGTAGGTTTGAATTGAGTTGGGGGCCAATCTAAAAGGTGGAATCGAAATACGGATTCGATAAGTCGGCCTCACTGGGTGGTCATTAAGACGAGATTGGGAAGGAAGTAGAATAGAGCGAGGACGAAGAAACCAGCAACGAGCAGTGTATCGTGCTCTTGAGAGTCCTTTTTTAGTCCCTGGAAGTAACTTGTATCATTATCATGAGGATACGCAACTAACTTTTCGGATTTTTACGCTCCGTTTAACCTTACAGAAATACAGCAAAATTATCGTCGCAGATACGGAGACTATGAAAAGTGCAGTGCCCTGCGAAGAAGTTTCATTTTAAGTTGAAAATAAGCGTGCACCTTCATTGCCATAAGGGCGTTATTCAATGCGTCTTTTTCGATATCAGTACGCGTTGTTGTAAATGATAGTCTCTCCATGGAAAATCTTAATTGAAATTGGGAACGACTCATTTGTATAATCCTCACTTCCTGCCCCAATGTTCCTTCATGAATGCAATAGACGCAAAAATTATCGATATCGAGAACATCGATACTACTGAAATGTACAATCTGTTCTGACGTAACTGTATGCTAATTTACCCAGATGTATACGATATCGTGCAAACTTAGTGAATACTGGAACACTGATGACACCGATTACAAATGCGATCGACATTGAGGTCAGAATCAGAAAGTGACAGATAAGACGGAGAAGAATGAAGAAGAGAACATAGCCAATCGTGTCCTCTGCAATCGATTTTTTATGCATTGACAACTGATTTGATAAGTATTTCAGAATCTTACCAAATACTTCATATCTAGCAATCGCACTGGGCAGGTCATGAACAAAGTAAATGGCAATCAGCCGGATTATGTCGACTCCGTCGGCAAGAGCGATAAAACAAAAGATTGGACAGCTTCGCAGGTCTTTACTTTGAATTATCTAAAATCGGTCGATAATATTACAAAAGGCATGAATGCACTCACCGTCGCGATGGAAAGTACGCAGAAGATGTTTGTAATTGTAAATAATATTGTTCTAGCTAAGAGAAACGTGAGCGACACCATGGTCAACACATGTCTCAGTCAATGATAAGATCTCAGTCTGGATTAGTGTCCGTCATAATCCCCTTCCTGCACAATAATACGAGATCGAAGATTCGTGAAGTCTTGTTCCTCTGATTCTTCTTGCTTTGGTGTAGTTTTCGTATCAAAGATGATTGAGAGAGCAGATACATTGACAGGTGTCACGCACTCGGAATGGCGCTGTTTTCACGTATCCACGTATCATCTAGCCTCTTGCTTCGCTGATCTCGCTCAATGTTCAGAATGACGATGGGACGAGTGCAATACGGGTGCAATTCTAAGTGCAGATAGAAATGATTACAAATGTACACGCACGTTCTTTCAATAAAATATCTAATGGAAATTTTGAACAATCAGTAAACTTGTTTCCATGACTTTCATTCTTCATTCATTTTTCTTCTTCAGTCAGAGAGTCATCAGTGGCTATCAAACGAGTTGAGATCTCTTGCAAACCTCATCGGCAGCCTGTCCGGACAAAGCTCACCGCCTTTTTTGTACACAAAAAGAGTTCATCGTCTGTATCGAGCAAGTGCGAGCAAGACTCATCGAAAGCAAGCGCCCTCGCTGATTTCGTATGAATTGAATCCTGAGCTCTTTGGCGGTTGTGAGTAGATCCAAATTCCGGCACGACATCGGATGTAGAGAACTGAGGGATTGGAGATGGTGTACACCTTGAGATCCTTGAGAGCCAAGTATCTTAAAACACGATATATCATTGGGTGAGAAATAAATTATAACCGCAGAATGTGCAAAATGTAGCTCACCGTGCCGAATACCCCGACGGACAGACAGGATGAGACCTTGAGAAAGGAAGGACGGTCAATGGATAGGCTGTGGCTGCAGTCGATTCGATCGGCAGTGGGTCGCACTCGCAAGCGTTCGGGGCTGAAATGCGAAATGCATACAAAAACAAGTAAAATAGGCTAACAATTGTCATCTGGGAAGTAGGCGCACGTAGCGGCGTAGATGGGTTCAGCATCGATGAGTTTGTTGGTGCCGATGAAAAAGTTGAAGACGAAGGACGACTTGGGAGCACTCCACACAATCTCGTTGTAGAGATCGTTCGCGAATGAACGATAGGAACCATTGGGGAAGATCACACTGCGATTTTATCCATCACAGTGGAAAATATATCTGATGAAAATCAAACCTGGAAACGTAGAGCCTCGCGTTTGCTTCGCCTGCCTGGGCGTTCGCTGGGCAATTTGGCTTTCCGTTCTGATTGAGAGAACGTGGCTCGATCACAGCTCCGGCCAGGCAAGGATCCGGCACGTACCATTCGGTGATATATTTCGGTCGGTTTCTATTAATTGCTTCGAGTATTTCTTTTGCAAATTAGAACGAGAATAAAAAAATAGAACATCTCCTACTCATGCAAGTAGCATCATTCACTAATCGCATGTAGGAAAAAGTTGTCGAGCAATTGGAATCCGAAGTCTGGCCGAACACAGTGCATGTTCCATCGATCGCGTGAGTTATCCCAGAGCACTGTTAGGATAAATAATTTGACATCGCTTCTGATTTTTCACGGTCACGCACACTGGAATATCGCAGACAGTCGAGTCGGCAATCGGCTTCTGTGGTTGCATCTCTCCAGGATAGAATTATGAATGCTGCCGTGGTTGTCGATTGAAGGAAGCACACGGAATCGACCTTGATGGTGTGATCTTTGAGAAACCAGAAGAAGATTAGCTATGATGCCTACCAGTTGAAACCCAGTCACGAAAACAGCAAGCAGTTGTAGCATCTCCGATCCGGTGAAAATGTCAGAAGTTGACTCCTCGCAGACTTCGGAGATACTCCCCCTCACTTTGCAGGTATGACTACGCACTTTCCGTTGCCTGACATGCCCAAAGAACTGAACAAAAGCTGAAGACGAAGAGATGTTTCGCACTCCTTTTGATCTCGAAAAATCACTGTAGTCTCGGAAGAAGAAGGCCCCAAACTTTTCACTAAAAGCCTTGTGCACATTCAGACCCAAATAAAGCGCAAGAGCTGCCAAAGTCTCCTGGGGATAAATAGAACCGAAAGAGATCAGAACATCGCGTGAGAAAGTGTGCGCTCCCTACACTTTCTCACAAATGAGAGGAAGTAGATAAACACCCTCCATCCATCTCCTCTGGTTGAGTGCACTCTCCCTCTCTTTCTATTTTCCCATCGCGTTCTTTCGATCTCCCCCAATATTCGGCTAGTGTTTCGTTTCTAACAAGGGAATGGTAACACCTCTCGGTAAAATTATCGAACGAGACCCTTCTGACATCGAAGTAGACCTGGGGTACAGTCGATTCACGTTTTCCAAAAGTGCCCATTATTTTTCTAATTAGAGAAAAATGCTAATTAGTTTTCGGTCGATTTTGCGTGTGCCTGTCTCTCCGGTACTTGACTTCCTCTCAGAGGGAGAGAG
>LS573881.1:12933-44816 GCA_900490775.1 Pristionchus maxplancki | reverse complement strand
CTCTCTCCCTCTGAGAGGAAGTCAAGTACCGGAGAGACAGGCACACGCAAAATCGACCGAAAACTAATTAGCATTTTTCTCTAATTAGAAAAATAATGGGCACTTTTGGAAAACGTGAATCGACTGTACCCCAGGTCTACTTCGATGTCAGAAGGGTCTCGTTCGATAATTTTACCGAGAGGTGTTACCATTCCCTTGTAAGCTACTCTATTATGTTTCACCGCAAATTCAGCTATGATGCTCGTCCTTCTCTTGATCGGCGGACTCACAGCAGCTCTCTGGTGGTACTTCTCCCTAGTGAGGAAGTATCCGCCCGGACCGAGACCACTCCCATTCATCGGGAATATGCATCAGGTTCGCAATTCATGCAAAAGAACAGCTTTCCAAAACGAATTATTCGAAACGATTATTCAGGTGAACTTCGGCACTAAACCTTTCTGGAAATTCGCGAAACAATTCGATGGCATCTACACTCTTTTCGCTCCCTTTCCACTGATCGAACTCACCGATTACAATCTGATCAAGGAAGCGTACATCGAGAAAGGTACTTCACTTCAATTCACTTTATCTCTCGAATGATGACGTAATGCATCGTGACAAGCATCGTTACGAAGCAATTTTCTCACTAAAAAAGTAAAGAAACTGTCAATTTGAGGAGAAGACTTCGTGGATCGTCTCTCAGCACCTGGTGCAGACGATATCTTCAATTACATTGCCAATGGAGGAGTAATTCAATCAAGTGGGGCTGAATGGAGAGAGAATAGAAGAGCCGCACTGCACATTCTCAGAGACATCGGCATGGGAAAGAACGCGATGGAAGAACTGGTGAGACTCTGTAATTCCTTATTTTCATCATGCAATGTATTGTATGATTCGTTGTAAATATGCTTGCAATATCAATATGGAAAGGAGTGTATTGATGTGCTCATGCTCACTACTAACATTGCAGGTGAAGAACTCAATCACTGAATATCTGCAGTGCTTGAAGAGTATCGAGAACAAGGACAGTGTCAACATGCGGTGGCCCCTTCTAGTTAGAAATATCATGAAATAACGCTAAAATTGATATCTCATTTCAGTTGATGATCGCAAACATCATAAACGAGGTTCTCTTCGGGTATCGATACAAGTACGACGATTGTGAGAAGCTCAAGAATTACGTTAACGATTTTTGCATGGTTAGTCAAATACTTCTTCCTACTGTTATTTCACTAGCCCATTTCAGGTGCTCACAGAGATCACCAAAGCAAAGCTGCTTCCTCTCGGTCTCGCTTTCCCTTCGATCAAACGCGTTCCCATCCTCGGCTATTATGCACTCACTGTGCACCAGGAACGATGGCACAAGGTGCTTATTTTCGTTTTCATCATCCTCATTCAATCATGTCTTTCAGACTTACGAGTACGTCAAGGATAACGTGCGACAAACGATGAAATCGTACGATCCCGACTCTCCTCCGACGACTTTTGTGCATTCATACGTGGAGAAGATGAAGAGCAATGCGATTCTGACGTGAGGGACACAAATTTCCCGGGGTTTTGAAAACAAGAGTTCAGTGAGGACCAACTCATAGCAACCAGTGCCGATTTCTACTTTGCCGGTATGGAAACGACGTCGAACACGCTGCGATGGGCTGTGCTCTATCTAGCGAAGTATCAGGATGTCCAGGTGCTTCAATTGTCTAGAGTCCAGCAAAAATGAGTAAATGCTCAGGATAAACTGCGCGAGGAGATTCTCACGGTCGTCGGCAAAGATCGACTGCCGTCGTTGTCGGATAAACCGAAGGTGAAATAAAGCTACTGTATTATCGAAAAATATGTATTTCAGATGATCTACGCACAAGCGTGCATTCACGAGTTGCAGAGATGTGCGAATGTTCTTCGCATCAATCTCCTTCGCTGCACGAAGAGAGATGTCACGATTGGGGTAAGTCCCTTTAAATAGAACTGCAGCATGCGAAATAAAAATACATCACTGTGAAATGTATTAGGGCCACAACATTCCCGCCGGCGCGGCTATTCACGCGGATATCCACTACCTGCTCGCGAACGATCCCCTCTTTGTCAATCCCGAAGAGTTCAAGCCAGAAAGATACATTGCAGAGGACGGAATGAGCATCAGAAAGGTAATTTGTCCTCTGGACCAATTTTAACAAATACAATTATTAGGATCTACTTGATCGCACTCTCGTCTTCTCCCTTGGCAAGAGGGCGTGTGCAGGTGAAGGTAATCGATTTCCTAAAGAACAATAAAAACAGAAAAAGTCTTCTCAGGTCTTGCACGAGTCGAACTCTTCCTCTGTCTACTGGCGACAATTCAACACTATCGCATCTACCCAACAGATGAACCAATCGACCTCGAACCAATCCCGCAGAATTTCTCCGTTCCGAAAGAGCAGAATGTCCGTCTCGTTCCTGTTTGAATTATTGCATGAAATAAAGTAACGCATTTATCGAAGAACCATTAGCGAAATGAATTAGTGTATCTACGATATTTACTTGCATAAACGTTATTCCAATGCGTTCAAACGACGAGCGGCTGGAAGGGCAGACATCTGAACACACCAATCTTATTCAGCCAATGGTACAGTAAACGATGGAAAAAAAGAACGAACTCATCGTTCATGTAGAAATTTCTGAGCCGGCTTTTCTGCTTACTCGAGAGACTGCCGATGGCAGTCGCACCAGTCTGAAATAGACAATAACTTGTGGGAGAAGAGGGGATCGAAGATGCACAAAATGAAGTAGAAGTGCGGAGTCTACTGCTAGACTCAGTAGGAGATCGGTCTCATTGGCCGCCCTCAAATAAGTCTGCTGGATACATTGACCTGCAATTAAAAACCTGGCACCTCATAATAAAAAAACAGTAATAATCTTGAATACGAATAGTAACAGACCTTCCTGATTCCTCGTGATCTGTGTGGAAGGAACGAAAACTTGAAAAAAGCACATAGCGAACAAAATGTTTGGGAACATTTTGAATATTTTCTGTAAAGTATTGAATTGATCGACATAACATTCATTCAACAACATTCAACAAAACGTAAATCTATCAGTTTATGGGAGAAGGACATTGTGAAAAAGAACAAGTGAGCTGAATAGGATGCGGAGAGATTATTATAATTTTTCGTACAGTAATAGTGATTGATGTGATGCTCGATAGCAGCAAAACAATGATCATTTGCACAAATCAAATAATGAAGAAGGATTTTTTTCGGTTATTCATTTCCACTGTTTCCATTGGGCAAGTTCCTGGAAGGGCAGACATCTGAAAAGATTAAAGTTCGTCTTTTCAAGACCTACAGTACACATCTATCAGTGTGCAATGCCATCTAACGTCCTATCGGGAACCAGGAGAACGGAACTCTCTCTCCAGTTGTTGCGACTGTGACAAGGAAAGATGACCAATCTTGTGACTCAAGACCCCTCGAAATGACTATCTTGGAAACAGAAGAACGACCCTCTGACACCCCATCTTGATCAGCGCCCAGAAAGCGACACTGATAAATATTGTATTGTATTGTATTTTCAACAGAAACCACTTACTCATCGTCCATGTAGAAGTTCTTTAGACGAGATTTCTGGCTTGTCGATAGACCACCAATCACAGTATCACCAGTCTGAAACACTCATCATTTGACTTAAATTGTCATAACAAATCAACAGCGCACGGATTCAAGATAGAGTGCTCCGCGTATGGCGAAGTTGAGGAAGATGTCGCTCTCGTTGCTCACTCGCGCTTTGAGCTGCGTTGTGCACTGGGCTGCAATTAATATAATCACTCACAGCAAACAAAATGAATTTACATACCCATATGAGCTCTGGTAATCTGAGTTGCGGATTCGACAAAGAGGATAAGATAAGCCGCGACGAGAAGTTTTGCGAACATTCTGTGTTTTTTTTGTTGGAATCGTTGTATTATTGTCAATCCGAAGAGTTATATAGGAGTACACTGCGAGTGATAAAGAAGAAGAAAACAAATGTGATTGGGGAAGGACTTTATTATTCATTTCGTGCAGTACCAAATAACAGTCAGCTACGCAAGGCTCTGCAAGCCTTCGTATGCACCATTTTGCAAGGGATTAACAACCATTCTTGCTAACAACTATTCGTCATAGGCGCCATAAATCCAATCAACTTGAATTCTAAATTCGTTCCGTTATGAACGCAGGAAATAGATCTAATTCATTCACATCGTTGCAGTGTTTTAATCGGAAGCCCTTTTATGAGCACGCTTTATTCATCTGGTGTAAATAACGGTTTCCTAATACTAAATTTTATTCACATATAAAGTCATCATGTAAAGAATAAGACCATGCATTTCACTGAATAAATTTCTTGTATTGTGTTTTCAAGACGTTCAGATCTAGCTGAGGAATTTATTTTTGATAGAACACGGTAAAGAATGCTGTTAAATAAAAAGACTAGCGTTCTTCGAACGCTATGGCCTCCGGCGGCCCCTGCCGGGGGCTGGGGCTCGCTACGCTCGCCCCCGTGTCGCTCCACGGTCGGCTTGCGCCCTGCGGGCGCGCGCCGACCGCTCCGCTAACGGCGCGAGACGTAAAATGACCGAGCAAATCCAATCACTCTCCCCTCTAAATCGGATTAGCCCTCTCGCCCCTCCCTTGTCCCTAGCTAATCCAATTAAACACCCGAGAATCGGTCCACGAGAATGTCCATCTCTCTCCTAGTTATATGGGATAAAAGTATTAGAATAGATGATTTTCATTCCATGTCAAAGGACGTTTTCAGAATAGTTGCGCCTGGAAGGGAAGACACCTGAAAAAGATTTGGTTTGTTACATGCAACAACAGACGTACGCATCAGTGAAGTAGTAGTTCTTGAGACGATCTTTCTGAGATTGTGAGAGGCGGTCGATAATCGCTTCACCAGTCTATAAAAGAAGGTCGTTATCATCTGTGAAAATTGCAAACCGATAGCAGGGTTAGTCCAGTGGTAACTCCGAATCTGAGGACGAGGTCGTTCTCAGAGCTGACTCGAGTAGTCATCTGCGCCTTACACTTGTCTAAAAATCTCATAAGACTCAGGACCAGGAAAAATGACTAATTTCTCACCCATTTGCTGCCTGGTATTCTGAGCGGCAGCCAATGCAAGAATAATAGTTATTAAGACAACTCTCCTTTTTAACATTCTGCTGTATCGTTGATTACCAATATAATAATAAACCGTGTAAACAACAATAACATCAAAATGCGCAAACATAGCACAGCTATTCATTTTATACGAGTGAACTGTACGAAAGACAACTGCAAGAGAAAGAAAAAACGATCGGATAGGAAGTATGCTAATTTTTATGGCAGAGACAACAACAGCAAAATGCATTTTCTGGAGGTGTTCTAGTGTCATTCTGCAGGAGTTTATGCAATTTGATTATTCGACGCTAATTTTCAGCCTCTTGAGCTCTCTATTTGCACGATAATTGATCGAGAGGAGCCTGTCTGGATTATAGTTGAAACCGATTTATTCCCTCGTCGTTGAAATTTATTTGCAGAGAACAGAGGGTGCATAAGTCTGAAGGTAATTCAATTACTGAAGTGCGACTTGGGCAATATCGCCTGTCTTATTATTGCATAAACAATTCAATTATGCTTGACGTACGAACAGTTCTAGACCAGAAACAATTTGATAAGCCATACACAAACCTATTTCGGTAGTCGGGAGTGAGTGTTATGTCGACCAATGGGTTGAAGAAAGTTCCTAGCGGCATGAGAGAACAAAGCAAAGGTGCGATTCTCGATGCATCTACTCTAACTGTATCAGAATTGTAGTTGATAATCTGTAGCATTGTCTTACAGAGCATTGACGTATTGAAAACAAGTCCGGGCAGGAAGAGGAATAGAAATGAGAAAAATGCCTGCAAAAAAGAATAGTTATGAATTAAAAGTCACCCGGAAGGAAACCTGGAAGCTTCTCGCACGGAGCAATCGGTTATTCACTTCTCTGAGTTTCCTTGATAAAGTATGCTTCGAAATATGCAAATACGTCGCAACACCACAGACCTGAACAATTGTATGTCATTCGGCATGAATGAAGAGTTAGCTCACCAACATTATCACAAGATTCATTCCTTGGAAAGCAATGACCATGAGAAAAATTGATTGGTGGATGATAAGACTACCAAAAGCTAGATGCTGAAATATTTAATGATGCTATGTTTATTAATTTCAAGGGAACCTCGTACGTAGAAATGAAATAGTAATCGTTTATGAAATCAATTTTGTATTGCTCACAACATGTATCATTTGCTATTTTTCTGAAGTGCACTTTCTTAGAAACACAAGCCAAATTAAATTACTAGTTTATTAGAAAATGTACCTCAGCTCTGAAGTTGGGGATAACAGTAGGACTGGGGGAACAAAACCGCCCAAGAGACCATAGAGCTGCACAGAATAGAATAACATCGGATGCGTCAGATAATAACGAATCCTGCCTCTGAAATACCTTTTAAAATACAAATAATATGAGTCTGATAACTGTAGGGCAAACGATTTTTTCAGTTCTCACCCTTTCACAGCGGCGAATCGAGCTGCAAAATTGGAGCTGAGCATCATAAACTGGAGATTAATTGCGGCACCAAACGAAAGAAAAGCAATTATGCCTGCCGATCTTGAGGAAAACAAGACGAATAGAGTCCCATCTACGTAGAACATCTTGAAAGAGACAATGACAATTGGGAAAGAATTGATGAAATTACAGCAGCAGACCACAACTGAGTTGCAGCAAAAAAGAAGCTCGCGAAAGCGCCGACGTAGTATTGTGAACGGAAGATTCCCAGATTGTTAGGAGGACGAATGATTATGAGGATTACGAAGAGACCGTTAATAATGGTGGATACGCTTCCAACACAATTGGTCACAGTGAGATGGAACTCCATGAATAGCTCTTGAAGTCCGACGACTCAGTCGAAGCAGATCTCTCCTCGTAGGAACTCACGTAGACTGAACGAACATGAAATGGGCGTCGAAATCGAATAATTGTTGCGATTGTTGACCAGCAACACCACGAGAAATGCGTGATAGCAAAAGGAATGACTGTGTCCGAGGGGTATTTATGCCGAACAGCCTTTCTAATTTGTAAATAACAAGTGCACCTGCGTGAATGTAATAATGAGAAGCTACGAAACGGTACGTAAGTTATAGTGTATCTAGGAACAGGAAGTACACTCACTACAGTGTGTCATGTAAAACGCAGCACTTTGAAAAACAAGTTCAATACTTTGAAAAATGTGTTATTCGAATCTCTTTTGTGTTTAGTGGCACATTTGTGGGTGCATTTTACTTAAATGGTGTAACTAATAATAGAAAACTGAATGTTTGTTGTGTGTGTATCAAAAATGAATGTGAAATCGAAGGGAAATGTAATTTATTGCAGGCATTGTCAGATAAAAAGATTAGAAAGACAGTCGATGCTTTGATAGGATAATTTAGTGGTGACGGAAGAAAGCCTTGGCCTTGGACTTGATGGTTCCATGGAAGCACTGCTTCATTTCATCGAACTTTCCGAAGCAAGCGGCGTAAGTGTAGTCGATGGGAGTGAACTTGTCGGGGACCTGATCACAGAAGACGAGGCACTTATCGCCAGCAGTCGTATCGGTGACTCCCTGAACAATGATACGGTAACTGGGTACGGTAGTGAATAATTATCGATTGAAAGGGCACTGACTCTGGCCATGCAGCAAGTGGAGTGGTCTCTGCCCTGGGCGGCACAGAAATGCATCTCGGAGAGGGAATCGAGAGGGCACTCATCGACTCCAATGAGCATCTTCTGGAGAAGATCCTGATTGTAGGACTCGAAGTTGCAGTGGGCCTGGAAAGAATTCAGTGATGGATTGAACGCTTAGTCAGACAAATTCTAGCCTGAGTAGTTTCAGAGTATCTGTAAAGAACCTGGCAAGCAGTCGAAAGTCCACGGCCGGCGCAGCATCTCTGGAAGTGGAAGTTGGGGTCCTGGGCGTCCTTGAGGGAGATGTCTGCGGGAGGCTTGGGATTGGCCCAGAGGGAGAGACCCTCGACGTAGCCGAAATCCTCGTCGACCGGGTTGTCTCCGTCGAGCTTGAGCACACCACGGGCCTGGAAATGACAAATAGTCATCAGCCCATCAGTGAATGCACTCGTAGCTCTCGATAGTCTAGGTGATCATGGTTACCTTGGCCTTGCATCCGCAGCCTCCTCCGGAAGGTTTGCTGGAGCAGCCGAAGACTGCGGCGACTCCGACGAGTGCGATGAGAAGGATGGAACGGTTCATGATGAACTGATGGTGGAGGGGGAGCTGGGAGCTCTTTTATAGCAGCGACCGGGGTATCCAGTACCATGGTGGAGATAAGTGAGCCGGTGCAGTAATTGTCCAAAGAGGTAATTAGTGCAGCTGACTAATTGCTCGTCTGGGCCAACTCGCAGGTTCAGAGATAATTAGTGTGGGTATTCTAGCAAGAGATGTTATGAGCACAAAATAAATCAAATTTATTGAAACTTCAACAATATTTACAATTTCATGGTTCAATTTTTTCATTCTTCTTTGCTGTCTGCCTCAATCGGTCGAACGAAATTAGCAAACAATCGAATTCCTTCGGGATTTTCAACTGCGATGTGACCATCCTTGTAGATGAACAGACCAATAATGTGTTTCACCTGAAGAATTGGGTTCATCGATGTTTTTCTTAGTTGTTATTTCATCACGTTGTGATACAGTACTCACCGTGAGATATCCCATTGCAATTCCATAGAAGATGCCTATGAGAATATCGGAAGGATGGTGGAAATTGTCCATCAGTCGCGTGTATGAGACCAAGAGTCCAATGACCACAAGTGCAATCTGAATCATAAATTGTTTTGGATGACAGAATATTGCAGTCTGCAGAGGAGACTTGATCTTTTGAAGTCTGCGCCTATGTGATTCGTTGTCTAGGGTCAAAGGTCTTTTTTCGAACCTGGAACTTGGGCAGCCATCTCGGGTGAATGCCGCGTGTAGCGAGACGCGACTTCAGATACAACTGAAAATAGTAAGAAACTCGATTACGGATCTTTCTATTGTTCAATACCGAGAGAAACACTGCAAAGTAGAAGGAAGAGGCGGAATGACCGGAGAAGAAGGACATTCTTGATTCCATGAGATAATGGTCATGCTTGTAGTCTGTGGGTTCGATGCAAGTGTAGTTCGTAATGTATCTTAAAAATTCAATTTGGTAATCTGCGTTTTTATTTTGAGAAAATGAAGGTTTCTGAGAACGCTTCTCACTGCTCAGGATTGGTGCAGACATAGCCTGGTGTCGGCTGGCAAACATCCATGAAATGAGGTCGAAGTCGACCGACGAAGTACTTGGGAATCTACAATGAACTAAGTAACATAATAGTAACAAATGAGTTAGATTTACTTGAGTGAAAATTATCTGCAGAACGAATCCGAAGTGATAGAATCCTGCAAAATCATCGAATCTGGAATGAAAAGGTTGAGTAATCTCACCATAAAATTTGGCAGTGTTCACGATGAAAGAAGGGATATTGAATCTGTACCATCGATAATGCATCATCGAATCAGCTGTACTTCCGAAATACAAGTACAATTCACAGATGTAAATCTACAAGTTCAAATTAGTCATCAGCAAGCCAGATGCCTGAGCTTACAGTTAGGAAACTGAATAACATTGTTGTCCAGAACAGATCCTTGGCGAGAACGGTGTTCGGTTTGGTCTCCAATCGAAGGGATTCATCATCGCAATAGAAACCGCGCTGATACGGGCCAATCTTTTCCGGTATCACAAAACATAACAATCCTGAATGAAAACTAGATAATTCAAATGTGCTATAGTGCATGTACGGCTTACCGATTGTGTACAGCGCAACAAAGTTGATGAGTGCAGAGAGGATGCTTATTTGACGTGCTTTCTGCATCGCTTTTTGCAACAATGAATGGTCCGTTTTGCTCGCTATATCTCTGTCGCATTTAATTCTCGTAGTTTGTACCTCAGGAATTCTCAATAACATTCAGATCGCTGGATCACAGATCGCAACCGATCGTTCTTTAGTCTCACACCCGCTTATCAGAACACTCTCCTCCTTCCTCCTTTGGGGCCGCTGATTCGATGGCACTTTTACGAGTCGCAAACATCCTGAGCGAGTGAGTCTAAGAGAGATCAAAAGTGTAGCTGACACGATCAATCTGTGTGTCGTGTGCGTGAGGAATGCAAGAATGATTCAATTATGACGCGGCGCAAGGTGCCAAAAAAGAACAGTCTAGAGCAATCGTAGACTCCCTTGGAATCGAAAGTTTCCTAGATAAATATTCAATATTATAAGCAATTAGTTGAAAGTACAGGCAATCTTCACAATCACATGGCGATATTATTTTTCAATCTAGAATAGGGTGTGAATGTGAGTGCGTTGAATAATACAAATATTATGTTATGCGGAATCGAATTCCTCATGATGTTTGAATTCTTATTATCATTACCCCACTCATGCGTCTATAATGCTACTCATTAAGCCACAGATAGCACCGCGAACAAATACCACTGTACACAAATAAGGTTGGAGTAGCTTCATTCGCTACTCCACAGCTTCATTCGCTACTCCACAACCAAGAATATGCTCACACCAAGAATCGTGCATCAGGTTTCTTTTTATTATCAGCAAAACATGGTTATATTGTTCAGATTGTATTATACACCTCTGCAATTTGGTCCGTTATCGGAAATTCTTTGTTGATTTTGGTTGTCCTACACAAGACGATAAGAAGCATCGGCACTTACAGAATATTACTTGTTTCGTTTGCTTTGATGGATATTACAATATCCGTGTTTCATGCATGCGTCCTTCCAGTGAGAGCACGAGATTACTTCTTCTAAAGCAACTGATTTTACAGGTTTACGTGCAGATTGAGTACGGATCGGCTATTTTCATGTGGGATGCAATTGATCTTCCCCGATATCAGTGCTCAATAGTGAATGCAATAACCGGTTGTCTCTTCTACGAATCGTTTCCATTACTCACGTGCCATTTCATTTATCGCTATTTTGCGGTCGCGAGGTAAAGATTGCTAAAACGCACTTTGATGAGACCAGTTGAGGCCCGATTTCATCGACAAGCACCTATTTCCGGCTATTATTACTGCGATATTTATCAATCTGGGATTTTGTGCTATTGTTGCGTACGCCCTCTGGGCGTTGGAGTAGGTCTCTAAATCTTTTCTCTAAAAAATATACATTTCGGGTGTAATAAAATGGCTCAGGGCTAATGCATCTGATCACTTCTTCGATGAAATCTTGCTGAAAGAGTATGGAATCGACATGAAATCGTCGAATGCTCCACCAATGGTATTCATGAACTACATCGTGAGTTTCTACGAGAGAGACACTCTAGTAATAAAAATGGAAATTCCTTAAGTTGACCATTATAGCATCCTGAAGGGAAGCTGAATTGGAACAGTTTTCGCGCATTTACGAGCGTCATTACTGCTACGTTGTTTACTCTGATAGTGAACAGTTTTTGCATCCTGCGAATCATTCACGAACTTCGCAGTAATACGTATGTTGGGCTAAAATTGTTTTATGTGTCATTGTTTTATTGAAGATTCCTCTCAGAGAGAACGCGAAATCTTCAGATGCAGCTATTTCGCACTCTCATTCTCCAAGTTTTAACACCGTATTGTACAAATGAAGTTTGAATTTGCAGTTTTCTATTCCCTTCGTTTTCTGTTTTGTTCCTTGTGGATTCATCGGTCTCGCTCCTCTAACTGGTCACAATTTCGGAGCGGCTGCGAATTATCTAGGAATGCTCACTTCCATCTTTCCTTCCATCGATCCATTCGTGGTCCTCTTCAATATACCAAAGTACAATTCGCTGTATTATTTATATACAAAGACATTTCTAGATTTCGAAGAGTTCTTGTAGGTTTGTGCCTGAAAGTGATTTATCTTATGAGCGGTCGCACAGAAGTCGTCGTCATTTCAACTACGAGTGTTAAACTGGAAACTAATAATATTCCCGCTGTGCTCTCGAAATAGCTGTTTTCGTACATAACAAACCGAAATGTTATGGTCTCTGATTCCATCGGATTCCATCATTATTGTGCAGATAATATCGGTGTTCCCTTACTCTGTTATTTCCTCATTCGCCCTTACCGACGTGCTACAATTGAATCACATGAGATTTCAATCTCACAATCTCATGTCGGGATCGCAAATGCGTTGCATAAACATGTATTTGTTCCTGGCGTCATTCAAAGTTGGTGTCTCAATTCTTCCATCATACAATGTTTCTTGTCTGGATGGCTCTAATTCTCGTCGGCGCAAGGGCCGAACTGCAACAGCGTCAGTGTCTCTGCTCGGAGGTCGATAAATGCGAGGCCACTGCGGAACAAGCCATAGAGCATTGCGCCGATAAGTGTGTTACTTTCCTTTTCATTTCTATCAAGTGAAGAAACCCTGTATTTTAGATGCAAATCGCACGCGACCAAACTCGGCGTCAATGTTCAGGCCGCTCGTCAGTGTGTCTACGACCAACGCGCGCGAATTCAGAAAACAGTCGATTGTGTGAAGGCAGCCTTCGGGAAAGTGTAAGTCCGTAGTACAACTTTGAGTTATGAAAAAAATTGCAGATGCACTGCGACTGCCGGCCCGATGGTTACTCGTCGATATCCGGAGACAATTCAACTGGCGGCCTTCCGAGAGGTCACCAGTATGCTCAATAGAGATGGACTACTCACCCAAGCGACCTCTCTCATCTCGGTACGCATTTTCAAATAGAAACTACAAAGTATACCACTTTCTTCAGGCCGCGAAGGGTGCTGCAGCGTGCGCGAGCAAATGTGGAAAGGAGCATCCGTGCTACAAACTCGCTTGCAGTCTCACGCTGCCATCTGATAATGATGTGAAATTTACGCGATTTGTCGAATTTGAGACGATACTTTTTTCAGATTGTCTCGACCGTCAAGCGCTGTGCGATTCAATCAGGATTCACTACTCCAGTAGCCAAGGAGATCTGTGAATGTGCAGTGGCTGCGGGATTGAAGCAAGTGGCGCCGTTCTGTCCGAAACTCAATATCTCTTGAACCCATCTTCTGCTGTTGATTAATGTGTTTATTTTTATACAAATGTAACATTTGGCAAGTGACACTAAACAATGTAAAGATGTGTGTTAATTTTCCACCCACGATATAAGATCAGAAACATAATTTGGAATATTAGATGACTTGAGCCGAAATAATGTTGTAAGAGCAGATGGTTTGGTGTCCGCGAATGTGTCATGGAACTCCTTGAGTGCGCGTCCTTTCTCCGAGATATCCTTTGCTCTGAACAGGTTTAATAATTTTGATTGACGATGAATAAGGGACTTTTTCAACCTATCTAGACATCACACAGTTACTCACGGTGATGTATATAGAAAGTCGTCGAGTAGTAATCGTAGTCGTTTCATCACTCGTTTCCACGTTCTTTGTTTCTCGCCGAAGCAGAGACCGATGCACTCGAGTATCACGGAAAGCTGCGAATCGCAAAACACCTTTAGCAATAAATAGATGGTATGCAACACCTGAACAAATGTCCGCTCATACACTTTCTTGTCATGGACTGGAAGACCCAACATGCGCCTTCTCAAAATCTTGCGACGCTCAAGCAACTCGATCTGAAATAATTACATTCCTTTGTTGTTGCTACTCTAGAGCACACGGCTATGTGTAGTGTATTGTAGAATATTACTTACTCTAGACTGAATAGCTCGAGGGAGTTGCGAAGGAATGAGAGGATAAACGTGGCGAGATTTTATAACATCGATTAGAGATATCTTAACAAAAAAGTCATTAAAATCTACAAGAACAGCCTGACTCACTGTGATATTCTTTCTCTTGCACCCATAATGTTCTCGCAGGTACTCCTCACTGCAACGTAAGCAGAACTGCATTCCGCACTGGCAGATAATTCGATTGCACCTGGAGACGAAGTGTTTAATTTACGAAAACTCTTTTGATGTATCCGAATCGATTCACAACCTAACCGTTTGTCCTCTATCTGCATCAATGTATTGCATCCAGGACACTGACAGAGATCACCAACGATCGGAGCATCGAGAGCAGTCGAGTAGACGGACGCGAAACCTGATTTGGAATGGAACAACATTTCAACTCGGATGGGCAACTTACAATGGCTTCTTAAGTACTCGTCATACTGTCTGAATGCATTGCATCCGAGTGGCGAATGGACGATTGAGAAGCAGTGCGCACAGAGGGAAGTACCGCAGGGGCAGAAGGTGCGAAGTGGGCTGAATGTGAGTGATACTCGTCTCCCTGACAATGAAACCTACTGCCCTTTCATACCCATCAGTGTAGTGAAGTCTCGTGCACTCGGGACATGCGAACAGTTTCCCAGTTAATTTGAGACATTCGATTGTCGATCGTTCGTATATTTCAATAGACTCGGTAGAGAGAAGACCTGTAGCTGCAGCGAAGGATATGGTACTCGAGCAGTTGGGTGACTGGAATACAAATGATTGTTCTTACTGGTTTCGAAATTGTGAAAGTAAACTGACCGGGCAAACAGTAGGGAGATTTTTCTGTTGAATAGATTCAGTTATGTATACTAGCCAGCATCCAGTACAAAAGACATGCGAGCAAGAGAGGGAGAAAGGATGGGACAGCTGGAAGTGATATTATCTGTGTGAAAAAGGGAATCTAAATAATACCCTGTTTTCGCTCGTAAGGTCGATCTCCCTGTAGCAGATTTCGCAAATTTTCCCGTCATGATTCTGAATTGTGGGTGGAATCTCCATAGAGGTTGGGAACTGAAGGCGAGAAGGATGAAAGGACGGGCAACTGAATTTTCCAAAAATTATTATTTAGAAGAGCGAAACTCACTCATACACGATGGAGAACCTGAGAAAGTCACCGCACAGTCGAGCTATCACGCAGAAGGGGAAATTATGCCCTGAAAGGAAAGAAAAAATAAGAATAAAGGATTAGAATCTAACCGAGTAGTCGGAAGCTGTCCCTCTTGTGGATCTCCCAGGTTGGAGGATAGCAGGGGAGACGAGGGAAGGCGCGAAGATTGGAAACGGAAGAAATGGGCAGTCGAAGGAGCATTTCCACTGGAAGTGCCATCTGAGGAGTTGGGGCATGCTGCAAAGGTGTTATTCAAAACGTTGGTGCAAATGTATTGTTGTTACCTCGTCCTCGTCCGATTCAGTGGCGTAACTAACGTGAGGAGAAACGAATCGAGATGGCAGAATCTCGTCTACAAATCGTCGGCGGACCTGTTGATTGCACCTTTCCTCTAAAAAAATTTCAAATCACAATAATTTTACCTTCTTTCTTCTGCGCATTCTCGACTGATTCCTGACTGCAAGCGCGTTGAGGTGCTGATTGTACATGAGTAGCGAAGGAATTTGTTCGTCGAAGACGACATCGTCTTCGACTTCATCAGAATCCGAAATCTCACTATCGATATCGAACAGCAATGCGCCCACCCTCGTGTATTTACTGGAGTGCTTGCGAGAGCTCCTGGAGAGTATCGTCAGTGAATTTTATCGGACTGAAAATGTGAACCTTACTTCGCTGTTAGTTTTCTACGAACACTCTTGTGGACTTCTGCCTTTTGAAGTTCGTCTGGGATGGTTCTATTGGCGTTATCACTTGACAAGACTTGGTTCTTGAGGTGCAGATCCTATATTGATTAATCAAGGTAAAGGTAATCGAATTCGTCTGTGAATCCTCTCTCTATATCTAACCTTTCTGATCAAATCAGCGCTTGCACGTGGATTTCGCTTACGATGCATTTTTCGATGTCGCCACTCCTTACGCATTTCACTGAATTTGGGTCTGACTGAACGAAAATGAAGCAAAAAAAGCAAGAAAAAAGGATGCAAGACGCAAACTGGCGCTCTTCTCGCAACTGGCGCTCTTCTCTTCCCTCTCTCCCCACAACGTGCCATGTTGCACAACCGTTTCCTTAGCGCGTTTGGCTAGAGAACTAACCTATGGAGGAGAGAGCGTGAGAAAGGGAGAGACGAGGGGAGGATAAGGATGGTAGGAGCATGTGCACTCGTTTATTGCCTGTGACTAGGCCGTGTCGTTCGAAGTAGCTCTATTAATTTGTTGTTAGATCTTTTATCTTTATTTTCAAGCAGATAAATGTCTTAGAATAAGGTCTTTGTGATGAGAAGGAAACGATTTCTTCTACCCCACTCTCAAATATGAGAAGTGAAAGGAGTGGGGGGAAGGGAGAGGAGATGGAGACGAGTGGTCACTCGTCTCTTCGTACCCAACACTCTCTCATCAGCTGATCATCTGTTACACTCTCTACCAGGCACCCGCTCGCCCTCATTGTAATGGGCCCTTGTTGCGCACGAAAAGTAGTGTTCAATATTCCTTATATATATATAGGACGATTTGTGGGAATACTAGTTGACCACTACAGTACTAAAATGATCTCTTTCAATATCGATCGCTTGTCATTAACTCTCCTTCAAATAACATCTTATGTGCCAGTTAATTCGTTTGTTAATCAAATTTAATTTATGATCAAATTTTCTTTATTTATTCCAACGGTAATGACATCGTGTTGTTTGTCTAGACGACGACTATACGATCGGACGAGGACTTTCCTGACTGACTTTCGCTGAGGCTTCATCACAGGACTCTCCAGCAATGGTAATAACCTGAAAGAGTAATTATTTATCGATATAAACCCAAACAGGATTGTGAAAACACTTTTTTTTAAAGTGATAATCTCACCTGCGTTGTCTGCATTGAATCGTGATGGTCTGCAATGAAACATCTGGTTATGCCATAGCGAAGGTTTTGCTCACTTGTCATTTTCATCAATGTATTCGATAGAACAATCTGTAGACAACATCGAGAAGACGTCGAAGTGAGAACTGGAGTAGGCAGCTGGAATAAAATTTTGTGGAAAATGCACGCCGAAAGTGATAGGGCACAAGAACAAAGAACTTAGAACAAAGAGTGAACAGATAATTTCAAAATGAACAGAAGGACGCGTAAGCCTTGATGAAAGAAAGAAAAGAGGTACAGGCGCGTCAATAGTAGTCGGGGAGTGTGGCTCGCGAGCGCTCTTTCTCTCTCTTTCACTTCCCGTCTCTTCGTAAGTGGTCACTCTCTTATTCTCTTCAACGCTCCCATTAGAGACTCCCCTCCTCAATCAATCGGATAACAATCTTAAATATTATGAGATAGTTGAATTAAATGTTCTCTTTCGGTCAAGGTCTTTTCAAATAATTTATCATCATATAAATCGGAAAATCGGAGATGCCATCCATCTTTGGATACATTCTTGAGAAGTTTTCCCTATCACGTTGCCCATAATCTCGGATTTGACGGTGACTAAACATGATCGGAAAAGGCCTTTCCTGACTGAGCTTCAGAATTCTTCATGTGAGGATTATCACCGGTTCTCGATAGAAACCTGGTGGTGATGACTACGTCTGAAATACGGAACGATAAAGTGTGGAAGAAAAAAAATTGTGTTGAATATTATGATTGACCTTTTTCAATTGTCTTCTCTGAATAGTAAATGACAATAGTCCGAACATAAATTAGAGTGAGCTGATGTATGCAGCTGGAATGAGGAAGATTACTCACAAACATTGAAGCGACGAAGAAACGAAGGGCAAATAAAATATGGATAAAAGATTGACCAATAGAGCGATATTAAAGCCGAAATACAGAATGTTGATGAGTCTTTAAAAGACAAAGCAATCTCGAGGGCAAAGAAAGTGCTACCAGCCACTCGCCCCAAGGGCCCCTCTCTTCTCTCTGTCTGTCAGGAAACAACACTCCCTCGTCATCCCCTTTCTCTAGGACTTCTCTACGTTTCCCTTTCTCTCTCGTGGCTCTGAGTGGAAAGGGTCTCTCATTGCTTTGACCGAGTTACCATTCCTGTTTCTGCATCATTCCGTACATTCCTTCTCTCGTCATTCGCCTCCTCTCTTACTTCAGCGCCTATCGCACCTTCTATTTCATCTCGATACAATAAATATAACATGAATCAATTGCATTGAACATTTTATCGTGAGGGCATGCCTCTTTGTCTCTGAGCACTTCTTGAGAATGCCGTTCATGGTCGAGTCACCGACAACCAGATGAGACTACCCTCCATGCTCTTCTAGTACATCCTGAAGATCTCGGCATTCCGATGCAGGCGAATTGTGTTGGCCATGGGGGAGAAGTGCCATCAAGCGTCTTCACTTTCCTCTCGCCGTGCGGCAGACCAGTGGAGACGATAGGGCTGAAATTTCAATGAATTAGTTTTCAGAGAACTGGAAGATGACAGAATTGGTCGGAATTAGACTGACCTCGTAATAAAAGCGATGAAGTAGTTCATTTTGATCAGCTCGTATCTTCTCCTCATGATCACGGGCTCCTGGATGGGGACCGTCCATCGAGAAAAAAATTTGAGAATGTGAACATTCAAAAAAAATGAAAATTGCGACAGAATAAAAGAGAAGCGAACCGCTTTGGGTGCAGACAACCTTGCGTGATGGCTCTGAACATCTCCCCTGAAGTGTCTACGTTATTTCTCTTGGAAACGAAGTGAAGTTGCTGTGGGGAGTGGCCTAGTAAGAGGGAAGCTCGACTGGACAAACGCCAACAACAAACAGAGACCAAAATGAAGAGTCCGTGGTCGAGAACGAGCTCACAATGGGGAAGAGGAAGGGATGTGAATGAGAGGAGAGAATTGGAAATGGAACTATCCCTCCAGGGTGGAAACATACCAAACTAGTTCGCCATTCACTTTCATTGCCAGATATGCACAACAGCGTTCACTTTCCGTCTCTCAAATTTGCATGCTCCCCGAATCGAATGAAAAGTCTGGATTGGGCGTATCTGAAATGGTTACCAACGAATTGTTTGATTCAAAATAGTGTTGCTGCTATAATGGTTCATGAACAAGATGAGTGTAAAGTTCATTCTGAGTTATCAGATCCCTGGAGGGTACCTTTCAATGTTCACACAAACAAAATTTCGATGAATTGTTCAGTCCCGATGTTCTTCTCTCTTCTCGATCTATCGTTCAGTGAGTATTTCCTGAGAATTATGATGTAGTATTTTTTCAGTTTCCGGAGTACTCTCCAATATTCTCGCTCTCTATCTCGTCTGTACAAAATCTCGCAAGGAGATGCAGGAATACAGAAAATTACTCATCATTTTTCTCGTGACCGACCTACTCTTCACTTCAGTTCAGGAGCTCTCAAAATCAGTTTGTGATAGGGTTGTATCAAGAGAGAATTCAACCCTTTTAGACCGTGGTTATTTGCGGAGATATTTTTCTCGTTTTCTCTTTAGACAGCAATAAGAATAAATGGTTCTTGGGTATTTTTTGTGGATCAATTTCGCTTAGCTTCTTAATATTCGCTTTTCACTTTGTATTTCGAGCCCTCTCAATTAGCAGGTTTCGATCTACAATACATTCTTTTTGACTTCGATCTTTCAGCAAATTCGAATTCCTCACGCGTTTAGATTGGAAGAAAATTAGTGTGATCTGCAGTCTAATTGTGTTGGAGCTAATATTTTACACGTATTTCATGTTCACACGATTAAACTACGAGAATTGGTGAGCTTATATTTAGCTAGTAATGTAAACGCATAGATAGGACCAAAATCAGCGACGACTTACTATGATGCTTGCGTAAACATGCCCATTTTAGGCATGAGCCAGATTTACGATCCTGTTTCAAATCAATCGACATTCTATTTCCTGAGGATCCCTTCAACGAAATTTTGATTTTTCGACCATTTGTATGTTTCAAATCACTAGCACATGAACGTTTTCCAATTCGCAGAATCAAGATGGATCCATCAACAAATTCAATCTAGTCACAATAATTGTTGGCGTGCTCGTGACGGGAACTTCCTTGGTTGCAATCGCAATCTCATCATTTTTGTCAGACATGTCCTTGAGAACCATAAATATAAATTTGTTTCCAGTATCATGAGCTCTCTCCGTCAAATCACCATCATAAGTGAGGCTTCTCGACAATTGCATCG
This sequence comes from Pristionchus maxplancki, assembly GCA_900490775.1. NCBI lineage: Eukaryota > Metazoa > Nematoda > Chromadorea > Rhabditida > Neodiplogasteridae > Pristionchus > Pristionchus maxplancki. Next base: position 24,812 of record LS573881.1, on the reverse strand, counting down.
AACACTTTTCCTCTCGCTCCTTATTCAGGCAAATTAGAGAACGCGAAAATAACACATTTCCTTTAATTTCCGCTGTCGATTCCCTGCTGTCTCCTTTATTTCCCATGTTTCACTTACCTCATGCTGCCCTTCGTCGCCCCTCCTTCACTCGTAACGCCCCCGTGGCTCCTTCGGACGATCTGCTCGCTGTATCCAGTCCGTAAGCACCAAGGTGAAAGACTCAGTCGAATAAAATATCTATTTCAGTTGACCCACTGACCATCATTCTATTCATCACGGACTATCGACGTGCAATCATCGACATGGCCAGAACGCTGACTCGATCGAAGGGAAAGACAACTAAGAAAACGACGGCTTACCCGTCTTTCAGCGTTTCTATCACAGTGCTATGACTCAATAGCTAGAACCATTGTCTTCGTTGATTTCCCTCGAGACCACTACACCCATATTGTTGTCCTCGTGACCGCACTCATTATCATTGCACTTACATATTATCATTCTCTCGACAATCATCGACCTATCAGACACAAAACGTACAAATGTGTGACGAATGCACTTGAAAAATCTGATTCTTTGATCGCGCCATGCATATTTGTATCTGTGTGTGTGACTCAGTCGGAAGTGAGAGAGGAAAGAGAGAAGAAGAGGACGAGAGATAACGACAGTTACATCGCGTTCTATTGATCAACCACCAACTGAAATGAGGGAAAGAATTTGTCTCGTGTGTTCAGTACCAATAACCGTCACTCATTTGGGTGTCGACGTTTGTCGGTGAGCTGTTCCTTCAATTTTACGGGTAATCCTTTTGCCATGTTTATTATCATAAATCGTCCATCCATTTTCTCCAGAGCATGCGCGGCATTCTTCAAACGGACGACTCTCGCTGGTCGATCGTATACTTGTACTCAGACAGACGGCCAGTGCACATTCAGGAAACGTGAGAACTTGCACTTGTCAGACTTTTTCGCATTTCCTTCCACCATTCGCTCCGAGAAAAGTGTGCAATAGCTGATTCTATTTACAGATGAGGAGTCCATGTGCCAAAAGTGTCGACACGATCGTTGTCTCGAACTTGGAATGGAATACGTTCAACCGCCCAAGAGAAGGCCTAGAAAGAAGAAGCATGTTTTGGAAGAAGTACGACTGCCCAGTCTGTCGCCTCCTTTGCTGATTTCGACGAGAGAATCTATTGTTCGCCGAATGGGAAATGTGTACAGGTGAGCATAGATGGTGAAAAATGAGTGTTTTTTTGTTGTTATTCATAGCAGATCAACTTGTGATTGTCGACGAGTGCGTGAGCAAGAATATGCGGCAGTGAATCAATTGCAAGTGGTGGACCATCCTACCGAGGTAGCGTATTTATTATTTGAATTGTATCTGTATCTTGCTCATACATAAAACGTTACAGGAACTATTCATCATGCGGTTTACTGACTTCTACGAAATATTGCGAATTACTGTTTCTGAATTCACAACGATTCTCGGAAAAGTGTTCGATGAGTACGAAGATTTTCCTATCGCCGATCAGGTAGCAGATTCTAACACTAGATCGATCGAATCTCTTCTTCAGGCAACTCTATTCAAAAACTTTTTCGGCAATATTAGGTTTCTGGAAATATTTTACCTGTCTTCGCAACACTTCAGTGACGGTTCCAAGTGAGTACCGCTTTTACAAAATTTAGTTACGTCGATCTATGGTTCAGTTACATGACCTCACTGATAACTTGCGTGGACACGAATAATGTGGAAGATTGGGTGACAGATCGAGACGATGTGGAAAGGAAGGACGAATTGCGAGCGTATGTTTTTGTTTATTCTCAATAGAATGGGGTTATTGCGATATCAGATCTCTGCAAGGCTTCGCGAATGAATACCTTTCACTTATTGGTCCGATGCTGAGTGTCGACAAAATGTCCGAGAGGGAATTTCACGCCCTTCTCGTTCTCGCCTTCTGCGATAATGGTCAGTAAAGTGAAAGTCATTGCAAAATATGATATCTCTGTGTTTCAGTTATCGATCTACCTCTGTCATCAGAAACTTTTGACCAGCTAGAACAAATCCGATTGCAAGTGCTCGAGGAAATGCAATATTACTACAGACACGAGATGAAATTGAAGGATATCTCGAAACGACTGGCAAATATGTTGATTGTTGCCCATGGAGCAGGAGTCAGTGTTTTAGTTTGCTGTTTATTATTTCTCCATATAACAGTTCACTTCTAGGAGGCCGGAGTCATATTTTACAAGGAATTACGGCTTTATGCTACAATTTTTGATTTTTACGCGAATGATAAGTTGATACGGAAACACTTGCTTTGTTAAAAATACAATGTAATGTATAAAATTTTTTTTTATAATTATGACGCCCTCTTGTTATTTTATACACGGATGTAAATGATAAGAAGTGGATACTCTACGATCTGCATCGGTGACAATTGCATGAGTGTTCATTGTTATGAACTATCAGAAAGTTCGGCTCTGTACAGATATGGTGGCCCGATGGGATTATCATGACCCGTTCAGATTATCGTTCGGATACACACATCAGACGTGGCCAACCAAGTCATTAATTGCGCACTGAAATCAGAATTATCATCATCTTCGCAAGGGCTCATCCAATAAACGGGCTAATTGCAGTGTGCAAAGGTGTGTGTGTCTGTGCGATTGTGTACTCTGATTCTTTGTTCGCACTCACGATTTGGGCGAGTGTAAGTAAAGGGAAAAGGGAGAGAGGAAAGTGTACAGATGAGAAAGAGAGAGAAGTGACAACGCGGCACTAAACTCACCTGAGAGATGGAAAATAGGATTTGTCTCGTCTGCTCAGTCTCAATCAGCGCAACACATCTGGGAATCGACGTTTGTCGGTGAGTTTGTGCGCAGTATCATTGTGTGCTTCGGCATTAGTTGTTTCTCCATTCTAGTCTTCTTTGCAAAATACTCAAATTTTTTCGCGAGTTGTATTATTCCTCATTTTTCAGAGCATGTGCGTCATTCTTCAAGCGAACGACTCTCGCCGGTCGTTCGTATACGTGCAGGCAGAGCGATGGTCAGTGCACGTTCAGGAAACGTAAGTATTTTTGCAATTATTGATATTTGTTGTGTTAGCAGGGAACTCAATTGACGACCCTTCTAATTTGCAGACGAGAAGTTCATGTGTCGCAGTTGTCGACACGGTCGATGCATCGAAGTGGGCATGGAATACGTTGAACCGCCCAAGCGGAGGCCCAGGAAGAAGAAGGAAGAAGCAGAAGGAGAAACGAAGCCTAGTATGTGTCATCGAGCGACTGTATTAATGAGCGAATCGATAATGAGCCGAATGGCAGAAGCGTACAAGTGAGTGAAGGCAAAACGAGAAGTTGGTGTGACAAAATTTAAGTTCGGAAATTCATTGATTATCTATATTCATTTTTTAAGGTCATCGCACAATCGTCGATTAGTACTCGAACAGCATTATGCGGCAGTGAATGATCTCAAAGTGATGGGGCATCCCACCGAGGTATTCCACTTTCTTGCATTATTCTGTCATCGAACGTTTTCTGTCAGGAACTGTATTTTGTAAATATTACTAACTTTTATGAAATCTTGCGCATCACAATAAAGGAATCAAGAAAAATCATCGAGCATGTTTTTGATGAATATATAGAACTTCCATCTAATCACAAGGTTTGATTTCTCAATCCATTCGTGCAAAGATGATGTTTATCTCAGGCGATTCTATTCAAGAACTTCTTCGGTAGATTTTGCTTTGTCGAAGCCCTCTGCCTCTCGTCGCGTTATTTCAAAAACAATTTCAAGTCAGCTCTTAGTGAAACTTGAGTGAATAAGTTTGTATTCAGTTTCATGACTTCCTTGATAACTTGCGTGGATTCGAGTAATGTGGATGAATGGGTTACTCAACAAGATGTGGTCGAAAGAAAGGATGACTTGCGAATGTAAGATTCGTACACGTTATTTCCCATCTCATTTTATTTTTAGGTCAATCAAAGGCTTCGCAGATGAGTACAATGATCTAATCGTACCATTGATGAAAATGGATGAGCTAACTGAGAGAGAATTCCACGCACTCGTCGTCTTAGCGTTCTGCGATATTGGTCCGTCGACAACACATAATTTGAAAACTTTCGTCGAATTCAGATCCCGATCTCCCATTGCCAGTGGAAATCTTCGATTACGCAGAGAAAACACGATTGCAAGTCTTCGAGGAAATGCAAGACTACTATAGGAAAGATCAAAAATTGAAGGACTTCTCTGAACGTTTGGGAAACCTCATTATGGTATCTCATGCAGCAGGGGTTAGTTACTTCACAGAAGAAATCGAAGTCAACGATTCCTCCAAATCAATCATTTTTCTTCCAGGAAGCCGGAATAATGATGTGCGAGGAACTGCGAATGTATGCAACAATATTCGATGTTTACGCGAACGATCGATTGATTTGCGAGACTTTCTTTGGTTGATGCAACTGACAAAGATAAAGAATGAGCATAATATGTAGCTTGTCGTCTCCTGGGTGCATCATACAAGAGAGACAATGACAAGAATCCTTTGGTCTCCGATGGTGATCTACGACGATTAGAAATGTGCCGATCGGGCTATAGAGATCTCCACCAGTCCATGAGATGCAAGAGAGGGTCCAATGAGGGAGTGGGCAAGGCAATCAATTGGAGACGTGCTCTCTTCATTCGGCGTGCTTTCTCGCCGATTGCAGAGTAGGGACGTAATCAGTTTGATAAGCCTTTTCCACTGTGAATTGCGCGAGCCTGATCTTGACATCACAGTCAGTGGAATGAGTCATCCGGGCATTAAAACAAAGAAGACGTTGGACCCTAGCTTCAGCACTAAGAGAAACGTAGAGACTCCAGCGCTCTGGCATACTGCCACAAATTCGTGACTTGCAAATCATTCAGCATTGATTCGATTCAAAGAGTATGTAGCATGGTTCTTTGATATGGTCATTAGTTGTGTGTGATGTGTAAAATTGGTGTCATCTCTCCGCCCTCTAATCCTTCTTCGTGGCCCTATATTAATCACCCTTTCAGTCTCCTAGAAACTGCGTCATGAAGCTGCTCATCCTTCTTGCCGCCGTCGTCGGTGAGTACATATTTTTATTGTGTTTTTGTATTTCCTATATTTTTCTAGTTTACTTCTGTGATTATCCTTCTAATTTCAGGAGCCTCTCTGGCCACTGATTGTCTGAAATGCATTTGCAACAAGGAATCGGGATGTAAACCGATTGGCTGCAACATGGACGTTGGCTCTCTGTCGTGCGGTTATTACCAGATCAAGTCGGCTTACTACCAGGACTGCGGCCAACCCGGCAAGAAGGTACGACGAAATTCTTTTTTTTTTAATTATCTGAGTTTTCACTTCAAACTGTATTAAATGTTTGGACCTTTAATCGAAACGTACTCATCACAGTCCGGAGACACTGTCGATACCGCATGGAAGCGCTGTGCTGATGATTATAACTGTTCCACCGGATGTGTTCAGGTAATTTTGCTTGAATGATTATTTTTCACATTCGTGAGATTAAAGGCATACGTCAATCGCTACAAGAGCAAGTGCCCGAACAAGGGAACATGCGAGCAGATGAGCAGAATTCACAATGGAGGTGAGCTTATTTTTTCATGCGATTTTCAAGTGAAATCTTATTTGAGCGGGTCGATTGATAAGGTTTCTTTTCCTAACGTGGACAATACTACAGGCCCGAACGGATGCAATGTCTCCGGCACGAACTCCTACTGGACTGCTATCAAGTCGTGCTGCGGTTGTTCGTAATTCTCAAGAATTCTCGCAAGACAGTGCAATGAAATGAACAAAAGACCATCAATTGCCGTGTTTACAGACTACGAATGAAGGCTAACATACTGAAATCATAGAGATTAGAGCACTGAAAAGAGGCGTAATCAATGACTAATTGATATCACACGGCCTTTCGATCTCGAAGTCAAATTATTATTATTAATCTACACATACATACAATTGGTCAAGAACTTCTAGAATGCAGTTACGGGTCACATCTCAATCCATTCTTTCACTTTCGGTTCATTTGTAGTTTTCTTTCTAATGTCTTTCACCAGTGGAAATGCATCAACTGGATTGGGAACAATATTCTCAAGGATTCCGATGTGAAGAGTGATCAGAAGATCAATCCAAGTCAGAGAAGAACCGACGAAGTGACCGTTTGATCCGTTGTCCTGTTATTTAACGAATTATGCACTTTTCTGATTGAATCTCATTCTGGCTCACCTTTGCAGTCTTCTCCAGAATAGTGAAGTACTTCTTGATAGCAGGCTCAGCCACATCCTTTCTCATTTGATCCTTGTCTCCCTTCTCAAATCCATACGCGAGCATAATGAATGGCATGATCTCACTAAGATAATCCTTGAACTGATCGGCAAGAGCATCGACCCAAGCAGATTCGAACGGAGTCTTCCCAGCGAATCCTGCAACAAGAATGTTGAGAACGTTTCAATGAAATTACTGGACTGCACTTGCATGGAAACTCAAATGCGTTCAACACTTGGAAACGAAGGAATCAGTAAACAAATCGCACCGAATTCCTTGGCGAGGTATCGAGCGATAGCTAAAGACTGAGGCAGTGGCTTCCCATCCACATATAGAACGGGCAATTGACCGAATGGAGTAGCTGCAACGTGCCAGATCAGGTCGACGACCTCAGGGTGACTCACATTCTTTGTGCTTGGGCCACAGCTCAGTGGCCATTCGATCGTCCTCGAAGGGATTTCCAGAAAGATGAAGAAGTTGACGAGAAACCTGAAATTATACTTTGGTCCATCTTTCAAAAAGTAACTAGACCAAAATCCATGGGCTACAAATGGAGTGCTTATTGTTAGGAATAAAATGTACCTCTGAAAGAGTACGGCCAGGGAAGTAGGAAAGTTTGTAGGAAGGCATTGTCAACAAGAAACTGGAGCGGCGAGTGATTACGAGCTCGGCTTTATATATTGAAGAGGAGAGAATCAAGTTGAAACGTGATTAAACATGTTGGGAAAGTTTAGTGGCGAGAAAGAAAGAGAGAAGAGTGGAATAAGCAGAGGAAATCACTGGCAGTGTTTTGTTAGTCTGCGAGGTTAGAAATCGAATTGAGTAGGCAATTGTGGTGGATTTCTTCCGCCGAATTCTACATTGAAATTCAGAGAACATTGCTTGTTTTACACAACAAATACACACCCTTCACACCGTTCAATATCTCCTTTTGATCTTCCTCATCTGAAGCTGGAATATCATACGTTCATCTTTCTACGTCGCATGAAAGACATGACGTAAATTAATAGTCGTTGTTATGAGATTGCATACACTTCTGATTTTTCATTTGAGATCAATCACTGCTATTACAGGTCTGAACGGATGCAATGTCTCCGGCACGAACTCCTACTGGACTGCCATCAAATCGTGCTGCGGTTGTTCGTAATTCTCGAGATTTCTCAGAAATTAATGCAATGAGATGTTCAGATGATCTTCATTCGCCGTGTCTGGATGAAGTCTACGAATGAAGGCTAACATACTGAAATCATAGAGATTCGATCACATGATCGATGACGAATTGCTCTCACACGGTTTTTCGATCTCGAAGAAAATTATTATTATCAATCTACAAATAGATACAGCTGGACAATTCTAGAACGCAGTCACTGGTCTCTTATCAATCCATTCCTTCACTTTCGGTTCATTGGTGGTTTTTCTTTTAATCTCTTGCACTAGTGGGAACGTATCGACTGGATTGGGGACAATATTCTCGAGTACTCCGATGTGATCAGCAATGAGAAGATCAATCCATGTGAGAGAAGAACCGACGAAGTGACCGTTCGATCCGTTGTCCTATTATTTAACCCATTATGCACTTTTCTGATTTAATTTCATTCATGCTCACCTTAGCAGTCTTCTCCAGAATAGCGAAGAACTTTTTCACAGCTGGTTCGGCCACATCCTTTCTCAGTTGATCCTTGTCTCCTTCTCCTATTCCATACGCGACCATCATGAAAGGACTCATCTCATTGAAATAGTCCTTGAACTGATCGGCCAGAGCATCGACCCATGCTGCCTCGAGGGGAGTCTTCCCGGCGAATCCTTCAATGGTTTGATGAATTATCGAACGTTCAGATGAGTAGTTGGGACAAGAATGAAGAAGAAAACAAGTGAAATATAAGTTTGCGAACCGAATTCCTTGGCGAGATATCGGGCGATGGCGAGCGACTGAGGAAGAGGCTTCCCATCCACGTACAGAACGGGCAGTTGACCGAATGGCGTTGCTGCAAGATCACCGTTTAGGTCGATGTGATATACCGTCGGAATAACTGACATTTTTGTCGGAATTATTTGTGCTTGGACCACTCCTCGCAGGTGATTCGTTCGTCCTCGAAAGAATTGCCAGAGAGATGGAGTAACTGGCGAGAGACCTGAAAAGGATTTCTCGTCTCTCTTTCAAATAGTGATGAATATAAACGACTAGATCTAAAGATATGGGTGGCAAGTGAAGTGCATTGGAATACCTCTCCAGCGCCACGACAATGGAAGTAGGAGAGTTTGTAGGAATGCATGGTCAACAAGAAACTGGAGTGTCGGATAATTAGGAGCTCCGCTTTATATATCAAAGAAGAGAGAAACGAGGTGAAACGCGATTGAACATGTTGGGAAGGTTTAGTGGCGAGAAAGAAGGAGAGAAGAGTGGAGTAAACAGAGAAAGCCATTGGCAGTGTTTGTTAGTCTGCGAGGTTAGAGATCGAAGTGACCGCGAAATTCGGGAGAATTAATTCCGCCGAATTCAACATTGCAAAACGTCGGCTTCCGATACCACCATGACCATCTATCTCCCTGACATGGGCTTGATTCTAAATCGCGATAAAAATAGAGATGTACGATAATAACACTGTACTCTCTTGGCCCAATGTCGATTGGGTAGCAATCGAACGGTAGGTGAATAATCACCTCAACATCAAGGTTTTCTCGGTATTGTTTTCTCAGAAGAGCGTTATTAGTGGGAATGTGGTGTGTGTGCAGTGCTGCTGATCATTCATCGTTCAAACAGCAGGTGCGCTGCCGTTGTTGTTCCCGATGATTTTTGACCCTCATCCCCAATCCACCTGTTCAACTGAGAATAAATAAATTCACTTAGACGAAGCATCTCTGACGGACTTCTTCATCTCGCGTTTCTTGCAACACTTTCTCGACTTGTTCATTCCAATTCTCTTCACACTTTCAACGCTAATGAGTGCTCTTAAATTATACTGCCTTCTGAGAGTACGGAGAGTGAATGTACACCAGGTATCCTTGCGGGCATACCTGGTGTACATTCAGGTTTGTATGAAATCATTTTGATATTGTTGGAACTTGGGTTTGCGTTTTCCTATACGATTTTCACATGGATGTTCTCTTTGATGGTGTTCCTCTATTTCCTCTCCTGGCTGGATATTGCAATGGACTGTTCTGTTTGATCGGAGTGCCAATAATGACCAATCTTGTAAGCTATTTAACGATTATAAGTGGAGGACTCTCACCTTCTCACCAAGGGACTGCTCGTGTTTTTGCTCGGTAAAGTTGGCGTTTCTATTGTGATTTGTCTCGTCTATCGACACCAATCCATAATGCGACACGGAAATCCTCTCAAGTTCAACACCGTACTAGAAATTGTAATAATGAAAGAAGTTTGGTTCTTGTTCAGAATGTTTTTTCTGGCATACATTAAATCTTACTAATTTCGATGTCGGATCCAGGAGTGTTGCTTAATTTGATCTCACTCGATGTAGATAGATCTAAAATGCTGATCGAACTGGTAGTACACTTCAGTGAAAAGACGTGGCTCCAACTAAATTGTTTCCAGACGAATGTCACTTGAATTCGAGACTATGGAAAGATGCATGTGATGGTCGACAGATTTGAGTTCGTTTAATAAAATATTCTCCATACACTGCATCTCATTATCTCTTGTGTTTCCTGGCAAGTAACATAAGATCACAATCCAATCATTTATCTTCAATATTTAAACGGGGAGGTGATGATGAACCCGCGACGTGATAATAACCTGCAATAGAAAAAATCAGATCAGAATACGAAGAAATTAAAGCCGTGTTGTAGGATAAAACTGACCTGCATTATCGCTGCGGGTCTTGTGAAGCTGGACGGATGTGGAATTCTAGAGAGTCCAATATTTAAAGAGATATTAGAGTGAAGATACCGAACCTGCTCTGCATCTCCCATGCAATTTCCATCTCCGGCTACATCGAATAAGCAATTTCCGTCCCCTTTAATCTTCCTTTCACGTCCACTGAACAGTGCCAACTGAACAAAAAACAATTATTACTGTCTAGGACGAGTGGTTACCTCAATCCGGACTTACCGAAGTATAGCTTTTGCGATTCCCTGTTCTACAATGGAGAGATAAATATTACGGACAAAAATACTTTCCCGAACCATGCTATTCAGTTAATTTCCATTTGTTTTGAACAATAAGTAGAATTTCAAGGATAAATCGTCGAGTGAAAGCTGAGGTAGACAGCTGGAATGAGGCGAATCAATTTGTGAATTGTTTAAATAGTTTGTCGCGATGAAAAGCAATCGGGAAGTATCTATCATAGAGGTAGCATTGAACACAGCTTAGTGAAAAGTGAACAATTTGAAGGAAAACACGCAAACGGAGGAAAAACTTCAGATGTTCAACAAAGGAGGAAATTCTATCGATTGAGAGTCAGAGAATATACGAATGTACACTGTCCTGGCGGCTGACCAACCAGTTGGCGAAGAGTGGTCACTCACTCTCCCTCTCTCCCTCTGCTGCTCTCCCACAACCACACACTATCTCGTCTGTCTTTCATTCACTGCCCTCTCGCATTCTCCCTCAATCAATGCTTCCCTGCGGTGTTTACTCATCCCATTCCGACTGTGTCCTCCTTTTCCCTCTCCATCACAATGGAACTGTACGATGTGTCATTTATCATTATCATACAATAAAACAATATTTATCAAGGCCAAGTAGACAGATACTCCAGGTAGAGGACAAGGTGGTGACGCTGCTGAGCTGATTCATTCCCAATGGGAAAAGAAGGCTTCCAACTCATCTTCTCATTCGTGATATGCACCTATAATCACAGATTGAATAAGACAGTTAGAAATATTCAGAAATAAACAACTCTGCAATGAACTCACCTGCGTTGTCTGTACTCCCTTCGAGAACATGGGTCACGTGGTATCTGCAAGATCAAGAATTCGTAGTAGAAACTAACACAATGGTACTTGTCATGAATAATTTGATAAAAAACACTATAAAACTTTCTGTGATAGATACTGACAAAAAATCACTCACGTCAGCCCTTTTTGCCAAAATAGTCAGTCTTCTTCGCTATAGGATTCTGCAAGGTAACAGCTCCATAATCAACATTTGAGCAACAAGTACCTTATTTAATGCTTATGATTGAAGATGAGGAGTATGGAGAAGAGCACCTCGAAATGAACTGATGTATGCAGCTGAAATAAGGACATTGTACAGGCTACTGGGAGTATCTACATTTGTCGAAAAAAATGCAACTGAGCGATGATGATTATCGGAACCGAAGGAAATTAAGAACACGGAAAGAAATGCAAAAGATATAAGAAATTAGAGTGAGGATATGGATTAAGAGTGCGAAACGAGTAGGCTGCCTAACGCGTGGCCGGCCAAGAAATGGACATTCTCTGAGCTCACTCCCTCATCTTGGGCGTGCCTCCCACTGGCATAGCTTCAATTGGTGTACGCCTCTCTCTTGTGTTGGCCTAGCAATGAATTCGCGCCGTTTCGTACCAGTTTGCTCATCTATTCCTACTGTCTTTCGAATACACAGAAAACAAGAGAATTGAAATACCCAATAGTTAAATCAATAATTTAAATA